>CM053583.1:30305560-30332573 GCA_028627135.1 Pseudochirops cupreus | reverse complement strand
TGGTTGGGAGATCCATCCTGCCCTACCGAAAAGTCAGAGGGGTGAGGGGGGAAGACATAGGAGAGAATAGACTGGGGGAGGGGGGATACACTGGGATGGCTGTTTTGGGGTGGTGGGTAGGGGAAAGATGGGGAGAAAATATGTAACTCAAAATCTTGTGGAAATGAATGATGCAAACTAAAATAAAATTTAAAAAAAATAGAAAAAATAAACCTGACACTCAGAAAAAAAAAATCTGTGCCAGACTTTGATGGGTCCTGCCAAGATGGAAAGGCTTTGAGTTTGGGCCTGGTGATGGGCAGCACCCCAGTGGCCTCTTTGGGTCAAAGGAGCTGCCTTGCCAGTTTGAATGACTCATCTCTAGGTTTGCCATCAGGGGATAGAATTTTTTTCTTTAGCCTTAGCATCTCATAAATTGGTTTATTAAACATAGCATAAATGCAGCTGTTGTAGGTAACTCGCAAGGCATTTGTGGGACTGAGTCTCCTCGCTGTAATATAACAGGTGGCCAGGGTTATCTCAATCACAGGAGACTTTGGTCGTTTCCTCCTGTTTACTGCTGCCTAAAAATGCTACCGGATGTTTGGTTAATCCCATGACCAAATAAAGGTTTAAATCAGGCTGGTTCCTTTTGTCTGAGTATAGCAGAGTGGGGAAGGGCAAGGGGTAAAAAAAAAAAGACTGGGAAATCGCCTTTGACCCACGTCAGAAGATATAGACCTTTAAAGACCATTCTAGCCTTGGACAAAACAGTGTGCTGGTCTAATGGCCGGATTTTATTAACTAGTTCCTATCACTGCCTGTGAGATAAGGACTGGCTGCCCCTGCTTCCCTGGGAACTTTTCCTCCTCTGGACCTGCCATCCCCTCCCCCAGACCCCAATCCCTCTTTGTTTCCCAGTTCATAACTCCTGGGGAGTTATTGACCCAGAGGAGTTACCTGCTTAGGGAAATAAGGAGCGAGGTCAGGGAATGTCTACCTGTCCCCAACCCTGAGAGTCCTGGTCCTCCTACCTTCTGCAGCAGCTGCTGCTGTTCCTTCTGCCAGCCCAGGGGTTCACAATTTCAGACTGGGAAGGGCTGTAGAGGTAGATGATCTCATTCAGGCCCGTCCTTTTTACTGCTGAGAAAACTGAAGCCCAGAGAAGTTGGAGACTTGCTCCAGGCCACAGTCCTGACTCTGACCAAACCCCCAGGTCTGTGCTCATGCCAGGCTTCCTGATTGGGAATTTCCCATAGAAACCAATGTTCTGGAGCTGGGCTCTGTGCTGTTGGTCAGACACTGTCCCCTCTAGGCTTTTGTAGGGCTGTAGTTCAAGGCCTGTACTTGTCTGATTGGTGCCCTTCTCCCATCTCACAAATGTGGATGTCCCTCAGGCTTCAGACTGAGCCCTTCTCTCCCATTGGTGGTCTCATGATTTCTTGTTGCCCCCTGGGCACATGACTCCAGAATCCTTTGCCATCTTTAACCTTTCCCCTGAACTCACATTCCAACTTTACAGCTGACTGCGAGAATCTTTAGCCAGACATCCTACTGGCATCTCTGATGCATCACGTACAGACACTTAACTTGGTGATTTGCCCTTCTTTCTGTCTTCTCTTTACACCTTCCCAAAAAGTCTTAGACCGTTGGGGTCATCTTTTTCTCCTGTCTCACACACATCCACTCAGTTGCCAGATCTGGTTAATGTTACCTCCCCTAGGCATCCTCTCCTTTGCAGGCCTGCAATCACCCTCATCCAGGCCCTCATCCCTAACAGCCTCTTGCCTTGTCTTTCTGCTTCCTCTTTCCAGTGCTTCTTTCACACTGCTGATTTAATTTTTCATTCTGATCACATCATTCTCCAACTCAGATATCTTCAGTGGCTCCCCATTGCCAACCAAATAAAGCATCTTGCCATTTGTAATCCTGCAGGATCTAGCACCAACCTGCATTTCCAGCCTTATCTCATACTATATCCTGCCTTCTCAATGGGTGAGGGAGGGAGAGAATTCAGCACTAAAAATAACACTTTTTAGAAGCTCATTTCCACATATATTTTTTCATCATTCATGTCTAGACTTTCCTCTCCTCTCACGTACCCTTGTATTGTGTCAACCTTCCTCCATGCCCCCCCCAACTATAACCTCTTCTCAGAAGCCTGTGCTGCGTGGATCTTTTAGCCTCAGGACCTTGCCACAGTGATCATATTCTTTTGGCACTTTGGGGATGTTTTTTGTTGGAATGATCAGGTCAGGATTCACCCAGGTTTCAGTCTGTTGATCCCTCCCTTATGTATTCATTTTATTCTGCCTGGTACTGTAGATCAAATTCTACTTGGCTTTCTATTTGGTTGTTTGTGTGCATCTGTTATTCCACTCTATGGGACCCCCTTCACTGAGGATACCACATCTCAAACCCCTTTGGTCTGTGGACAGCTCCTGGCACAAGGCTTTCTGTGTGTGTGATCAGGAAAAGCTTTAACTGGATTTCTTAGATTGCCTCAGGCTGGGGGGGCGGTTAGAGTTGAAGGAAGGAAAAGTGAGGCTCCCCAGTCTGGTGCTGGTGAACATGAAGGAGAAGCCATTTGGAATGGAATTCCCAGGTTTTTGAAAAAGAGGAGAATTCTCTTTCTTTGTATTTTAATGTTCAAGTCCCAGTTTGTCATAATTGGTACCTTTTTGGCTGACTCAGAAGAAATCAGTCATTTTGAATAACATGCATTTTTGCTCACAGGAATAAATAACAACAAAATAAGATTTTGCCTAAAAGATTAACTGATGAACAATGGGTGAGAAACTCAAGGCTATAATTAAACTTCTAGGTTGTCAGGAAAGACGGTGTTCAATGTACATAAGGATTAGTTCTGTCTTATTTTGTAGAAAGGCTGACCTGGGAGAATTAATGTCTTCCCATGGCTTTTTCTTACAGCTAGCCCTCCTTGCTTTGTGTCTGTGGATGAGCTCATGGAGACCGTCAAAGGTGTGACTAATATGGCATTGGCCCACGAAATTGTAGTGAATGGGGACTTCCAGATAAAACCAACAGAACTGCCAGAAGACAGGTAAGGAAGTCATGGAATCGCGGGTTTGTGGTGTTGGTGGTTGTTTATCAAAGGCACTGCGGTTTCTTCCATTTCTAGAGAGGTCATTCATATTCTATTTAGTTATATTAAATGTTATGTTTATGTTATATATTATATTTAAATATTATATTTATGTCCATTTGTAACATACATCAGTATTTTCTTTTTCTTTTGCCTCTTCAGTTTTGTGTGTGTGAGAAAGATGATTTATATCATTCTTGTATTACTAAAATATTTCTAAATTAGGGTTCATTGGAATTCTAAAGTGGTTCCCGGAAATAACCCTTCTTCTACATACCCATACGCATGTATTCCACCTCTGACCTATCCTGGCTGTATGACCCTGAGAACCACTCAGTGGGGACAACTCTGAGACTATGAAGTTATAGAAAAATGGCTGATCTACATTGATAAAGAGGACTTTCTCATCTGGGAATTCTCCATCCCAATGAAATCACAGATCCGTTCCCTTTGTGTAGGATGTCAGTGTGTGTGTGTGTGTGTGTGTGTGTGTGTGTGTGTGTGTGTGTGAGTGAGAGAGACAGAGAGATGACAATTACTAATATCATTCATTATCCTTCTCTTTGTTCTTTAGGCAAAGACACTAATTAAGTGCCTTCGTTAGAGAGATATTAGTAAAGAAAAATGTATTTGAATTTCATGAATATGTCTGAATTTCAAATATCTTGAATTTCTTTCCAAGGAGCCCAGCTCCCTCACATGCCAACACAGGGCGAAGGCACAAAACATTAATTAAAGAAATTAATATTTAATTTTTTGAGTGAAAATTTAAAAAGAAGAGTAAATTAGGGTGCCCTACAGCTGAAAGTCTTTGGACCTCAGGCTCACAGCCCCAGATGTCTTGAGGTATTTTGTGCTCTGGGACCCAGATCCCAGAATGGAGCATCAGAATGTCTGTACTGAACCTTATTGTACCCAGTAGCTCTGTGCTGTTGCCTGGACCAGCAGCTGTTATCAAGTTGTTTGAAGGCTTGTCCTCCCCAGTGTTGCCTTCCATGCCTCAGGGGGTCTGTGGCCTCCTCAGTGTTGGTGCTTCCTTCAATGGTCTAGCCCAGGGCACAAGGCCCAAGGCCCACATGTGACCCACGACAGTCCTAAGTGCATCCCAAGTCAAATTAAAATGTAGTTGAGGAATATTTAATAATAAATTAAAACATTATAAAACATAGATAATGTTATTACGTGGTGTTCTAAGTCAATATGCAGCTAGCAGGCATGGTACTTCAGTATAATGGCCCAGATTCTAATGGCCTGGAGCACAGCTCATCACTTCCTTCTTATCCTGGGGGATTCTTGACCATGCCCTCTGTCAAAGAGTCACCTGACTTGTGGTCTGGTACAGCTCTTGGGCTAACCACAACCCTGAGTCCTTGGCTGACTGACCTCCTCTTGCATCTGGCATTTCCAAGGTGGCGTCATCGATACCACTTCTGGCATGCCAGGCATCACTGGCAATACTCTTCAGCCTGCTTAAATTAACTTTACCTCCTGCCATTTGCCTTTGGATCTCCTATAGTGGAGATTCATCAGATGTTGGGATGTTCTATGATTTGAAATGATATAGCGTCCCTGGAATAATATTATTCTTAAAAGGTGCGTTTTGTCCAGGAGCACTTGTGGTCTTTGAAAGCACTAAATGGTTTCCAAAATGCTTGTTAGTGTTTACTGGCTCAGGTGTTTATTGACTGAGGCAATTTCTTTCTTCTTTTGGTCTCCTGGTGTCAATTGTTTTTATATGAGGTAAACTTTGTTAGGTTGGTCTCTTCTGAGTGGTCATGAATCTCATCAAGGAGTCCTGGTACTCTTCTGGGGTTTTCAGTCCACAAAATTGCAGCCACAAATAGGAATATCTAGAAAATCCCCCCTATCTATAGAGATAGGTTGTGACAGGTCATCTCTCAAGGCAGTGGAGGACAGCTTGAGCTCACTTCCATTGTCTTGTTTCATGCCTCGCTCAGTGACCTTGCTCAGTGCAGGGGAGACACCTTGTTAGAGGGGATCCTGTAAGGCAGAAATTTCCTCTAAATCTGTGAACCTTTGAACCTACTGAGTCAAGTACCTTTTTCCATAATCAAGAGACAGTAAACACATTGAGCTCTTGTATTGAGCCTAAGGATGGAATCTGCCATAGAAGATAAGTTGTGGAAGGACATCTGGTCTCTGCTCACATTGCCATCGACTCTCCACCTGTTGCATATAAATTATGTTCATAAAGACTCATAGAGGAAGTAGCCACATGGGTTGGTAGTTTGTGATTTCCTTTTCATCACTTTTACTCAAATGAATCTGTCATTTTTTCTAATGGCTCAGTCTCTTCCCCTTCATCTGTAGTTTTCAAATCCTTCAGTGCTTTCCTAATTGCATCCCTCTCAGGATGGAGTTTGTCTGTATTTACTTGGCCTGACACTCCTACTATCGGAGTTGCTTTCTTTTTTGGTTTCTCATCTCTGGTAGCACATCAGGGGCTGAGGTTGTAAGTGCCTCCCTAGCACAGAGCTGGGGGCCATACCAAGTCTTCAGTAAGTACTTTTGTGGATTGATTCCTGTCCAGATACTATTACACTGTTTTCAGTGATAAAAAGACGTGTATCATTGAAATGCTAACAGATAGGTTCCATTTTTTTTCATCTGCATGTCCTCATTCAAGTTCTATCTATAAATGCTCCTTTGTGTGTGACTGAGTTGGGACTCATTTCAAATTTGTGAGGCCTTGTTTTCCTTACACTGAGCTTCACTGCTTTGGGGGACAATGCTCCTTGTAATCTTACACCTCTATAAACTTTTAAAAATGAGTCTCTATTTTAAACCAACATTGCCCTGGGTGGCCTAACAGAGAGCTCAGGTATTTCCAAGCTGAGATGTGTTGCGTCCTCTTTTGGTCTTGTGGTGGTAATTGTTTTTATGCAAGCTAAACTTCTTTGGGGAATGGTGTTTGTCCATATCTTTTCTTTTATCTACTTCCCATTTGGAGGCCATCAGTAACTTCTTTGAATAGGTCAGGTTGGAACAGCTATAATTGTACACAGTGTCCTCCTGTCTTAGTTCCTTTCTACTAAAAGTGTGTTGCTGTTGACCTTTGCTTAAACTATGAGTGCCCACAGTCAGCTGATTCTGAAGTGACTCACAGGTTGTTAACAATCATTTCCTATCAAAATGGACTCGAGTTGTTGTGCTTTTGCATGCCCATTTTCCATCTCTTCTGCAAGACAATAGTCATGATATAGACAGGTTGAGCTTCTAGGTGGCCTACGAGTCTTTTGTTTCTTAATCTTGAGCCATAATTTCCAGCATATATTTCACCATTCTCCCTTATGCTGGTCCTATAGCCTGAAGCCTTCCCAGCTTGGTAAGACAAGAATTTGGGATCACAGCCATGATAAAGCATCAGAGAAGATTGCTCTCAGAGTACAGAGAAAATTAACTCTGTCATTGATCTAGTTACCCCTGGAATTGACCTGTTTTATCCTGAACTTGTTAAGTTTTTCCCACTTTCATATCTGATAACTAAAAAATTATTTAGCTCTCTTAGTTTATGAAATACTTTCATTCAGAGTTCTTGAAACCCAAATGATATCTGTTCTTGGGTCTGTGATTTGGGGCTCAGAGTTTTGCATTTTGTGTTTGCTCACAGCTTGGAGAAGAGAGTCAGGGAGATTGTCCATAAAGCCTTCTGGGATTGCTTGAGTGTCCAACTGAGCGAAGATCCACCGACTTATGACCATGCCATCAAGCTCGTTGGGGAGATCAGAGAGGTGAGGGGAAGAGGGGAAAAGAAGATCATCCACAGCTCATCAGATGGCTAACCCTCTCTGAATCCCTGAGCCAAAGGGTTTATTACACCCATTTTACAGCTAGAAAGACAAAAGGACCATGATGGAGGTTTTCTCCATTGGATCATGCTGCCATGGCAGTCTCAGGGCCTCCAGCGATGGAAATGTTTAGGAAAAGCATTAGTGTGAAAGTGACCGAAATGCAGT
Source organism: Pseudochirops cupreus (assembly GCA_028627135.1). Classification (NCBI taxonomy): domain Eukaryota; kingdom Metazoa; phylum Chordata; class Mammalia; order Diprotodontia; family Pseudocheiridae; genus Pseudochirops; species Pseudochirops cupreus. The sequence goes on along the minus strand of CM053583.1, from coordinate 30,325,511 downwards.
TGTTTTATTTTATTATTTTATCGCAGTTATTTATAGTTTTGGTAATTTATGGGGTGTCCTAGCAATACAGCAAGAGTAAACACATCCTTAAACCCTGGCTTTGGAGTGACTAAGAGAAGAGGTGAAGGAGGGACTGTTTCTTGCTCTACTTTTCACCAGAATCACCAAGAAAATAACATTTTTAAAAATTACAGAATCTCATTGTAAGAAGGGAACTCAGAGGTTATTTAAAGTCCAACCTTCTTATAACACAGGATCAAAGGTAAAAAGAGCCAGAGATTTAATCCAATTCCTTCATTTTTACAGTGTGGAAACTGAGGTCCAGAGAGGTTGTGACTTGGCCAAGGTTATGCTCTAACAAGTGGTGGAGGCAAGATTTGAACTTGGGGTTCACTGCTCCAAGTCCAGTGTCCTTTCTGTGCTGGCTGGAGTCTTTAAGTTAAGCAGATGAAATCTGATCTCTTCCATTGCTCCCCAAAGTGGTCTGTCCATTCCTGAATGGCATCAGGGGTTAAATTACAAAGTGTTTCACAGTCCAGCTCCCTGTTAGTTATTATGTGGGTTGTGGCGAAATTCCTCTGGAGGTCTGTATCTGAGTCTGCACTGTCTGAGAAATGCTAATTAAGCTTTGCTCTGCTTTCTTTTAGACCCTCTTATCTTTCCTGCTGCCTGGTCACAGTAGATTGAGAAACCAGATCAGAGAAGTCCTCGATCTGGACCTGATAAAGCAGGAGGCGGAGAATGGAGCCCTGGACATTTCCAGGCTGGCCGAGTTCATCATTGGGATGATGGGAACACTCTGTGCCCCAGCTAGAGATGAGGAGATTAAGAAACTGAAGGACATTAAGGAAATAGTTCCCCTTTTCAGGTACAAAAACTGCCTTAAATAAGAAGGTGTTTGTGAACTATGGATCCTGTCTTTGAAGCTAGACAAGGAGAAAGGGGAAAGGAATCCTCTTTCCTCTTGGAGCGTGGCTGTGCCAGAAAATGCTCTCCACTCTCTTTGGGGGCGCCATCTAATGTCTTCCCCCCACCTCAGGCAGAATGAAAGCTCCTTGAGGGCAGGAATCATTTTTTGCCTCTTGTCTGCATATTCCCGGAACCTAGCACAGAGCCTTGTTCGTGAGAGCTTAGTAATTAGATCAGACTGGGCTGAGCGGCTGAATTCATTCTGTAAGGCTTTTTGCTCCCACTGACCACTCATTTTTGAACACTAACCTTTGCTCCCTTCTTATTTAATTTCCAACCTGCTCATTGGCCGTCATAAAGAAAGGAATCATATACCTCTGTCTGCCAGGAGAGATACCAATCCATGAGTATCAGTCCCTCCACCATGACATTGGGGATCTTAACCATGTGGGTGGAGATCTCAGTCCACACCTTCTTATCCTGTATCAGGAAACATAGGTTCTTTAACAAAATAGATTCTTTAGTTTAGGTCCCTAGGCAAGGAAGGAATTTCCCAGTGGAGATTCCTCTGGAGAAAATGAAGATCAGTGTCTGATTCCTTGTAAGTGGGTTATGGGAACCTTCTGGCAGGAATGTCTCAGTGTTAACAAGAGTTCACATTCTTTGTGGCTTTGGGGTTTCCAAATTAACCCAGTGAAGTAGGTGATAGAGTTAGATAGCTCTTATTAAGAGCCCCATTTTGCAGTTGAAGAAAATGAGTCTTGGGGAACTTAATTGCTTTGCCTCCCAGGGTCATACAACTTACAGGGATCAGGGACAGGATTTGGACCCAGAGCTCTCCTGATTACCCAGAACCCAAGCTATGATGAGGGTATATTACAACACAGGTTGCTAGGTCTGTTTACATTTTGATGAAAACCTTCAAGTTTTATTTACAAAGTTACAAAGATTAATGGTTTCTTTGTAGAACATTAAAAATTTGTTCCAGTCCCATAAGAAACCCTCCCCCATGTCCCCTAGCCATAGCTGAAGCCTGAGAGCCAGGCTGCAAGGGCATTGAAGGCATGCCTGGGTCCAGAGGTATCTGGCTCCTTTCCACATCTGCCAGGAGAGCAATGGGCCCTGGCCTAGTTCAGGAACCCAGGCCCCAGTTGGTCAGTGCCCCCAAGGCTTCCTCAGCCATGCCTGGTGTAGAGAAAGGAACAAGTAAAGGGTTTGCTTTTCCTCTTGGGCAGTTTAGGAGGCAGAGAGAGAATATTATTCCTAAAACATCTTAACTGTCCTTGTAACTCTTTGTAGTTCGGAAGGGAGGGTCTGTTAATGTTTCATCATGTCTAGTATAATCATAATCACAGGACTTGGTGGGACTTAAGAGGACATTTATTACTGTCCCTTCCCCTGCGCAGGGTCAGGCTTAATTGGCATACCAACACCACCTGGTGTTCCCCAGTTCCTTAATTGATACTTCAAGTACTCTTGGATTGGAGCTGGTGGAGGCTTTAGAGGTCCTCTGGTCCCTCTCTCCCATTTTACAGATGAGGAAGGTCACATCATGTTCCTTGGGAACCTGCCCGGAGTCCTTATGGCACCGTCCATCCTCAAGGCTAAGGAAATGTTCTCAGAACCAAACAAGAATTAGCTGTGGCTAATTACATGGGGGCTTCTTCATGGGTGTGTTGCTATATGGCCTATATCCCAGCCAGAGTCGAGACTTGGAGCCAGCTTGTCTCTAATTTCAGCCTCACCTTGAAGATGCCCTGCTCCCTCTCCCTCAGTAGTCGGCTGGAAACAGCTGAGTGGGGCCGTCTTTCTGACAGATGTAAACGGATCCCTCTTCTCAAATCCAGCGCTATTCACAGGGCCTTGGGACGGGCAAGGCCCTGCAGACGAGGACACACACAAAAGATGCCTTTTTTCTTCCCCTTCATCTGTAGCTATCCCATTACTGTTGGTCTTCTCTGGAAAGGCTCTGAAGGCCAGTTGTCTGTCTGCCTGCCAGGGGATGGGATCAGAATTTCATCCAGAACAAGGCTTTGCGTAGGGGTTCTTTCCCTAGGCTCCAGGAACGTTTTTTTTTTTTTTAAGATATGTTAATGATTAGTTGTATTTCAGGATCATTGGTTTACTTTGTAGTTTTATGTATTTAAAAGCATTATTCTGAGAATGGTTCCATGGGCTTCACCAGATGACCCAAGGCCCATAGGTCTACCTGTGACCCAGAAAAGGTGAAGAATTGCATGCCTTAGAGACTGCCTGGTCATTTTACAGATTTGGAAACTGTGTCCCAGAGAAGAGAAGGGATTTGCCCAAAGCCTCGTAGGGGGTAAAAAATGAAATAGGACCTGGCCTCAAACACAGGTCCTCAGGCTCCAAATCCTGTGCTCCGTCCACTTTGCTGCCCTGGTCTAACCCCTCCCCCCACCCGCTGAGGTGTGTTGGACATCTTCGTGCTTTGTGCTTTGAGATGAACCGATGAGGCTGTGAATGTCATGAGGAATTGAGAGAACTATGGGAAGGTTTTTATTAATTGCTACAGACCCAAAAAGTATACCCTGAAGAACAGTGTACTAAATGACTCTCACAATTTATGAAAAGCTCTCTCCTAGGAAGTTGTATTTGGAGGAATCAAAAAGCCCAGAAGGCACGCAGTCCCTGGGCTTTCCTTGGACTTTTTTGCTAAGGAAGTGTTTACTCTGGGGTTGGGAGGGGAGAGGTTCCCCCAGAAAGGGCTGAGGGTCAGACAGACACTCCAGGGTGGCGAGCAGCCAGGGGCCCGTGCACAGGCCGGTCTGCTTGTCACACGGACATAGCACTAAAAAGTCTTTTCCTTCTGCCTTGCAGGGCAATGTTTTCCGTGCTAGACCTAATGAAGGTAGACATGGCTAACTTTGCTGTCTCTAGCATTAGGCCGCATCTCATGCACCAGTCAGTTGACTATGAAAGGAAGAAGTTTCAAGAATTTTTCGAGAAACAGCCAAGTACGTTTCAGCTTTCTGTGGTGTTTCTGCACTTTCTCCATCTTGGTTGGAATCCTCTTCCCTCCCCTCTCCCCGTGACCATCCCTCCTCTTTGCTTGGCCCTTAGGCCCTTCCCAGGCAGACTGCAGTCCCTCTGCCCCCAGAGTCCCCAGCTCCCTTAAAGGCCCTGCTCATGCCGGTCCCTCAGCCTCTGCACCCTCAGTGGTTTATACATATCTATGTGCATGCTGTGGTTACCATAGAGCACAGGCTCCCTGAGGGCTGGGGTTGCTTCTTTTTAGTCTTTCTGTCCTTTGTTCCTAAGGAACAAGTCAGGGGAGCCGTGAACTTTTGGAATAGGGGTGTGTGTGTGTGTGTGTGTGTGTGTGTGTGTGTGTGTGTGTCTGTCTGTCTGTCTGTCTTTCTTTCTCTCTCCCTCTCTCTCTCTTCCAAACTACTAGACTATAGTAGGGAAGGAGAGGGAATCTCATTTTCCCTTTTTTTCACCTAGTGCCTTGCAGAGGGCATTGTACACTGCAGGCACTCAGCATGTGTTTATAAATCAAACTGGAAGAAACTTTGGACATGCTAAAAAGTGCCAGGTCTTCTCCCCTAAATGCCAGCCTACATGTGGTACTCAAAGACTCTTCTGCTTTTTTTTCCTAGAATAAGGAATAAGACCCTAAATACATTTAAAAACATTTGTTTGAATTGTCTTGGGCAGGGCCAGTTGTAGCAGCCACGGTCGTCCAATCCAACAAACATTTATTAAATGCCTGCCATGTGCCCACGGGGTAATGGGATAAAAGCAAAAATGAAAGCATTCCAGCCCTCAGGGAGCTTACCTTCTATTTTCAGGACATAAACACAGACAGATGAATAAATCAAAAATATTTTACAAAGTCACACACTGAGGGAAAGAGCAGAATCCAGAAAAACTTCCTGTAGGAGGTAGCCCCTGAGCTGGGCTTTGGGGGAAGATAGGGATTCTGAGGGGGACGAGGGAGAGTGTTGTAGCCTTGGAATCCCTCGTGCAAAGGCAGGAGATGAAATGTCCTGGGACCAAAGAGGTGGAGCTGGAAGGTACCCTGGAGGTCACCTAGTCCAGCCCCTTCTTTTGACAGATGAGGAGACAGAGGGCAGGAGGCTTGCCCAGGGTCACACAAGTACTTAGCAGCCTGCTGCTTGTGTGGTGCCCCAGTCCAGCATCCTATGTCCTGCAGCTTGACAGAAACAGTGTGTGTGAAAGGGAAAGGATGAGGGAGAGGAGCATTTCAGCAGAGAACAGCCCTCAGTCCAGGAGCATGGCTGTCCAGGAGTTTTGCCTGTTTACTGTTGCCAGGAGGGCATTTGTCTTTCTTCCAAGGGAATGTCTTAGCAAGGGAGCCTCTTTCAGGTCTCCCACCTGTCCTGAGAGGAGGGGGCTGAAAGACATCTTTGCCTAACATAGTTCCTAGAGACTTCCCCCCTAACTCTGCCTTCTCCTTCACAGATGCCCTTGACTTTGTCACCCAGTGGCTAGAAGAGGCTTCAGAAGACTTCGTTAATCAGAGGAACAAAAATTCCCTGACGGCTGGGGAGGGTGCTCCGGGCTCAGAGGAGATGGTCTCACCATGCCCTCTGACCGTCCAGAACCATGCCTACATGAAGCTTCTGAAGTGGGACCATCTGCACAGACCCTTCCCTGAAGTATGTCCCAAAGAGGCGGGCAGCTGCCCTGCCTGGCTTCCATTTCTGTCTGTACTATTGACCAGCCTGCCTCTGGTTTTCCAGCCATGGGCAACACCTTGGTGAGGCTTTCTGTACAAATGGGATTATTTCAAGAAGCTTCCCCTTCCTGCCACTGCTGCCTTTTTTATTAGTGAGGGCTTATCTGTTTGCCAGGAAAATACCTGTTATCTGGAAGATGTATCATTCGCTTGGAGTAAACACAAGACCTTCCTCCCTCCAGTGTTAGCCCCTGCTGGTCTTCTCAGTGTCCTCTAGTCTTTTGTTTTTAAATGCTGTTGGGAACTTTTTGAAAGCTCTGGGAACTTGAGTTTTCCACTCTTGTCTTTAAATTTCTAAGCAACTGAGACCCCCTAGGAGAGAGCCTGGAGGAAAGAGGAGGGCTGGCCTTCCCTCATGGAAGCCCCTGGAAGGACACAGAGGCAGAAGTGGAGCAGGTCTTGGGAAGAACTTTCTTAGTCCCCTAATTTCTAGGCTTTCATGTCTCAAGCTGAACCCAGCTTGCCTGGGGACAGATGTGGGGGTCTGCTTTGGGGAAAGATGTCTATTCCCTGTCCAAGGTAGTGACAACTTATCGTGAAGATGATACCATTTCCAAGACACAGAAAACCCAAAGGTATTATCTTTCAATAAGGTTAAAATCAAGAGACAGGGAAGAACCCCACCCATAGGTTTAAACATCTCATCAGTCCCTTCAAAAGCAGGGACTCCTGCCCTTTTTGCTTGTGGTTCTTAGCTTCTTAAACATAATGGAGAAGACTTCTAGCGTCATCTTGGATCTGTAGGCTCTGTAGAGTCTTTGGGGGTGTTTGGGAACATCAGAGCTGGACGGAACCTTAAAACAGGATGTCAGAGCTGGAAGGGGACTTAGTGCAGCCTTCTCATTTATGAAGAAGGATTCAGACCCACAGAGGTTAAGGAGCAGAGTCAGGGCCAGCATTGAGAATGGACTTGCAGACCTTCTCAGTCTTTCTACTCTCCCACCCAGTATGCAGCCCATTGCATCTGTCTTTGTAACCTCTCTCTTACACGCCCTCTTCTCTCCCCTGACACTGCCACCCCCCACCTGCATTCCTGAGTAGACCCTGATCACTTCCCGACTAGACTATTGTAACTGGGGCATCTGCCTGCTTCTGCTCTCTCCGGCCCCAGTCTGTCCTTCATTCAGCTGTCAAAGTAATCAGCCTAAAGCACAAGTCTGTTCATATTTACTCAACTCCAGAGGCTCCTCGTTGTCTCCAGGATCAAATAGAAAATCCTTTGGCTTTTAAAGCGGTCACAACCTGGCCCCGTCCTCCCTTTACAGTCTCTTACACCTTACTCCCCTGTGTGTACTCTGCTGGGCAGTGACTGGAACTCTCTCCTTCCTCATCTCTATCCCCCCAGGGAAAATGCCATCTTGTCCAGGAAGCCTTCCCAGCCCTCCTGCATCTTTGTGCCTTCCCTCCGAGCTGACCTCGTTTTTCCTGTCTGTACCTCCTTCATCCGTAATATATCTTCTCCCTATTAGACTGGAAGCTTCTTGAGACCAGTGACTAGTCCCTTGCCCTTCTTGTACCCCTGGTGCCTAGTACAGAGCCTGGCACAGAGCAGGCACTTATGAGTGCTTGTTGACTTAAGCCCTTGCTACCTTGGCTTTGATCTGTCCTTCAGAGCCTAAAGCTGTCAGTGGGAAGACTTCTCTCTGCAGAGTGTTATCTGTTAGTCCTTTGCTTTTCCTTTGGAATGTCTTTTATTCATTAAAAGGTAAAATAATTACTAGTATTTATGTAGCCATTTAAGTCTTGCAGCTCGCTGTACAAACAATCTCGTTAGGTAGGTGCTATTATCATCATCATTTTATAGATGAAGACACTAAGGCAGAGAGAGGTTAACTTGTCCAGACTCACATAAGCAGGATTTGAACTCAAGTCCTCCTGACTCACCCACTGGGCCACCAGATTTATTGAGTTTCCCCCATGTTTAGGGCATTTCACTCACTGAATACAGAGATGCCAAGATTACCTTGTTTTCCTCCTGTTTTAAAGTCTGCCAAGCACTTCCTCATGGTGCTCATGGGAGATAGGTGGTGCTGGCATCATTGTGCCAGTTTGACAGGTGAGAAAACCAAGGCTGGGCACCATTGGTGATGTGCCCAGAACCACAGAGCTGGTACATGTTGGGCATGGGCTCTGTCCTCTCTTGCTGCCTCCTTCTCCCTCCCTTCTTCTCCCATGCCCCTCTTTTCTTTCTAAGCAGGAAGGTCCTCTAGAGCAATTAGAACAAAAGAGTCATGTGGCAAGAAGTGCCCAAGTCAACCCATCCATGGTGGTGGCCATTACCCAGAGCCATGCTTGGATAGCACTGTGACTTCCCCACCCTCTGCTGGCCAGGTCAGGTATTGATCGCCACTCCCTTCTGTTGTAGACTGTCCTGATGGACCAGCCCCAGGTCGGGCATTGATGGCCACCCTGTTGTCTTGTAGACTGTCCTGATGGACCAGCCCCAGGTCGGGCATTGATGGCCACCCTGTTGTCTTGTAGACTGTCCTGATGGACCAGCCCCGCTTCCAAGAGATGCAGCAGGAGCTCGAGAGGCTCAGCGTGGTGGGGGCGATCTTGCTGGTCACTTATAGTGCCTCAGCCCCAGGGGTGTCCAGCCTAGCAGGCTTTGCTGAGAAGCTCAAGATGGTCATCCAGGTCCTGCTGACAGACATGCATCTGCCGTAAGTGATCAGAGAGCTTTGAGGTGGCACCAGGGACAGCTCAGCCTTTCTTCATGAATCCTTGTCAGGAGGGTGAGAGTAATGAAGCCCTGAAAAGGCACCCTCCTGGGAGTCTGGTCAGGGAACTGACCTCTGGGAATCAGAGGGCTGACTCCTATATGTTTTCATCTGTTTAAAAGTGCAGGTCACCTTTCTGCCCCTCTGCCATGCCCCCTCCATCTTCCTCCTTCCCTCCCTCCTCTCTCTGTCTCCCTCTCCCTTTTGCCTCTTCCACTCCCCTCCAGTCCACTGGGCATCCAGCCCTCCACTCAAATGCCTCTTCCAGACCTTCCAGCTTTGCGGTTGGTCACATTCTACAGAGTTTGGGCTGATAAGGAGGGTATGTGACGTCATAAAGGACTCACACCTGCACTTTTAACTGCCACTGGTAAGATCAAATTGGTGACTGATAGAAACAAATGAAACCATCTCTTTGCTCTGAATATTCTGCCCTTGAGTCCCTGGGGCCCCTGATGACAGAAAGCAGGAGCCAAGCACAGTGTGGAGACCCGGAGAGCCAGGCATTCCAGATGCTGCTGGAAGCCTGGAGAGAACAGAGAGGTTTTAGGTTCCGTTTAAAGCCCGGCTTAATGGCACAGATCATAGTAAGGAGCCCCAGCCTCTTTGTGTAGAACCCAACACTGCCAGATCCTCCCTTTCCTTCTGAACGACAGTGTTCTTGGTGGGTCATGAGCTCACTGAAACAGGCTTGGGGGTGAAGAGAGGAGATTCTAGGTGTCCTCTGGCTAATCAAATTAATTAGGTAATTCAGCTGTCTTCAGAGGTGCGGCCTGTGGTTTTGGGGTCATGTGCGTTTGGCCACATGTCTGTGCCCTCCCAGGCCCCCAGCTGATTCTCATCCCATTTTTTCTCTAGGCCCTTTAATCTGAATGAAGCCCTTGCCACCATTGGGGAGAAAGTATGCGTGGAGGTGACTGGCTGCCTGGCCCAGTGTGGATTCACCCCTTTCAGTGCTGACAAGGAGATTGCCCTTAAAGGACAGATCCAAGCAATTGCCAGTCCTGATGACCCCATTCGCAAGCTTGTGGGTATGTTGGGAGGGTCCTGGCAACACTTGGGTATGTTTCCTACAGGGAGCTTGTTAACTGATGGGAGCATGGTCATGGCTGGTGAGTGTGGGAGGCAGAGAGGGGACCCACTCTGTAGGATCATGGGACTTAGAGCTGGCAGGCTATCCAGGCCAAGGGCTCTTAATCTTTTTGTGCATCATGGGCCCTTATGGCAGTCTGGAGACACCTACGTGCCCCTTCTATGAATAACGTTTTTAAAGGAATGGAATGAAATACAGAGAATTACAAAAGAAACCAATTATATTGAAATACAATGATAAACATTTTTTTAAAAAGCTAATGGATTCCATGTTAGGGACCCCTAAATTAGGCTCAGACCCTTTTTAACTGATGAAACTGAGGGCCCAAGGGGGCGAGCCAGGCTATGACCCTGGGACCTTGGACTCCATATGTCCAGTTCTTTGTCTTCCACTGGGCTGATTTTCTGGGGGAAGGGAAGAGCATCAGGGTGGCCATCCTACCTGGAGGCTGGAGGAGTGACCACAAGCAAACACTTTTCACTGGCGTGGCTTAGGAGTAGGGGGTATTTTGGTTAGTTTGTAGGATTTAATGCCTTGATTAATTGAGAGTTTCCCATTTTGAGAGGATTGGAATCTCATAAAACATGCTTGTCATGGAAGTCTGCTGACTCAGAAGGCACTTTAGGGACTGTGATTAAGAGCTTTATTGGCCATCGGTGCCAGTTAGTCGTCATTTCCAACAATGGGCGTCTGACAGTAGGCTGTTGACCATGCTTGTGCTTTGAATGGTAATCATGGGGTCATTTAGAGTAGGGTCATTCAACAGAGACTGGGCTGATGCCTATGCTCCTGTTCCAAGGTCGAGGTGAACATCCTTATTGGCCTTGGAAGACTGAGAATAAACAGAGTGTGGTTTCCTGAAACCAGAGTTTCTGAGGCATTTGTCATTGAAGTGTTAGGTGTAGAGTCAGAGGACCTGGGTTCAAATCCTGATCTTTACTTCCTGTGCGACTTAGAGTAGTTCCCTGAATGTTCTGCCTCTCTAAACGGTGACTTCTGAGGTCCCTTCTGCCTCTCGCTCTGTGAACATCATAATGATGTCCCCATGGCCCTGAAGGCTTGTGCTGAGGAAGCTCAGCCTGACCAGAATGCTGTGTCTGGTCCTGCTTGCTTCGCTCTGCCTCCGTTTATCCAAGCCTTCACAATCCTGAGTGCCACATGCATGGTCATGATTTCTTATGGGGCAGGTGATCTTCCATGCCCTTCATGTGCCACCTTTTGTTTAGCTATTACCTCATAGATGGCCTCCCAGGATTTGGTCTCCTCAAATTGTGTTTCTGTCAACATTTCAGTGCGTGTTAGACTTTCCTCTGCCTATGGCCTACTTGGGCTGTGTGCCCATTAGGGGCATCACTGAGTCAAAGGACAGTGAACCATTTAATCACTTTTTTAGCCTCATTCTCAATTGCTTTCCGGGGTGGCCAGACTGATTCACAGGTCCACCAACAATGCATCAGTGTGCCTGCCTACCCACCTGTAAGTGTCTAACATTGGCTGTTAATATCTTTTATCAACTCCAAGGTGGAGTCTTACCCATTTCCCTTTCTTTGTGGCTTGACGTATGAGGCATTGGGACTGATGGTGAAAGACACTGCCCACAGACTGTCGCTCCTTGTGTGTAGCAAACAGCATCCGTTGCCTGTGGTGTGGTCCATGAGCATGTCTTGTGGCATGACTTTGAGGGAAGGTCTGCACAGTGCTCGGCACTCCATAGTAGGCAGGCACTGCTGTCTCTCAGTGGTGGTCCCTCCATTCTCCCACATAATAATCACCTCTCTTTTGTTTCCATCTCAGATGCCAGAATCCAGGCCTTCTTGGAGGCTTACCTTGCCTCTGGTCTCCACAAGTCACTTCCCACAGTTCCTGGGGGCTTAGGCCCTATCCAAAAAGAATTGGAAGAGGTAGCTGTCAAGTTTGCTCGTCTGGTCAACTACAACCGGATGGTTTTCAGCCCTTACTATGACACCATCCTCAGTAAGATATTAAAGCCAGAGGACTCCCGCATCCCAGTTGGCTTGTAGAGGGTCCCCACCCCTGCCAGCAGCAGCAGCAGCATTTATTTAGTTGGCTACCAACCCGTTCTCTACTGTAATGTTGCTTTGGAAAATGGCTTTCTCTTTAATACATTCCTCTTTCTCAGCATTGACTCTAAAAGGGAAAATGTGTCACCACAGGCAGCAACAACAAAGAAAATGGAGCCATATTCCGAATTCCGTTCTGGGGGGCTGTACGGATGTATGAGAAATGGAGCCATATTCTGAATTCCATTCTGGGGGCTGTACGGATTATGAGAAATGGAGCCATATTCTGAATTCCATTCTGGGGGCTGTATGGATTTACGAGTGAATGTTTACAAACTGAAGGAACTTCTGTTCTTGTGAGCTCTCCGGAGAACACTGGGCTCAGAAGGAGCTGAGCTGACCCCACCTCTTCCTTGGCAGGATGGACCTTTGCCGAAGGCTCACAGTCTTTCCTGGGGGGCCGAGTAGTTTTTCTTCTAGACACTCAATGGGCTTAGGCAGGGAAAGGTCAAGCAAGTTTACTTGCAAGCTGTTGAAACCCACCCCTGAAGGGCCCTGGGGTAGAACTGAACTACAGGGAAAAGTACCCTTAACCTTGCTGCTTCTCCTTGTTCTTCTTTTGGGGATTGTTCCCTGCCAGGCCAAATGGACCTTCTGGGCGCTGGAAGGATTCTTGCTTTTCTAGAGAATTTTTTTCTGGTTATCAAGAACTTACTCAGCAATAGAATGAAGCCAGAGCTGGGATTGGGGCAACTCAGGCCCTTGGGGCCTGGGGAGGTTAAGTTTCTTTGACTCTTTTGAGTGCTTAGAATTGGGAGGTTCATTTTTGGGGGGGGGGGAACGTAAATTTGATATCACTGTGAAGATGGATAGAAGATGTGTGATTTTGGCTTAGACTGAGATCTTATTTTCTGGTATGGTGGACAGGATGGGAGTGACAAGTCCTGGCTTGGAAGTGAGGGCTGAATTTTCCAAGCTCACTAAATGCCCTTCAGTTCCTGCAGATGAGGCTATATGGGATATGTGGTTTCTGAGCAGCCTTTGTCCCAGATACCACACTAGCTCTATAGACTGCGCAGTAAATGGGTGCCATGGACAAGGAGGAGGCTTCTCTGCTTGGGATCCTGCACTGTCTCCTGGGCCAGAGAGTTTAAATACACCTACTTCGTATCCCGGCATCGGTGCTGCTGGTTGGGACCCACCTTGCCTGAGACCATGGAGCAGGACTGATGTCCCCTGTCCGCTAGGTGTAGGCTGGGCTATGCATTCAGGGGCAGGCCTCCAGCTCCTCTTGTATCTGGGCTCGGCTCATCTCTGACCCAGACAGTGTAACAGCAGGAACAAGCCACAGTCGGGCTGTCCTCTGGGCTCCAAGTCCCTTTGTCTCTCCCCGGAATCCCTCAGGTCAGAAAGCAGCTTTGGGAGATCCCATTTAAGGCAACTTTTAAATAACTTTTTTGTGGAATTACTGGGGAAAATGCAGAAAGAAAAGGATTTTAGGGCTAAATCAGACCATTGACCAGCAGGAGAGGAACCTTGTCTTAGAACCAGGAGCTTTGGGAAAGACTAGGGAACAGCTCCAGGAAGGCCCAGATGATGGGGGGTGAGGGTGAGCAGGGGCCAGGGCTGGTTAAGGGCTTTAGAGAAGCAGCCAGCTTGGGCTCCTGGAGGGAGTGGGCAGGTAGGGGCTGCAGGAGCAAATACCGAGGGGATCGACACCCAAGCCACCAGATCAGCCTAAATCCTACCCCTTGGCACACAGAGATTTCAGAAGTTCCCAGGGTTTACACAAAGGGCTCAGGTGAAGCCCCAGGAGTAGAAGAGATAGACAAAGGCAGCAGGCAATGGCTTTTCAGACATGGAATCCAGACAGATGGCGATCTGTCAGCTCCCATTTCTTGTTGGAAGAGGGAGGGGAAAAAAGAGCAAATTCAGTCTCAGTCGATTCCCTGTGCCTGGGAAATGGTCTGTCCCCCTGGCCCCTCGCAGCCTTAGATAGCGCCTCCAGCAAACCCAGCCATGGGTCATGTCCACCCTTTCCAGCAAAGCAGATCTTTTGTCTCAGGCGCCTGCGGCAGCGCAGTAAAGCCTGCTCTTCCCAGAGTGCTGTTTTTACCTGCGCAAAGTAAGTTAAATAGGACTATAAAGGAAGCCAATTACAAAAGCTCCTATCAAAATGTTTTTTTAGAAACCAAGTTTGAGGAGCCCAGGGGGACCCACATCCAGGTGACAGAGAATGGGAACCCTGCAGTGGGATCTTGGCGGGAAAGGAGGTCCTGTGAAATCCTCATTCAGGCCAGCAAGACCACAGAGGTCGTCAGCTTCAACTTCTTCACTGTATGGAAGAAGACACAGGCCCAGGGAGGGGAGTGATCTGTGCAGGGTCATAGGGGCCATTATGCAGCAGAGTCTGGGCTCCAGCCAGGCCCTTTGACTCCAAATCCACGGTATTTCTTCTTACCCAGCTGCCTCACAAACCTCTAACTCCCCAAATGATACCATGTGATAAAGAGGTGCCACTTCTGAGAGTGTAGCCTGGGCTGGCAGCTCATGGTGGGGGGACATTTTTAAAAGGCCAGAGGGATGGGGGGGCCAGTGCTTTTGAGTAATGCACACACAGACCATGCAATGTTACAGAAGAAAGAGGTCAGGAGCTTTTCTTTCCTGGTTCTGGTGACTTTTACCCAGCAAGAGGGGGAGCTTCCCAGCAGAGCAGCCTGGGCCTACATCCCTGGTGGGTAATTCTTCTTCCTGATGGTGAAGGTCTTAATCTTCCCCCGCAAAATGTAATAAAGCCACCAGAACAACGCAAATGATTTCTCCCCTATGGTTCTACTTGAGGGGAGGGGGAAAAGATTCTCTTTTTACCTTCCTAAGGTATTTTGAGTCCTTGTTCATTGCTAGTGATTCCTCAGGAAGGATGTGAAATAGTTTGGAGTGTGGACAGATGCCTAGGGAGGTCACAGAAAGGTTGGAGAGGCTGGCTGATCCCCCCAGCAGCCTGAAACAGAGGTTGGCTGGGAGTACTAGAGTCATTTCCCATGCAAAAATGAATCAGGCTAGATGGTTGCTATGGTCTCTCCCACCGCTGAGGATCTCTGATGAGCAGAGTTAAGAATCCAAATGTCCATGGGGTTTCCTGATGCCTGTTCTTCAGTGGTTTTGTATGAAGATCTGTGGATTATTTTCTTCTGGAATTCTCAGAGTTAACACTGAAACAGGGTGATATTACAAGCCCTTTAAGCATGAAGGGTTTTTGGTTGCTAGAAGAAAAGCATCATTTAGCTGAATTGGGTCATTACACAGTAACAACAAGCCAGGCCTGTGCCAGTCAATCCCATGGTGGGGAGAGGTGGCAGAGGCTAAATTCTTTCATCTTTTAGCCCTTTCTGGAGATGGCCAAGCTCACCTTGGCAGGGACAGAGACTGGAGGCTTTGGAGTCAGAGGACCTGGGTTCTTATCCCAGCCTTGATGCTTCCTACCTGTGAGACCCCGGGCAGGTCACTCAGCCTTCACGGGCCCCTCCTCTGGAAAACACTGGCCTTTGACCAGATGGCCTCCAGAGTCCCTCGCTTTGGGATTCTGGGATCAGTGGGCATGTGGCAGGCATGTGAGGCTTTGTTTTAGGATCTGTAAAAATGGAGTGGGAGTTACAAGAAGCAGGGCCCCAGTGGGCAGTGGGCAGATAGCAGCACCAGGCCTTGGGGTCATTTGTGGGAGAATAACTCCCATCCTTGTAGCATCTTAAAGTTTGCAACACACTTCTTCCCACTATAGGGTTCGCAGGTGGGTGATGCCAATATTCTTGCCCCCATTTTGCTGATGAGCAAACTGAGGCTTAGGGAGAAATGACTTGTCCAAGGTCAACACATCTAAAAAAGAGTCAGTGCTGGGACTTGCAGCCTCAGGTCTTCAGACTGTGGTGGTTTTTTCCCCCGCTCTGTCCTATACATAGTACTAGCTTATGATCTCATTTTGTTTTTTTAATTTGATTTTTTTCAGTTAACAGAATTTTATTTTTTGGCCCCTCCACCCCCCTCAGGAAAGGCAGAAAGACAAAGCTCTTTGAACAAACATGCATAGTCAAGCAGAGTAAACTCCTACCTTGGCTAGGACCAAAAAATCTGTGCTTCTCATCTTGCACCAAGTCCATCGCCTGCCCGTTGGCAGTTGGGCTGCACAGCTCCCTTCTTTTGGAGAAACGTTGCCGTTCCATAGATAGGACTCTCTGTGTAAGTTTAAAATCCAAGTGGGAATGTCAGCATAGACAGCTACCAAAGCGTGGGCATGGGTCAGTGTAAAAGCCATGGAAGATTAACCACAGAGGCATGACGGTCTGTGCCCAGTGTCCCTGGGTCATAATGGAGATTCCAGGGGTCCCCAGTCCTCGCAGGGAAAGGAGCCTCTTTGAATTTATCCAAAGCCTCAGCCTTGCTGGGGTAGTAGGAGAATGTACTAGCAGTTGGTGTAAAGCCCTAGAATCTCAGCATTTCCTGAGTCTTCATTTTTACATAATGAACGCTTGAAGCCCAGGCTGCTGCAGTAGTAAGAGTGTCTGTGAGGTGTTGGGTGGGGAGGGAACACTATTGTCGGGTGAGACCTGGAGAGGCAGGGAGGCCAGGCCTGCCGCTGCGGGCTCTGGACTCAGCCAGGATACTTCAGAAGGCACAGACTTGGACCCTTCGTTAATGAGGCAGCCCAGTCTCCAGTCACTGGCTTTGGGTTCCAGGCCTGTCCACTGACTTTGCTGGAGCCAGTCTCTTGGGTTTTACCATCCATAGAGAGACTGGTGGGGCTCAGACACACGCCTGATGTATGATTGGTGTTGAGTTACGCTCCTCCGTCTGCTCTCCGCTTGACCCGCTCTCCCTCCAGAGCTGCAGCCAACTCTTCCCTTTGCCTCGGTCTCTCTTTAGCCCCTCCTCCTCTACCCAATTCCCTCTGGTCAACAAAGGGCCAGGTTAACCGCATCACAGTGGCCTAACTCGTTAACTGCCTTGGCCAAAGACAGTGGTGCAGGCCCTTAGAGACAGTGCTGAGGTGTGTGCATTAAGTGCCCACAGGGCTGGCTTCCAGATGCCCATTTCAGAGGATGGTCTGAGTAACAATGGTCGGTGAGGTCTCATGCTGTCATAGGAGGGTTTGGTGGCACTGTCTCCCTCAAGGGGACATTCATTCTGGGGGGCATGCCTGGTCTGGACTCAAAGGATTGTTGCTTGAGTTGTGGTCTATGAGTAAAAAGCCATGGAAACTCCCACTGAAGAGCATTCCCCACAGGTAAAGACCAACAATACTACTATGGGCTCTGATACCCAGTTAGTGCTGTTACATATTCCTATGGTAGTCTCTGGAGAAGTTGCACCACATGGACAAGAATGGCCCCACAGGGTAGGTGGCTTTCAGTCTACACTGGCGGAACAGGTTCTCACACCAGTGAGATCATGGACCCAACCGACCTGAGGTCAGTATTTAGATACAAATTCTTTTCTTTAAATGACTGGCAGTTGGGGCGGCGAGGTGGCGCAGTGAATAGAGCACTGGCTCTGGAGTCAGGAGGACCCGAGTTCAAATGCAGCCTCAGACACTTAACACAAAAACTAGCCGTGTGACCTTGGGCAAGTCACTTAACCCCAATTGCCCTCCAAAAAGCAAAAAAATAAAAATAAATTATTGGCAGTTAAGCAATCCTATGGGGTTCTGAAAAATGTTTTGGAACATCAGCTTCACTGATGCAGAATTTTGACCAGGCCATCTCCTATTAATCAGGTTTTTAGAAGATGAGTAAGTATTGGATGAACATCAGCTACCTGAAAAAGATATTAGTTGTTATAATTCTCAGGTATCTTTGTTGTTGTTGTTTTTAGTTTGCTACCGCGATGGAATAAAATGAACATTTACTAAATTAAATGTGTTTTACTATTGATGAAATGTATGTCAGGGCTGGTGAGCTCCCGGACCTAAATGCCAAGAGCTAATCTGATGAGCTGCTTAGAAAGCAAATGAACAAAATGGTGGTTGAGGTTCGTTGCCAAGAAGGAAACATAAATTGTGTAATTTACTATTCTGAAATCCCAACAGCCATTTCAATGGCTATTTAAATAAATTGTTCACTTTGGGAATTGTAATTAGGGCTAATTTGTGAACTTCATGTTCTTTATCATCTGATTTGTAGCTGCGGCACCTAAACGGGTCTATAGAATTCAAAGGTTCCTAAGAATCACACCAAGGCCAGTGCTGATGGAAGCGAATGAGATCGTTTTGGCTTCCTGTTGGAATCATTATAAACTGACGGATAGCTTTCACAGTCCTTTGTTTTTGCTGTAAATTAGTTATGTTAGTCCCATGAACCTTGTTTCAGTGTTTGGAAAAATTTTATTTCTTCGGCAGCTTCAGGTCTGGCAGTAATCCTCCAGAAGAGGGTGACGTGAAGGGCTGCGGCGGCCTGAGGGCTGAGCCGTTAAAGAGAAATTCTGAGTCACCAACTTGCCGAGGAACCTTTAATGCTGATTGTAAAGTCAGTTTGCGTTTACATCAAAATTCAGTTGTCAAATATTTATAAAACTCTGCAACAGCTTCTGAGTTAAAACAGTAGGAAAATTTTTCTTCCTATGAGACCTTTTCCTGTGTGACAATGGACAATTTCTAAAGGAAAAGAAGCCTAGGAATAGTCACTGCAGACACGATCACCCTAGAGGTCTGCACTGACCTTGATCGTCCAAAGGTCGGTCCCCACCGGCCAGTCCGAAAGGCCAGCGGGCAAACCTTGTTTTGCTGCACAATGTTCATTGTGGGTTTAGAGGCTTTTTGTCCTTTTAAAAAATTTATATTTTCTTCCAATTATATATTAAAACCATTTTTAACATGTTTTTTTTAAATTTTGAGTTCCAGATTCTCTTCCTGTCATTTCGGTTTTTTACTCGTTTTCTTGATAGAAATCAGGGCTCCAGAGCAGATGCTCCTCAGAAGGCAGCTGGTCCCACTCATTTTATAGGCCCGGGGAGATTGAAAGTTTTGCCCACTTAAACACAGGGTCAGAGTTGGGATTTTTACTTGGTAGTCCTTCCCTGACACAAAAGTGGGTCCTCTTTCCTCTGTAGCACACGTGTAGCTGAGGGGAACCTGCTCCCAGCCCCATGATTACCCACAGGTGTTCTGAGGCATCAATTGGGCTCCTCCAATATGCTATTTTGAGAGAGGGTCTGCTCTGTTTTCTTTCAGTCTCTGCTGTCTGGTACCACTTGTGCCTTCAAGGTTCTTGAGGCGGGGGCTCTGTCTATGTTTGGGACCCTTGGTAGACAGCCTAACAAACCAAACTACAAGAACCATAAGTTGAAAAGCATGCTGTTACCTCCACACCCTCCAAACTTAGGAAGATACAAAAAAATGAATATTCTGACCACCTTAGCTTTAACTGGAGAACATAATGAGACTATACTTGCTAGTGACAATATACTTAGAGCTTTGAGATAGACTTGTAAGAAAATAGTTTAATAAATTAGTGTTAAATTGTTTTTCATGTTGAAGCTCAATTGCAGCGGTGAGATTTGTGTCTGAAATTTCAATGATAAATGACTATATATAAGTTGTGTGGTGCATGCCCAATAATCACGTGACAGAACCCTCTTTCTGCCTGTTTTTTCTTAGCTATGGTCCTTCATTCCGAATTGTAAAGTTTTATGCTCAGCTGCCAGTCAAATGCAAAACAGATTAATTTATTCAGAAATGAGCCATTAGGTCAGAATGCTGCTGTAACAGTCCTTCAACATTTACTACTCACAAAAAACCTTCATGGCTGTTGTTAGAACTGAACTTTATAAGTGGAATTAACTTTGTGAGTGTCGGTTCATTTAACATCGCTTACGCTGAATATGCATGTTTCATGGTTAAACATACCATCCTAAATTGGCATCTGCAGGTGAAACACTGGTTTTACTATCTTTCGCAAGTCATTTTATTTTAATGTAAAAACAATCGTGGAACATTCTAGTGTGCTTGTGGGGCCACCTAAACAAAGTAATTTGGTGAAAGGTCAGGATGGTGGCGGGTTGGCATGAGATGCCTTTCAAAAACTGTTTTCAGGCTATGGCACAATTAAATTGGATCCTGTTCTGTTCAGTGCAGGCAAGACAGGACAGTTGAGTCAAGTGGGTAGTTTCATTTGGCACAGAAACTGAAGGATGACTGATCACTGCAAGTGTTTAAATGTACTGTTGAGACTAACATGGAAATACATTTTATGTGACTTCGTTTGTATAGTGACTGTTCTATTTCTTGCCTTCTCAGTAGGGGGGAAGGGAGAGGGAGAGAATTTGGAACTGAAAAATAAAATTTAAATGCAAAAAAAGGATTATTGAGGTGTTTTTAAAAGGGCTTTGGCTGCACGATATACATAAGATAAGTAGAAGTTGCTTCTAAATAAAAATAGACTGAGGCACAGAGTTTTGGAGACCCTTTTATTGTTAAAAGAACTGGTGTTTTTTT
>CM053583.1:30279652-30305060 GCA_028627135.1 Pseudochirops cupreus | reverse complement strand
AGGAGGGGCCAGAGCTTACGGGCTAAATGTCTTGGCTGAAAAGGGATCATCTGCTGGGTGTCTGGCTTGGGATATTCCGGCTTTCTATCCACTTCATCTTTAAGGACAGGCACAATGGAAGGAGCCACCACCGGGTCTGGAATGATGGTCGCTAGCTTGGCTCGAGAGACGTCCTGAAAAAGCACAACAGGAGAGTCCTGAGCCAGAAGGAGGGGCCGTGGAGACAGGCATGCGGTTCTACCACCAGAAATCAGAGCATGGGGAAAGAAGTTGTAATCAAAGGAAAAGTGCAGATTAATTATGAGAAAAAAGGGATGCTAGGCAAGGCAACTAAATAATGGAAGTGCCTGGAGCAAGCCACTCAATCTTAGCCTCAGTCTCCCCAATTGTAGAATGGAGTTAATATTTGTTCTGGGTTCTTGTAAGAAAAAGAGCTTTGTCAATTTTTTTAAGGAAAGAGAAACACGGGGCCTTCTGTCCAAATATTCTTGAATTCTCATTAAGAGCTGGTTTGGCCAGAAGTGAGTATACTACATGGACATACTACGTGTGGGTTCTAAACTCTCGGCCCAGTCTGCCATTCGGACCAGGTCTAGGGCAACTGAGAATTACAAGCAATAATCAACACCAATTATTGGTTGATTTTTCTCATCCCTTGCACTTTTGAAAGAAATGAAATGAAGAGGGCAGTGAAGGAATAGAGACTTTTCACAGGTGCCTCTAGCACCCTGTGTGGCTTCTGGTGGGTCCTGGATGGCCCAGGACAAAGTTTCTCCTCTGTTCATGAGAAGCACATGGAGAAGAGGAGACAAGTTTTCCGAACGTGAGTGACTCCTGGGGCTGCTTCGATGTGCGGCTCTGCCCCGGGCCCCACTTGGGCTCTAGGTCTCTGAGGGCTCAGCTCACAAGGAACCTGAGCTCTGTTTCCAGATCAGATCGGCCCTTGGGGCCTCTGGGGCCTCAGTGACAATAAATGCCGCAGATGTGAGGAGAGGACAAGGCTTCCTTTTTACTGCATCTTAGAAACCATAATACAAGAGCCATTTCAATCAACCAATCAATCAGTAAACATTTATTAACCGCCTATCACGTACCAGAACTAAGTCTGGTTTACAACTAAGAAAGTGATTCATCAGGTTTATGAGCAGCATCTGAGCCACCAGGACCCTTCCCCTTCCCCCCACCCCCAATGTTTTAAAGTTAAAAAAAGAATAGCTTGAACTCCCTGGGAAAATTAATAGAGTTCTGGTTTTCCTTTTTAAACCTCCCATTCTGTTTGACTTGGGGTACTGACGAGAGGGGGCTGGGTAGCTCAGGCGCCAAGTGCGAGCAGAGAGCCGTGGGGCAAATGTGACTTGGACCGGATTCATTCCAGTATTTCTGATGGTTTAATGCTCAGGAAACTAGAGCAGAGAGGAGGAAAACGACCCCCGCCCAGGAGCGCGCCCCCCTACCTTATAGCCGAGGGCCTTCAGCTCGCTGGCGGAGCAGGGGTACAAATCCATGAACTTGTACCTGTCGACCAGCAGGGCGGTTTCCTTGCCTTCGTACTCCTCCTTGAAGGCGGTGAATCGCCGCTTCTCCACTTTCAGGATGCTGGCGAGGTCACCGATGTTACTTTCAAAAGCAAGAAACCTGGCCCAGATCTCTCTGCCGGGGAGAAGGAGGGAGAGCAGAGGTGGTTCCCAGTCCTCTGGGAACATCCTCGTCCTTCTCACTTCCCGCGACCCTCTTCAGCGGCCCTTCTGCGGGGAGGGGGCCACCCCCCCCCAGCCAGGGGCACCAGTGGCCTACCCACGTGGCAGGACAGACGGACACCCTGTGGCCTAAAAGGCTAGAGCTGCTGAGTAGCTTGGTTTTGAAGTTAGTCTTACAGTGGCATAAGTTCCCAACATCGGATAGGGCCTCTGGTTAGGGAGAATTTGGGATTTGGGATGGGGAGGGGAAAAGACCATCCCATCTCTCCATTAAACGAATCAATGAAAACCGCCCTAGGCTGAGCAGTGCGGGTGCCCAGGGGAATGTTTAACAACCGGCTCCCCTCCAAATGTATGTAGGAGAGACTTTAACACCTTCTCCACCGCTTTCTTAAGTCAGACAGTCAACGACAATCAATTAACCCTTGACACTTGCTGACTTCCAGAGTACAAATGCTCACGTGGAGAACACGGCAATCTGGCTGCAGAGAGCCAGGAGGAGACACTGCCCTAGGCTCTTTGCAAGGCGGGCTACACCCGATCTCTACAGTGCGGACGCCTCCAGGCCCCCGGCCTCCGGGACAGGAGGTGGCATTCATCAGCTGCCCTCTCAGCCACGGGCATGCGGCCCCCCCCAACGCACAGAGCTCGAGGCAGCCCCGTGGGCAGAGGGAGGCCTCCTGAACGGCCGGGGTGAGAGGAGCTGCTTAAAGCTGCTCCTCAAAAGCTCTTGTCTCCAGTGACAAAGTCATTACACAACCGGCTCATGCAGGAACCACATGCAGTCGCTATTTAAGGTGCCTAAAGATCACTCTTTCATCACGCTGGCATGGGTCCCAGAGAAGGACATTTCATCAGTGTGCTCCTGGAGCCTGGCAGAGTCAATTAAGTTCTATGAACCGAATGCATGAAGCGACCAAAACCTGGGCTGGCGTGATCACAGCCCCAGACTAACAGAGCTTCTCCGACACCGCCAAGGACAGAATATTGCAGAACTAGTTGGAATCTTTGATGTTAAAAGAATACACTGAAAACCAAGATAAAAGCTAAAGGGATTTGCTAATTGTGCTTTCTTGAAGAAAGAAAGCTCAGATAGAAGAAAAGCAAAAACCACGAGCAAGAACAGTCGAATGTCAAAGCAGAACAGGAGACAGACGGCGAGGAAGGCCCGGGAGGACTTCTGCCTGGGAAGACCGCTACAATGGACACCTCTGTAGCGTCCTTGTGTGCTGACGTCAGAAAACAGTCAGGGAGGTGGCACCGACACATCAGGGCAGTGGCTGAGGTTAAAGTGGAAGTTAATAAATATTTAAGTGCCCACTACGTGCCAGGCCCAAAGGTAGAAAGACAGAGATGAAGATGATCTCCACTGCCAAGGAGCATAAGTACATTTGCAGCACATCCCAAAAGAATGAGTGCCCTTTTAAGCTGCGTCAAAGGCACTCAGACTTTTGGGACACCCTCTGTAAGAACATACAGATTAACTAGAAGATGAAAAACAGGATACGAGCCAGTGAGAGAGGGCAAGCACCAGGGGTGGGGGTGGGGGCGGTGGGGAGGTGGGAGTGATGCTTGGACAGCATCTTGAAAGAAGAAGGGGATCAATTCTACAAGGTCAAGGTGAGAAGGGGCCGTGTTCCGTGCGCAAGGGACAATAAATCGGAAGGGAGATGGAGAGTTGTGTGGGAGGAGCAGAGAAGGAAGGCTAGACTGCACAGCAGTTTTGGGGGAGGCGAGATATCCTCAAGGGGACTGGGACGAAAAGGCTGGGGCTGGACTGTGAAGGGTTTTAAAAGCTAAATGGAGAAGTTTATATTTTATCCTAGAACCAAGAGGGAACCACTGAGGTTCTCTGAGTAATGGCACAGTAAAGATCCGTGCTTAAGGAAAATTACTTTGGAAGAAGTGGGAAGATGGATCAGAGTGATGAGAGAAGGCAGAAGACTAATCAGGAGGGCACTGCTGATAAGAGAGCACGGAGAAAGAAGAGAAGGGGGTCGGGGCAGGGCTTTGGGGAACACCCACAATTAGGAGGTGTGACATCCATGATGAGCCAGCAAAAGTGACTCAGAAGTGGTCAGAAGTCATTTTACTTTGCTCCAGGAGACACGATTTGAAAGACTAATAAGGGAATATATTTAAGCTTTCCCATCCTCATTTTCAAAAGGAAGTGAGGTCGTTTGCAAATTCAAACAATGCAAAATAAGATACTTAGGGGGAAACCCCCACCCCCAAATATACTCTATTCAAAGGAAGCAAAGTTTCTTAGGTATCACATAAGGTATGTGAGCTACAAATGGGCAGTGACGCTGGAAATAAGTTTTCTAGAAACTGGACCAACATGGACAAACTACAGGGCTTTTGTTTTAGGTGGAAAAGAAGCATATGAATTCGTCTGTAAAAGTATTTCTTTTTCCTGAAAGTAGGCTAACAAGAAATTTGTCATTAAGTCCAAATGCCCAGGTAGATGTCGTCTTTACGGCCTAACGCTTTTGGGCGAAGCTTACCCAGATTTCTCGGGTGGAAGGCTTCCAGAGGTCAACACTCGTTCAAACAAAACTCGGGTATTATTGTCCTCTGAGGGAATTCAAGAAGAAAACAAATGATTAAAATGAGCTCATAACCATCTTTAATAAATATAATTCATAATCAAATGAAAATTATGTTAGATTTTCTACTTCAATACAAAAAGCATCAACGAAGCAGGATTTTGGGGAGTTGAATCTAAAAACTTTTCTGTGTAAAGGATCACAGGCTTCAAATGTAGCCAGTTTTTACATTTTTCTTCAAAAAAACATTAACATAGTAGGAGACTGGGGGCGGGGGAGGCAGCGGGAGCGCTGTTTCTGGGAGCGACTTTTAGACAGTCCGACAATCCATGGCTCGGCCGGCCAACAAAGCGGCGCCTGCGCCGGAATGTGACAGTTTTGGGGCGGCCGGGGGCGCAGTGGACAGAGCACCGGCCCTGGAGTCAGGAGGACCCGAGTTCAGATCCGGCCTCAGACACTTAACACAAAAACTAGCCGGGTGACCTTGGGCGAGTCACTCAGCCCCAACTGCCCTGCTTTCCCCCTACAAAAAGATGACAATTCGTGCATGTAGTTACTATATTAAAAACAGGAGAAGAGGCACAGTTAGACCGTCTCTATGATGCCTCTGAAAGTATCACTTGCTGCTGTAACTTTAAGTTTTACAAGTTCAACAGAGAATTTAAACATTTTTTAAATTTAAATTTTAGAATTCTCTTTTAAAAGATGATACATGTATAACGGGGATCCTATTTCTCACCTTCTCAACGGGTAGAGAAGGGGGGAGAGAGAGGGAATTCAGAACTGAAAATAAAAACAAAACTAATAACAAACTAAAGGACGAGGACGCTTATCGGCTGCGAGCCAAGGTGCAAGGCCCGCAGAGCGGCGGGCGGCCCGGCCGCCCCCGCGCTTTCCGCCACTCCGGGCCGTCCTCCGCCTTCACACGCACTTGCTCACTGAGTCCTCGCCGCAGCCTGCGGGGCACCGCGAGTTTCATTATCTCCACTTTACGGTGGAGGAAACTGGGGTGTAGCAAAGTGGGGTCACTCGGCCCCCTCCCGTCTCAGCAGACGGCCGCCCCTCAACTTCCCGGGAAGAGAGGCCCGGCACCCGCCGGGACACCCTCCTCTCTCCTCAGGCCCAGGACGAGCCTTCACAGCGAGCCTGCGAGCGCCGCGTCCCTGTTTCTGTATTTCTCTCTCGCCCTCATTCTCTCCTTCTTTCGCTCTCCTGTCTCTGCCGCTGCCTTTCTCTGCTCTCCCCGTCACTGTCACTTCTTTGTCCGTCCCCCGTCTGTCTCTCTGCTCTCTCGCTCCTCTCTCTGTCCCTTTTCTGTCTCCGAGGTCTCCACTAGAAAAGGAAACACGCTCAGCTGGCTAACTTCAGATAATTTCACAGAATGTAGGGCAGGGTCACAGCAGTGGCCTCGGTGACCACGGACAAGGTACTGACCTGCTCTGAGCCTCGGTCTTTCCTCTGGCAGCAAAGCCAAGAGTAGCTCCGGTCTGTCAGAGGTTTTATGGGCTGCCCAGTGCTTTCCCTCCAGGATCTCATCTGATTCTCAGCGTAGCTTGGGACGGGTGTCATGAGGGTCAACATGGTAAAGATGGGTTCATGGCAGATAAATTTACTTGCCCCAGGGTCAAGGGTGATCTCGGGTTTGGTACCAGGATTCGGCCCCAGGCCTTTGGCACTGGACCCACCTCTAATCCTGGCACTCCCTCCCTGCCTCCCCCACACCGGGGCTGTTGTAAGGAAGGTGATCTGCAAAGTGCCAAGTGGTACTTAATACACGTGAATCATCCTCTTGGACTCCAGCACTTACTTACCGTTGAGGTGAGACAGGTAGTCAATATAGGCTAATACATATTCTGGAATGTCACCATATTTTTTTAATCCCAGCTCAAAAATCTTAAAGGCCACTGATTTATCCTAGAGAGAAAGAGGGAAAAAAACCTCACTAATTCAAATTTAAATAGTTT
The DNA here is from genome assembly GCA_028627135.1 of Pseudochirops cupreus. Lineage (NCBI taxonomy): Eukaryota > Metazoa > Chordata > Mammalia > Diprotodontia > Pseudocheiridae > Pseudochirops > Pseudochirops cupreus. The sequence continues at coordinate 30,298,850 of CM053583.1, read as the reverse complement.
GCTACAGATCCAAAAAATGGCCTGCCGATGCGCAGGGCAACGAAACGCATATGAACTGAAAACGACAGAGCTCCATCAGCCTCCATTCTGAATGGGTCAAACAGCTCACAGCTTAGAAAGCATTCACAAAGTCAACCTTGAGATTTCCTAGATATCCCCTCGATATGGGGGGGGGGGGGATCTCACAATATGGAACCTGAGGGAGTCTTTCAAATTTTGAGGAATCAAGCTAAATCACTAATTCTAGGATGATCTGCAATGCCAGAAACATTCCTCAATAGAAGAAAATAGGTTTTTTAAAACTCTTTTTTCATACTGACCCGTCAGCATTACCTTACTACAGTAATACTCCATCAACGCTGCAGTGACATAGACGTGATGGCGGGTTCTTGCGTCTTCTCTTGCTTTTTTAAATATCATCCTTCCAGATTTGATGCCTTCTGCTCGCCTCGCAAACTTCATATACTGTATATATACCTACACAGATTTAAGGGATTTGTAAAAATCATCCACAAAATCTGAGAACACACTGGCAGAGTACTGAGCCACAGTAAGGTCCCAAGAACCCAAACGTCTGAATCACACTTTACTCCCTTTTTACTTAACTTACTCAAAAGGCAGCAATCTTGATCCTCCCAGAAATAAGAATGTACAATTATAACCTCAGCATGTAACCATTAACTTAAATCATTTAAGGAGCATTTAAGTGTTGAAGAGGAGTATTCCTTCCCAATGCAAGTACCGTAGCATTCATTTAACTCTGTCAATTAATTTTCCTGGTGCTAAACATACAAGGATTTCCCAAGATTACACATTGGAATCTCATCAATACTACTCATTATGGAGCAGAATGTAGGCTTTCAGCCCAAGTTTTCTGAAGTGCCACCCCTCCTCTCATGGATCCTGAAGATGGTGTTGTGGCCCCTGTCTAGAGCGGCTGCACTCCAAGCTCTTCTGCAAGTCTGACATGTGAAGTACAGGCAGGCTGCTTATGCCTCTTCTTTCATAAAGAAAAACCATGAGAGAATATAAAGGTGGGGAAAAAAAGCATCAAAGCTGCGACTCACCAGAGTCGGGTCAATGTCCTCAATGGCCAGAAGGCGATTGTATATGCTGTGCACCTTCTCGTATTTCATTCGACTCTGAGGTAGCAGAAAAGATTTGGAAACAAATGATAAATGCACACAACACAAATCTCAATCTATATCCTGCTTCCATGTCCATATGTAAGCAACAGTCATTCAATCAGCATTTATTAAACACCTACTGTTCACAGATACATTATTCCAACATTGTTTTACACATATAAGCAAACATAAAAGGCAAAGGGTTGGTAACTCTTCATTCAATTTTCTCTCCCTGGCAAGGATAAATAAGGCAAAGGGGACACCTGGAAATACCACTGCCATAAGTGAAATAATTCACCCACATTTAGGAAAAACATTTAAACGTTTGTTTTCTTCACTCACCTCTTCATAATCTGCATATGCAAAATAAAGAAGCATATTCTTCTTCAATAAAGTGCTAATTGCTCTCTCATATATGTTAGCAGCTTCATCACTAAATAATTTAGCATTATTCATGTCCTGTGGGGGAAGGGTAAGAAATGAAACTCACCTTCAGTTATTTTAACACAACTGAGAATGCAGTTAATTCATAGACTTTATCCTGTTTTCTATACTGATACATAAATACATATTTGGATTATATTTTATTAAAAGCTTAAAAGTTCACATTTTATTTGGGGGGAGAGGATGGGAACAAACATGTATGAAACATTACTATGTGCTGTGTTAATTAATTAAGTACTTTACAAATATCTCATCTGATCTATCACCAAATAAATTCAAAGCATAGCCAGTCCCAAGACTCCTACAGCAAAAGGATTATATAAAATGAATGCCATCAGAATCATCATTAATGAAGTTACTGAAAACCAGAACTACAGAGTCTGCATGCAGATGGAAGCAAACCACGTGCTCTCTCTCTTCCATGTTTTGTTTCACTCCTTCTTTCTCATTCACTCCATTGGTCATAATTTTTCTTTACAACTTGACTAATGTTTAATGCAAAGGTATTTGTAGAAGCTATATCGGATTGCATGCTGCCATGGGGAGGGAAAATTTGGAACTCAAGGGATTGTGGAACTGAATGTTGTAAACTAAAAGTAAATAAATAAATTAAAAAAAATAAAAGCCATTGCCCTATATTTACTTTTAAAAAGTGGTCTGTTCATCATCAGCCTTCCTCACTGACATGCACTCAAAATGTGCAACGATTTTTTGGTCTGATTCTCATCTTTGAATGCCTAGTTGAAGCAGGGTCAGGTCCAACCAATCCCAGTGAAAATAACCAAGAGGCTGTGGGCTGACTTACCCCTTTCTCAGCCAGCAGCTTGCTGGACTGCTCCAGGTACTGGGCAGCTTCGTACCAAATATCTGGGTGATGGCCTAGCACCAGCAAGCACTGCTCATACGCAAACATCACTAGGAGAAAATGTTCCAACATAAGAACAGTCACAAGTCTGGCTACGGCTGCTTGGTCTCAACAGACTCTCCAACCTTTCCAACAAATGGCTCTCGGGGCCTACCTGAACATGCACCCCCGGGAAGGAACTCTTCAGGACATCTCACGCTCTCCCAATTTCTAAGAAAGCCCCCGCATTTTGAGCTGATCAGGTACCTCTTTTTGTGATGAGTGTCTGGTCTTCTGTTCTCAGAGGGTTGCTCTTTTCCCACTGGATGTATTTCTTCCACATGTCCACTTGCTGAGCCTCCTGGGGAGTATTCTGAGGAGGTACTGAAGGGGCATTGCGGTCTAAACCTTTCATTACTGTTTCATACTCCTAGAAAATAAATATTTAGCAAGTTCTAATAAGTCTATTTTCTCGGCTTAAAAAAATTCAATTTGATTTTCAGCATATGGAAGCCTTCAGGAATTTGTGCATCATCCTCCCTGTGCAGGAACCATCTTACTCTTCTCTGCAGGAATCCCATTTTAGTCTATGTACGGCCCCAACAAGCACTAGTGAGCCAAGTACGCCTCAAGTCTAGATCGAATGGAAAACAGTCATACACATAAACTGTCCAAGAAGCTTCTTCAAATACTGGTCATTTAATTATAGCTAAAAAGTCCTGGTGTTTTACATTTCAGTGAAGAAGGAAGGAAGGCAGGCAGCTGGTGTGATAACAATGGAAAACAGTGCTGTCCCGACTGCTCCAACAGAACAGCTCTGAAGCCCCTTCCTCTGGGTCCTCTGGGGGTGATCTAAGAGATCACAATGGCAAATAATGGAGCAACTTAATGATTACTGACTTTTTAAAAATACTTCTACTTTAGCTTTTCAATAAAGTCCAATACAATAGGACTATTTTCTCCAATTTCCTCTAAGATAAATGTAGGAATATAGAATTCTCTTTGACCTACAGAGACAGGGTCTCACCAAGGTAAGTTTGGTATTTAGATCAAATCCAGTTTGTCATTCAGGCTCTGTTTCCCTCTTTGTTGTTATGCTTGTGTAAAACAATTTTAACTTTTTAACACATATTCACTTTGTATTTTATTTACCAAACAATACTGGCCTCTAGTGAACACTGATCCAGGCTGACAGGAGCAGGGGCAGTAGAATACACAACACCTTATATTCACATGGCACTTTACAATATACTAACAAGGCACTTTACAACATACTTCACACGAGGAACCTCAAATTCAGTATTCAGGCGACTTGTCTGAGGTCACATAGCCACTGTCCTAGAACCGGGCCTGGAATCCAGGGCCTCTGACTTCCAGTCCTGTGTGCTTCTTAATACTGGACATGGGACTTCACAAAGAGCAAAGTATTCATAATTAATTATTAAACTAAACATACAAATTAAATTACAAACCTTTGCCACACGCCTGGCATTCATGTAATCTCTACTTCTATCTTCAATCATTTTTTTGGCTAGATGTATGTTGATGCCCTAGAATAAAATATACAGAAAACATGTTACATTATTAACATTTAAAAATTCTAGCATTCATTTTAAAACCAAAAAATTCTGGACAAAGAAGAACTTACAGTAGGGTTGTATACAAATAACTTAATTCTAAGAATGAACTTATTTTGGAAGTACATCTTAAAATAAGATGGGCAGATGTAGTCACATAAATGTGATGCCCAAGTCTCATTCATTACATGGCAGGACATAAAGGCTTTGATAGAGAATGTCTCCTATATACCAGTGCTTTCTAGTGCTATGTATTAATATTCGATGATTTAACATTGAGAGCCTGATAAGGGAAAGGAATTATAGATAGTCATCATTAGCTTATTCCTTAAAAAAAAAAATCTTTTCTCTCAACTATTATGACATATTAAGGCACACTATCCTATGCAAACTGACGTTGGCTTCAGACATATTTAACTAAGGATGATTAAAACATCTTCAAATATAGGACAGAATATGAAAAAGGATAATTACTTAAAATACAGTTCCTAGTAAAATTCTATCACAAAGAATGACAGAAGGAGCTGACATTCAACAATAAAAACAAACCACCTAGATTCATTCCTTATGGTTGCCTCTCTTTGTAACTCTGACTTTCTGAAAATTCAAACAGGACTACAAAGAAACCTATGAGTGCTTCCAAATAAGCATGCAGATAATAATTTTCTTCTGAACACAGGTGTCCTCCCTCGACTAGACCAGTTAACTTAGTCAGTCAAGACATCAGAGAGCCTCTGAGCCAGCCCTTGCACCTTACAAGGGAGGACCCCGAGGGTCAGAGAGACAGTAATTTGTACAGGGTCACAAAGGTACCATAAATCAGAACAGGAGAAGAAACCCAGTCCTCTGATTCCAAATCAGCGGACTGCCCACTACACCAGACTGCCCCATGGTTTCAATTAGCTTCCACTAGTCACTGTTGCTCGAGAGAACATGATGAATGGCTTAGGGTAAACTGTCACCAGCGCTAGAAAAATCATTTAAATCACAGGCCCTCCTGATAGGTCAGCAGCATAGTCTGTATTAATTACGGGCAGCATAGTTTATTTTCTACTGGATTTTTTCTAAATAGTTTATATTCAAGATAGAGTCTAATCAAAAATATCCTTTGTACTTCATGCTATTCAGTCAGAACATATAAGTAACTCTTATCAGTAGTACCCAGAAACTCAAACTCAAATACTCCTCAGAGCCTCATAGCAGCCCTTTCATCAAGTGTAAGGAGAAACACCAATGTCCAGGCACTAGGAAGGCCAGAACTTTCAATGTCTGGGCAACTCTGTAGCCAATCAGTGACTGCTTATTTACCTCTTCATATTTATTATAGTCTCTCCAAAGTTGCTCAATATTGATCATTGGGTTAACACAACCTCGCTGATAAACTCTCCGGACAGCTGTTATTCTTTGATTTTCTGCATAAGATCCAACAGCTTCCCTGTATGGCAAATAATACGTGTCATTTTTGCTATCACACTAAAACAACAGTTCGAGCATAAAATGAAATTCTGAAAATACTTACACGCCTTTCAAGAAATTGATGTAATCCACCCAAATCTGAGAAAGAAAATAAAAGCCCATTCACTTTCTTTGCCTATTTATATCCATTAAATTTGGTATAAACACTTTCATAACAAAACATACCTGATAAGACATAATTTCCATTCCAATTTTATCCAAAGCAAAGTCATATGCTTGAGCCATTTTTTCTCTGAAATATAGGTAACAAAAAAGACCTCAATTTAATTTGTTAATTCAGCACCAGGCCTTGTGCTAGGGATTCAAAGAGATAAATAAAAGACTTCCTGCCCTTAAGGCACATTCCATGAGGGGTGAACTAGTAGCACAGAAAACAAAATGCAAAATGCCAAAAAGCGCAGTCAAAGCAGAATAAATGGGGAAGCGCGCACAACTTCAGAGCTCAGAAGGCTTCTTGTAAGATGCCGTACCTAAGTTACACTTTGACGAGTCAGGAGGGAGAGTATCCCAGGGGCACAACCTATGCAAAGGCAGGGAAGCAGGAAACATAATCACACGGACTGGGCAAGGGAACTGCAAACAGACCAGTTTGGCTGCAAAGTAGTGTGTAAGAGGGTGTGTGTGTAAGAGTGTGTGTAAGAGGGAATAATAAAAAGTCAGATTTATAAGCTGTGAAATCTAGAATCTAGATACTGAACTATAGGTCTGGAGATATCTACATAAAGAGATAGAGATATCTAAATCTAGAGACCTAGATAGATCTGTGTTGGGGTACAGTCCTGTCTGACTCTCTACAACCCCATCTGCTGTTGTTTTTGGAAGAAATACTGGAGTGGTTTGTCATTCTCCAGCTCATTTTACAGATAAGAAACTGAGGCAAAGAGGAGTCAGTGACTTGCCCAGGGCCACACAGTTAGTAAGTGTCTGAGGCCACATTTGAACTCAGGAGGATGAATCTTCCTGACTGTGCACTATGGCACCCCCTAGCTTCCCACTGACACATCTGCAAAGAGTGAGATACCTAGATGCAGAGACAAAGATATGTCTATAGAGAGATCTGAAGAGGTCCAGATCTACAGATACAGAGATAACTGTGGTTATATCTATAGGGTCCTACAGAGATAGATCTACTTCTCTAGATCTAATAAGAAAGTAAGGCTGTCTAGACTGACTAGAAAGATAGGTGGAGCCACTCTAGGCAGGGCTCTAGATTCCAGTAGAACTGGCACTTGATCCCAGAGACAGCAGAGTCACTCAAGTTTCTTGAGCAGAGGGAGTGACATGGCCATAACTGTGCCTTGGGCATATGGACTCAGTAGCTGGAGAGAGTCAGGGAGGGACAGTCTGGAGGTAGGGAGACCAGGTAGGTGGCTATTTCAATAGTCCAGAAGAGGTAACAAGGGCGTAAAGTACGTTAATGAGTGTGAGGAAGCAATGAGAGATGCTGTGGAGGTAGAAGTGATAACAATATTCAGAAAGGGAATCTAAAACGTCATCTACAATTAGAACATTAATATTCTTTGAGCACATTAAAAGAAGCCAGAGACAAAGATGCTGATTACTTGGCTGCAAACATAGGATGCAACAGTGCAGAATGTGTCCAAGAGCTCAATTTTTACTTCACTGGCCATTCCTGATTCACCTTTCAGCTCAGAACAAATTGCAAATGGTCAACAGGTCTATGCATACCTTCCATTGGCTTACACATAGTGTTATTAATATTGCTAAAACACCATTTTCCAAACATCCAACCTCCTGTTCCAAATTGTTCACTGTTTCTCTGTTGACTGCAGGTGGAAGTGCAATATCTATACCATAGCGTTTAGACTGATCCCTACACATCCATCTTCAGAGTACTCCACAGCCAAACCAATCTACTCATTGTTCTCTGAAAACAGCATGCACACAGACCCAGCCCTCCAAAAAGATCCAATTCCCTACCAGAAATGCTCCTCTCTCATCTACTTCTCTACTTACTTAAATCCTATCCCTCACAATCTCCCTCCTCCCAGAATTCAGTTTTTGTTAAACTCTGTATCATTATTTATACTTTTATGTCTCCCCAGCTAGATTCTAAGTCTCTCAAGGGCAGGAATTCTTATTTTTTGCATTCCCAGAGACCTAAAAACCAAAAGCAGTCAATAACTGCTTAGTGAAAATGCTGGGAAGCTGCAGGCATAGAGACTATATAACAGGATGGAGAATGCTTAAAAGGGTAGGAAAATGGGGCTTTCTACAGAAAGGCTGTAATGTGCTTTAATCTCCTTTTTGGAATATGTCTCAGAATAAATCTGTTAGAAGGTAAGTATTTTGTTATAGAAGACAGTAAAGAGTCCTGAATCAGGTCAAAGAGAGAATTCTGGCTATGACCATATAACTCGTTGGTCTGCCTGCATATGAAAAGTGTCCAAGGCTCAACTTCATTAATATACAAAAGATGCTCAGATTAAGACAGTTCTGAGGTACCACCTTACACCCATCAAATTAGCAAAAATAATCGAAAGTAAGGAAACTCAGTGCTGGTGGGATTAAGAGACAGGCACACAAAGTTCATCGATGGTGGACCTGCAAACCAGTGGAATCTTTTTGGAAAACAATCTGGCAATATGCCCAAATTACAAAATAATCATGCCCTTTGATTAACTAATTCCATTATTGTAAACATAATGGAAAGTGTTATAAAAAAGGTTAAAAAAAGACCATCTATGAAAGGTTTTTACAACAGTAGTATTTATAATTGCCCCAGACTGGAAACACCCTAAATGAACTAAAATAAGGGAACGGTTACACATATTGTTGTGTATTGATGTCATGGAATACTACGCATAATGCAATCAAAATAGACAAATAAGGAATTTAAAGAAATCTAGGCCTTTACTAAATACAGTAAAGAAAAAGAAAAGCAGATGAATTGAGTATTTTTACTCTTTTTTATTTACATATTTACTACAACAAGTTAAGAAGAAAAATGGATGAAAATGAATGAACAAAGAACACTGATGGGGACTTAGAAATATAGAGTAAAAATTAGGTTTTATGTTTTTAAATGTACTTGTTATTTATAAACATAAATATTTGGAGAGTAAATTTGATTATATGTGATGTTTAATATTAAGCATGTAATAAAGAATGTTTTAAAAAATAAGGCAAGTAAAAATGAAAAATATAACCATAAAATTTCAAAATTAGAAAAATACAGAAAATTAAAACTGCACCTCAAAGGACAAAAGAGTACATTATCAGCTGAAAGTATCACTCAGTCCCCACAAAAACAGAGGATTGCCGAAAAAGTCCTGTAAAATTATTTAAGGCACTGCCACATCATGTAAATTATCAACACAGCTGGCATCAAACCAAGCTGAATTCTGATAAGTACGGTGTTTCAACAGAAAAAACTAATATGTATTTGAGGGACCACCAGAAGTACCTAAGCTACTTGCTTTCACTAAAACTTGAGAATTTTTTATGTGGTTGAGTAGAAGACCCCAAGATCTAAAAGACTAATCAAACATGGCAATGTGGCAATCTATTATTTCAAGTCCATACATCTTCCCTAACTCTTTTTAGTGTCTGAGAGCAGTAATAGGAGCAAATGTGAAAATACGTGTCAGGGCTGGTTTCCACTTTTGGGACCCCTGGCTTAACTTACTTGTAGCTGGGTAGTTTTCCCTTCGTTTCTCTGACATAGGAAAGATAACACTTCCATAAATCAATATGTAAAACCTTCATAAGGCATCTCTGAAATAACTGTTAACACAAGAGAACATTATTAGCTATGTATAATAAAATTTCACTTTTACATTATTGAGGTGAAATTCATGAATTTAAATTCAGCAGAAAGAAAAATAATTCAGCTGCAGTAGAGAAATTTTGTATTCTCCTAAACAAAGGTACATAAATATGAGGAAAGAAGTTCTATAGTCTAGGTGTCTTCATTTATATAGTGGAGGCTTAAGTAACCAAGCCTATTCTTTTACTTATGGCCACTAAAATATAATTGTAACTACCAGTTAAACCATAGCATAATATTTTGAGTATGTTTGAATGGATGCACTCACCTTTTCAACCTTGTCATAATTTTTAGCTTTAATCTGCAGAGAAATAGAAAAAATGAAGGCTTAAATTTTTTTATCTTTAGAATAACAGAAATAAGTTTTTATACAATGTTATTAATGGTTTCTTTCCTCAAAAATCTGTTCTTCCTTAAAGAGCAAATACTATGAGAGTATGGAAGCAAAATTGGGCTTGTAAACTCATTTTTACTTGGAAAACTATTACACCACAATAGTTTTCATAAACTTTTAATATCAAGGCAGATAACCCCATAGCATGATTATCAAATAAGGCAAACCAGGTACTGCAAAATTGGTTCTAGGACAAGCAGCAGGATAGGTGCCCTCAAATGAGCTTTTTAAGGAAGATTCCTGTTATAGGACAGATCTCAGGGAGAGACTTCAGACTTTAGGACACAGGTCTTATGATGTAGGGAGAAAGAGACCTGAGGACAGAACAGACTGTTAAGGAAGATGTCACCAGGGAAGGAACAAGGGTAGGTGTGTCCATCACCAAGGGAAAGCCCTTGTTATTTTATCTGAAACCATCATACTTGCTGATTGGGCATTTAAGCTCAGTTATTTTGTCCTGCTGAAGTACAAATACTAGTAAACTGATGCCTTGGGGACAAAGCCCAGTTACTCCAGCCTCTGAAGTGACTTCACAACTTACACAAAATATTGATTCCAAAGCCAAAACCAAATACAAGAATCTGTAGGAGGGCTACCTGACAGAAGGATCATTGGAATGTGTACTGAAGGCAGTATTTGATTCAAGACTTGTTTTTACCAAGTAGCCCCAAAGAGAGTGACAGAATGAAACTATCTGGGGTAAGGCACTGAGGTTAATGTCAGGGAGTTTCTGAATGTATGTGTGTTTGTATGTATCACAGTATATGGATCCAATCATTAGAGAACTGGATCTGTGGTTAATGAATGTGTCAGGTCTTTATACTTTTGTATTGTGAACTCATCTCTTTGAAAGCTATAGCATTATCTATCATACCGTTTGTTTCCGACGCTCTAAGCGCTGTACTTGATGAGATTAAGATACCAAATAGGACTGGGGATAGTTGACAAACATAAGGTTTGTCGTTGTTGCTGTTGGGGCCGCTAGGGCGCGCAGTGAGTAGAGCGCCAGGCCTGGAGTTGGGAAGACACCAGTTCAAATCTCATCTCTCAGACACTTACTAAATGTGACCCTGGAGTCATCAAGAGTCTGACGTGACTGAAACAACTGAATCAAATAGTAGGCAAACAGTACATTACATTTCTTCTTACAAAATTACAGTAGTCACAATGTTAACTATTTTTAAGCTTCACTTCACACGATCAAAGGTTAAGTGTTTAAGGTCTTACTATAAGGGCAATTGGTGACACTATTTATACAACTCCCTTCCCCCAATAGCTGAAACAAGCTTCTTCCCTAAGAGGGAATTCCTGTGTGCTACACCCCCCCGCCAAAGCATTATTCATCAGCATTGTAGAAACACAAAATACACCAAATTATGAACATTCATAACTATTTTCAAAATGTCAATTGATTCTACGTACATCTTCCACTCCTATTCATGGGCAACTGAAGGAAGTCTCATGACTGGGCTCACTATGTACATTATAAATTCATATTATCCAACTTCAACTAGGCCCTTACTGCAGCAAGTTGTCTTTTTATGCCCTCTAAATGATGCTCTCTCTCATTCTCCACAGAAGCTAATTTCAAACTTTCTCTTGCTTCTTTAAGCATCCCATGTCTCCCCTCCCCTTTTCAAATAAGAACCTTACCTCCTACTTTACTGAGCAAATTAAGGCCATTAAATGTGAATTCCCTAGCCTCCTATTTTCTTAATTTCAAAACCTACTATCTCCCACTCTTTACTCGAGTCCAATCTTTGAAGGCCAATCCTGCTACACATGCGGTTGATCCCACCCTTTGTCTTCTTTTTGTTTTTGCCTTTTTTGGAGAGGGGAACGCAGGGCAATTGGGGTTAAGTGACCTACCCAAGGTCACATGGCTAGTTTTTGTGTTAAGTGTATGAGGCCGCATTTGAACTCAGGTCCTCCTGACTCCATGGCCAGTGCTCTTTTCACTGCACCACCCAGCTCGCCCCTCTTTGCCTTCTTTAGCAGATTACAACCTCAAACATTCATTCTCAAATCTTCAGCCTCTTCCCACTGTCTCAAACATACCCATCTTTAAATAACCTTCACTAGATGCCGCCATTCCCTCAAGCTGTTATCCTGTAACTCTCTACCCTTTCCTAGCCAAACTCTTTGAAAAAGGTGTCTACATTATTCACCTTCATTTCCTCTTCTTTCATTCATTCCTAAACACTTTTCAATCTGGTTTCTGACCTCAACTCGCTCTCATCAAAGCTACCCATTTTGTCATGTGATCTCACCCATTTTGACCTATCTGCTAGACACACTTTCCTCAGGGATACTTATTTCTCTCTGGGTGTTCATGACACTTCCTTTCCCTGGTTCTCCTAATTGCTAAGCATCCTTCTTCCTCTCCTCTACTAGTTTATCACCCACATCACACGACAGCATAATTACACGGGTATTCCCCAAGGTTCCATTCCAGGGATTTCAGGAACCCTCTACCTGCTACCTTTTATTTAATTATCATCTCCTATGCACACACACATGGCACATAGTAAACATTTAATAAATATGTATTCATTGCTGACATTTATATCTATACATCTTATCAACCCCTGAGTTGCAGTTTTGCACCACCAACTGCCTACTGGCCATTTCAACCACTTTCCTATTGAAAGTCTCAACTCTTCCCAACTTCCCTATCTCTGTAGAAGGTACCACCATTCTTCCCCTGCTATCCCTGACTCCTTTCTCTCCTTCACGTCACATATGAAACTCCCAGACCTTGCCATTTCTTTCATTACATCTCGTATTCAATCCCTTCTCTCTAGTCACACAGCTACTGTCTTAATTCAAGTTATCTTTGCCTCCTGCCTGGATAACTGCAACAGCTTTGTCTCAAGTCTCTCATTGCACAAGTCCATTCTAAATTCTGCTGCCAAAGTAATTTTCCTAGGCACCGATCTGACCATGTCACGCCTATACTTAATTAACTCCAGTTGCACCTAATTGTCTCTAGGATAAAATATAAAATACACTAGTTAGCCATTAAAACTCTTCATGATTTGGCCCCAATCTATCTTTTCTGCCTCTTCGGATATGACTCCCCCTGCTTCCTGCACTTGAAATCCAGCCAAATCGGTCTTCTCTCTTTTCCTCACATGACAATTCATCTCTTTTCTCCACTTCCTTTACACTGTCTCAGATGTCGAGAATACACTCCTTCCTCAACTCTTCCTCCAAAATATAGCTCAAGCACTGCCTTCTGCAGGATGCCATTCTTGATCCCCAAAATTGCTACTGCCCTCTCTCCCAAAGTATATGAATACGGGTTTGTGTTTATTCACTTTCTATCTATTCTGTATCTACTCAAAGAACACACTTGTTGCCTTCTCCATTGGAATGTATATTACAAATGTAGGGATTGCTTCATTCTGTTTTCCCAGTGCCTAGCAGTGACTGCACATAGTAGGCATTTAATCGATATATGTTGATTGATTGACGGTAGTAAAATAATGTAACAATGCTTTTATAATTTTTACTATATAGAATGGAAGACTGTCTCATGTCCTCAACAATCTGCAGCTGGTAGCTGACTCATCATACAACTGAACCTACTTTTCCCCAAGATGCCCCTGACCAATAGCTGTGACAGATTTCTCTCAGACTTCATTCATTCTGATGTAGCTATGACTTTTGTCACTGCTGAACACCCTTCTATTCTTCTATGTCTTCCACCCTAGGTTTTCCTTAGAGTAGACACAGTTAGTGGACAAAGCACTAGGTTTGGAGTTGCACCTACCTCTCAGGGTTGTTGTGATGATCAAACGAGATCATAATCTGTAAAGTACTTGGCAAACCTTAAAGCATTATATAAATTCTAGCTATTATTAAATGGTAGCTTTCACTATTCTCTCCTCATGCTTGGTTTAAGGATTTTTTACATCTCAGAAACTAAGCTCCAAGGGGCATGGGGAAATAGGGGAAAACCTTAGCTCTAGGCTAAATCTTGATCAGTTAATGAATGGTACCAATAGGAAGTGCCATTTAAAAACATTATTAAAAAGGTAACAATTTTTTTCATAGCATGTTGGAATATTTATTTCTAATTTATGGATATGCTAGCATAAATGCTACTGTAGTTAGTTTATTACTCTAATTATGTCTAGACAATTACTGCAAGGTACTTACAATACTATTTATACCTTATACGATAAAAAAAGAACATTTTGTTTTAAAAATCATATATATGTGTAAAATGATAAAGGTATATCATAAAACTTCACCATTTGCTCTTTCCATAAGTATCTGGGATGCTTCTAAAGTGAAAAAGAATGAGGCAGAGAAGACATTTAAGGTCATTTCAGAAAGCACAAGTCTTTGTTTTCGATAATATCCAAGATTTAGTGCATTGGTTAAAAATCAAGTATTTCATTTCGAGAAAAAAAATGTTTAGTTCATTAGTTTTTAATAGGGTTCAAAATTTTTAGAATTAGTAAAATGAATTAACAAAATGTTAAGATTGTGACTAATTTGAAATAATGTTCCCGATATTTTATTCATGGCTTGTAGGTTATCCAGTTAAATTCACAATGGTGCCCCAGACCTAAATGATGAAAAATTGTCTTTTTGCAAATTCAGTTTTCATGTGAGCTTGATATATAAAACTAATTTTCTTGTTGATGGTAGAATGATAGATGATAGAATTTGTACTTTCCTTTTGAAAGATATAAAAATCTATCCCCTAACCAAATACCCTCTTCCTTATTTTAAGTATAGACTGGTGTCTTAGTAGAGTGCCATCTATTATATATGAGCATTTTTATTAGTGGTAGTCTTCAAGGATTATTTTAAAATAAAAGGAATACTGCATCTTTATTATATTTGTTCTGTCCTGTGCATGAAGATCTAAGAGAGGTATAAGTATTCAGTTTATAGAAAATACATCATAATTTCTTCTTATAGACTTATATTAGTATGAACTCCTGTGAAATCATAATTTTAAGTGCAAAAGGATTTTTAAAAAGTCTGATATGCCAGATTCTAGCATTCTGATCAACATTTTTCATCCTCAAATTTTAATTTATCTTCAAATCTGAGGTCATGTTAAAAGATAAAAATGATTTAATTTTAAAAAAAATTGTGGCTATAAGCATTATTATCCGTGTGTATAATACAGAATGGTTCTCTAAGACAATGAATTTTGTATGCAGATAGCTCTATATAGCAATGCCTAGGAAGACACCAGGTGGACCACATGAATATCGCAGGTCTTTAAGTTTATTATGCGATAGAAATTTAATCAATTTTACCTTTTCAGTTACATTTTCATAGTATTATGGAATTACAGGAAAACTCTTGAGTTTATATACTGTAAGGAAAGACTTGTGCTCTTTCTCTAGTTTCCATATAGAATGTAAGTTCCCAGAGAATAGAGATTGTTTTATTTGTCTTTGTATCTTAGCTTAATCCAGTAAATAACTACTGACTGACTAACATACAGTATCCAGAAAAGAAAATGAATTTTTTATGCCTTTAAATACCTTCTTACATTTAATAACTGCTTAGCTCTGGACAAATAACCTCTCTGAGCCTGTTTCCTCATCTGTAAAATGGTGGTAACACCTTCATCAAAGGGGCCCTGGTCAGGATTAAATAAGAATTATGTATTTTGCAAACCATTAAAACACCATATAAATATCAGATATTCTCCCTCCTTAGACCCACAGATTTGTGTCCCTAATCCCATTCTTACATCGTCTGACATCTCTTACTGCCTCTAAATCCCAGAGGAGCAAATTTGTAGTTAGAAGCATCTCCACAAATGGCCAAAAATCTCATTCTGATCAGTTTAAATATATATATGTATATATATGTATATATACATCCATACATACATATATATATTTACGACTAATATATTGTGGCACAGTACAGAGAAAAATGGATTTGTCATCACGAGGACAGACAGCGTTTTACAGTGTGGCTCTATCAGTTCTGCATGAACTTGGGCAAGTCACCTGAGGACCTCAATCTCCTCCTTACTGCTACAAAATGAGGAAGTTGGAGCAGAAGATGTTTAAAGTACCTCTCATCTGGCATTTGAAATTAATAAGAATGATCAACTTTGCCCTTCAATTTATGATACTTTATTTTCTTCATATTCATTATTTTTAAAGATTGCTATAGTTGTCTTTATTCAAAATGTTTAATTATCTAATGATTTACATAAATATGCAATTTTAATAATAAAATTTATCTAAACATTTTATATTAAAATATTTATACCTCTAAAAGAGAATTATAATTGTATTCCGTAAAAATTGCTAAGGTACACAAATTAAAGACATATTTAAATAACTTTCTACAAGTGGATTTTCTTTAAAAGGAGGTAAAAATAGAAATTCAATTTAGAAATCTGACATATACATGTATACATACACATATATATGTATGTATACACACACACATATATGGCTTAGACATATCATTTGAACTACAATTTGAAAAGCTGTACAAAATCATCTTGATTACATCACATTGTACCGTATCAAATACTTTGCCTATCTGTCTGCTCCTTTACCTATGTTGAACTGATGTATAAAATTAAAATGTCAGTGACTTTCTGAGTTAATGTCAGTCTCTTCACTAACTGGAATAAATCATATTTAGTCTAAATAATACAGTAATAGCTTTTATGATTTCTAAAAATTACACATTCTAGGTCAACCTTTCAAATTTAGTGCTTTTCTACTATACCACAAAATGATCAATTACCATTTTACTTTGGAAATTACTCAAACAAATCAAGTTCAGTCAATTATGGGGAGATTAAAAGTGCAATTTATGACTCTAACAGACTTCATTTTCAGATGTTTTCAGATAAATAATTTTGGCTTAAAGCCCAGCACCAAAAATTTCACTAATGTTCTATTCATCATGGCTTCTCTTTTCTCTTCTCGCTATAATCTTTTTTTGTTGATCTCATCCACTCCTCCTGAACACACAGCTCTTAAATCAATACATCCAACCCTAATTCTAATAATATCCCATCTCACCAACTGTTTGCTGGATCTCTCCAACTGGATGTCACATAGGTATCTCAAATTCAACATGGCCAAAATGGAATTTATCTTCTCCCCAAATATATTCCTCTAAACTTTTTTCTGTAATATTTTTATTTGTGTATCCCCAGTGCCTGGTACATAGACAATTAGTAAATGCTTGCTGAATTGATTTAAGTGAGTATTAACTTACAGATTGTGAGCTATACTTTCAGAATTAAGATCAAATTTCACTTGCTTATCGAATGACTTTGAATACTTGATTAAATTAAATTAATGCATGGAAGTTGGGTTACAAGGGCCATTGTTGGGGAGATAAGTAAATTTTTTTACATGTTGAATTTCAGATGACAGATAGCAAAATGGAAAATGTCTAATTAGCATCTCTAAGTATGAGATTGGAGCTTATACTATCAAACAGAATTTTTTTTTAACATCAGCAGAATAAATTGAATTAACTGAAGAAGTACAGTTAAAGATATGAGAAGGAATCAGTTTTGAGAAAGTAGGTGTAAATATTTTTATAAGGTTCAGAACTAATTATTAGGGAGTGCTCACAATTAGGGAGTGAATAAAGGAAACAAGGTACAGAGAAGTGGGAAAACCAGGAAAGGTAAGATCGAGGAGACCAGGAAGTAAAGATTTTCCAGAAGGAATAGTCACTAGCATCAAATACAACACAGACACAAGGAGACAAAGGATACGGAAAAAATAACTGGAATTGAGAATAAATAAGATAGTCCTGGGAGGGCAGTTTCAGAGACCCACTAAATACAAGGTGTTTTTTTTCTCCCCAGAATTAACTGTTCCAATTTTAAAGTACTTAAAGACAAAGAAATCCTAATGCTCTTTAGCCTTGCCTACAAAACCAAAGAAAATGAAACAACTGCCAGGCACACTTGGTAACGTAACCAAACAAAAACGATTACTCCAATGCCTCAGGTACACTTTTAACCTGAATGACTATGAAGCTTGCCAATACTCCATTTCACTAATTGCCTTGTCCTTGACCTATGTGTCATACAGACCATAAACTGTTTTGGTAGGCATTAATTCTTTCAGATCAGTACTGTGGTGTAAATATGTAAACTTTCTTGTTAGTATATATTGTTTCAAAATAGGTGAAAATTAATTTTCAAAAATAATCTTGAAAATTCTAATAGTAAAAAGTATTTTTTTACTTGGAGTTAATTTGGGGAGGATTCCTTTTGATTTGAAATACTTCTATCAGTAAATTCTCAGCTTTTGGCGTTTAGACTTTTGTCATATCTCAAAACATGGAACTACCTGAGGATGTCACAAAAACGACACTTGCAAACCACTAACCTGAATATCTGAGTATATGAATTTTCTACTTAATAGCCTAAGTGATATTCAAGGAAATGGAGATGATTCATTTACCCAACCCCTCATATACAAATGTACTATGTTTCTAATACAATGCAATTCTCTACTCTCTTTAATTTTCAACTTAAAAAAAATTCTCCTTCTTGATAATGTAAAAGTTCTACCTGCACAAAACATGAATCCATGAATATACCTTTATTCAATACATTTCCTTTTATCATTATTTTTTTGCACTTTTCAGGGATAAATTTGAATGGCAAGCATATTTTGTTGTATTCAAAATATCTCATTCTACTTTGAGTGTTAGGGAGTTGATTGTTCATTATGTTATTCATCCTTCATTATGTTATTCATCCTTTACCAACATCACCAATGATGTTGGTAAAGATAAAACTGCCATTCCATATATTAATACTTGGTTTCTTTACTCTCACAGAATCAGACATGAAAAGGACCTCAGAGGCCATCTAATTCAACCTGTACCTGAATAAGAATCTCTTCTATTACATACCCACAAAATGATCATTGAGCCTTTGCTTGATGATCTTGGGTGAAGGAATTCATTATCCCTTGAAGCAGCCCATTAAGTTTTAAATGGAAGCTTTGCCAAATATTAAGACTAAATCTTTCTCTTATAACTTTTACCTATTGCTCCTAATTGTGCCTTCTGGAACCAGGTTTGTTGGGAGGTGGAAGTGGGGGGTGGTGTCTAATCTTCAGCCACACGAAAGGCCTTCAGATGTTGTGTATTATATAGCTCTTGCGTTACAGACTCAAATTCATTAAAAAAAAAAGTTGTCTATACTCATTGCCTCCACTTCACAGAACTACAGAATCTGAGAATTGGAAGGTACTTCAGGAACCAACTAGTCTAAAACAATGTCCATTATAACAGCTAACAAGTGGTTGTCAACCCTCTATTTGAATACCTCCATGGAGGGGTAACCTTAAGCTCATTCTGCCTCCTCTCCTCTCACTTTTCAGCCTCGTGCAGCCTGCTTCTAATTTCATCACTCAACTGAAATGGCTTTCTCCAGTTATTAATGATTCCTTAATTGACAAACCTGATGGGTCTTTTTTGTCTCCTTTGATCTCAGCATTGACCACATTCTCCTCCTAAATATGCTTTTTTCTCTAGGTTTTTGTCATAATATTCTCTCCC
>CM053583.1:30243570-30279152 GCA_028627135.1 Pseudochirops cupreus | reverse complement strand
CCTTGGGCAAGTCACTCACCTATCTGGTTCTTTTTCCTCATCTACAGAATAAAAGGGTTGAAACAGATGCTGAACTCCTGCCTCTGAATCTATGCTCCAATGATCCTAACTGCCCATAAATACATACACATATATACTTGTAAATAGGTCATTTTTTTAAGCCACCATTCCTTTTAAAATTACAATTAAATCTATTTGGCAAAAACGAAATAATTTAGTTTAGGAATATTAGTAGGATTATGATTGCATTCTAGATCATCTATATCAGGCAGAGACAGAACATATTTTTCCTAAATCTTTTTTGTTTAAAAAAAGGTTATCACTATCTAGCAAGGAAGGGGATACAGACTATCATCTAAAAATTCTACTTAAGCTAGAATTTTGAGGCTAAGAGATCTTATTAGTTTGTGTGTATCCCAACTTAACACTTAATTTCTAAATCACATGTTCCTCATGCCGTGTATCTGATATATAGTTTTAATTTCTGAAGTAGACATTCCATATACCACAATATTCAAGTGTAAAATGTAGTTTGAGATATACCTGTAGAATTTTGAGAAGGGGCAAATACACCGAGGATCTAAAAATGCACACTGGCTACACAGGTATCACATCCTCTTACTCAACAAGGGAAACCAGGGAAATGCTTACAGATAGGAAATTATTTGTTGGAGACAAGAAATGGATTTTGAAATTGTTTAGAGAGGAAATTTCCTTGCTTAATACTGATAATTATTAAAAGTCAATGTTTGCCATACAAACTGAAATTATTTTCTCAAATTTATATATCACCTGAAGATTAGTAAAGTACTTGAAAGATTAGTAATAAGAATACCTAATCTTTCATATACCATTTTCAGGTTTGCAAAATACTTTATAAATCTTATTTCCTTTGATCCTCACAACAACCCTGGGAGGTAGGTATTATCATCCCATTTTGCAGATAAGGAAACTAAGGCTAAGAAATTGAATAACTTGCCCAGCATCATGGTCAGTGTCTAAGGCAGAATTTAAATTCAGGTCTTTTTGACTCCAGGTCCAATGCTTTCTTCAGTGAACTACCTTCATAGAGATAAGTCAACTAATACTCAAAGGGGGGATTTGCCCATGTTCAGGAATCTATATTTAAATATGTCTCCTGACTCGAATTTCAAGGTTCTTTCCTCTTTTAAGTTTTCATAAATTATATTGGTCTTAATGCATAAATTTACATACACACACAGATATTTTGTTAGTAACTTTTGAATTAAAAAAATTCCAAAATAAGAAAATATTAATTACAACCAAAAGAAAATACAATTAGATGTGGAATATATTTTAATGGCTCAATTTTTTTTAAAGAAAGTTAATGCTGTAATTTTACTATTTTGGTGGTACCATTGATAAAAACAAGGATACACCTTTCCTGTCACAAGCCTATTGAACATTTCATATAAGGCTAAAGAATTTAGCAAGACTGAGGGTTGGGCTGGGAGGCCCTTGTTTCATAAACAGAAGCCAATATTCTCTTTCCAGCATTCTTGGGTATTTTGAGAGGTGACCAGTTGTTTGTTCAGGCTATAATTTTAAACAACCACACAACCAAACACAAGTTCTACTGTGACCCCATCTCTACAACTCAACTGCTAGCAAGGTCAAGTTTATTCACTGGTGTTCCAGTGAAGATGCTTAGAATTTCTTCAGAGAATCAGGTTTCCTGATCCTAACACTTTTTATCAACCAAACATTATAGGGAATGTTGCAAATTCGCCCCCTAAAACAGGAGTCCTTCACTTATTTTGTTATAAACCCCTTTGGCAGCCAGGTGAAACCTATGGAACCTTTCTCAAAATAATATTTTATTAAATGAATAAAATAAAATGCTTAGGATTACAAAGGAAATCAGACATATTGAAATAAACATGATTTGTTTTTTATGCAAGGTCATAGATCCCTGAAATCTATCCATGAACCCCAAGTTAACAACCAATGCCTTAGAAAAAGTAGGAATGAATTTTAAAATTTGTTCTAGAGACATTCAGTGGTCAGGAGGTGTAGACAGAATGCTACTGGTTAAGTCTTCACCTCAAGTTAAGAAAGTATTAAAACTGGTCAAAAACTTTTAAAACACCAAATAAGTTCTAATAGATCACAATATTACATGAAAAATAATGGAACAACAGTTGCACATAAGAAAGCTCTTCAGAGTCAAACAAAAGACTTCCCTACCTATACTGGAAGATAGCTTTCTTTTCGTGACTGTCCTTTTCTATCAACAAAACCTTAATACAGACTGGATGACTCAAAGAAAAGTTATGCTACTGAAGTGATTAGTTTGTAGTGAACTCAGTTGTGCAGAGGCGTTCAGAATAAAAACTGCTATTGAAGAGGCTAAGTTACATAAGACACAAAAATCTAGTCATCTTTATATTTATACATCTATATTATTATGTATATTACATAAGACTAAAATTAATCTTTGTTTCTTCCATGGTCTTTTCATTCTATTTTGGAAAGTAATTAAATAAATGGAAAGAGAACCTGCTGAATGGAAGAAAAATATCCTATAGTTCTTGTTATATAAAGTATTTCCAATAAAATTATTCAAGCATTTACAATGAAAGAATTAGACTATATGCAAACATAAATTCAAATTTAAACATAATATAAAACAGGACACCTAAATTTTTTTTTTTGCTTTTTTGGAGAGGGAAAGGCAGGGCAATTGGGGTTAAGTGACTTGCCCAAGGTCACATGGCTAGTTTTGTGTCAAATGTCTGAGGCCACATTTGAACTCAGGTCCTCCTGACTCCAAGTCCGGTGCTCTATTCACTGTGCCACCTAGCCACCGGGGGCCTAAATTTTAAAAAATGAAAATTAGATAGCCAAGTCAAAACAAAGTACAGTATTTAGTCCCCATATAACAGAACAAATAAATGCATTAATTATGTATTAAGTGCCTACTATATGCCAGGTACTATCTAGGTGCTGGGGATATAAAAACAAAGAATGAAATTATCCCTCCTCGTAAGGAGCTTATATTCTAGCAGTGGAGGCAAGTACATATAGTGAATAAATAGACGGTTTGTCCCAAAAGTCTTGGTGTGGTTTTAAGCTTGCTGGGTGCACTAAGACTTTTGGGATGACACCCTGCACATACAAGGCAGTAAAGTGGAAAGAAAGGCAGTTACCATTTGGGATAAGAAAAGGCTTTGTCCAGAAGATGGCACTTCAGCTGATCCTTAAAGGAAGAGAGGGATTTGAGAAAGCAGAGCTGAAGAGAAAATGTCAGGATCAAACGTGTGCTTAAGGAAAATTATTATGGCAATACTGTATAGGACGGGCTGGAGTGGCGAGAGACTTAGTAGAAAGACCAATTAGGAGGCTGCTGCAATAATCTAGGTAAGAAGTAATGAGAGCCTGAACTAAGAGCTCACCACTAAGGTCGTGTGAATGGAGGGAAGGGATAAGAGGCAAGAGGCGTTAAGGATATACAAAAGGCAAAATTTGGCGACCACACATGTGGGGTGCGGGAGGATGGGGAATCAAGGATGACCCCAAGGTTATATACCAGGGAGACCGAGAGAATGCTGGTGCCTTCGACAAAAGCAGGGAAGTTTGGAAGACAGGAGGAGAATTGGGGAAAAGATAAATAGGAGACTCCACAAAAGCGACAGTGCAGAGAGAGCCTAGGGCTAGATATACAAATGGCTAAGTCATGTGCACAGAGATGATAATTACACCCTTGGGAGCCAATGAAGTTACCGAGAGAGAAAGCAGAGAAAGAAGAGGGCCTATGACCTAGGTTTGGGAAATCACAATTGTGATATGGATAATACGCCAGGAAAGGAAAAAAAACACTATGGTTAAGAACCAAGAGAAAACCTAGAAAGGAGAAAGTCTTCAAAAGAAAAGGGTCTAACACAGCAAAGGGTCCAGCCCTGTCTAATGTAGCAAAGAGGTAAAAATGAAAGAAGACTAAGAAAAGACCATCAGATCTGGCAATTAAGAAATTACTGGTAACTTTGGAAAGAACAATTTCAGTTGAATGATACGGTCAGAAGCCAGACTACAAAGGTAATTTGAGAGGAAAAGTAGAAACAAGTGTAGACAGCTTTTTCAAGGAATTTAGCTGAGAAAGGAGAACTATAGGATGATAGCTTAGGGGAACGGTGGCATCTAGCAAAAGATTTTGAGAGATGGGGGAGACTTGGGCATGTTTAAAGACAACAGGACCCAGTATATAGGGAGAAGTTGAAGATTTAAGAGCAGAAAAGATTGCTGTCGTAATCTGCTAAAAAAGACAGAAGGGAACAGCATCAAGTACACATGGAAAAGACTGGCACTGGCAAGAAGTGCCACTCTGTCACAGACTGGGGGAAAGGAGGAAAAAGTTGGAGACAGTATCATAGCCAAAGGCTGTGTGTCTATTTTATCATACTCAAAATTCAGCACAATGCAAATTAATCTTTCCATTATAGTTCCTCAGGATGACTCAGTTCCAGCTGGCAATTAATTTTAATAAACAAAACTGCACATTTAGGCCAAAAAGGGACTTGGGGGAAATCATATCACTTCTATGGACTTTTTTCCTCGTAAGTGTGAGGGTAACTGTGATTATCAATATTAAAAACAAAAGGAGTTAATTAATTATAAATAACTTTCCAAGCAAAAAAATCATATTCAGAGGAACAGACAAAAATAAATACAATGTGTTCAGAAAGTAGGTAAGTATAGAGACTAGAGGCATCCTGAAGATTCAGTTTGCACTAGATATGAGGGGATTCAGGGGAACCTTCATGAACAAGACAGACCATGCTGATTTCAATAGACAAGGACACAGAATGACCCATTTTAGGCAAATGTGAGGAGATTTTAAAAGTTAGGAGTTAGGAGCCTGTAAGCAATGATCAGCAAATTTTTAATTTAAATCCATATTATTTTATGTACTATATTAATAGTTGAGACACGCCACTATGACAATGAGTAAAATAAAAATGTAAAGACCTACTGATTGCTACAAACATCTCATTTTGAAAATGTAGTTGAACTATACAATACTAGTGTGGAATTGAAACACAAATAGCTAAATGTTTTTAACTGGAGAAAACTGTAATCTTGGGCATAGAAATGGGATGAGAATTCTGAAAAAAATTATTTAAATCCTAATGGAGAAATTTATGCAATCTGCAGTTGGAGAATATTTTAGAAATACTTAAAGCTAAAATTCCTTGACAATTTGTATAAAACACATACACAGGAACACACCCAACTTATTTTCCCAAATAAAAAGTCAATTCTTAATTTTGTCCTATTGACAGAATACTCTCTGAAAACATTTAAAACAAAAATGTAACAATCTGACTAAATAACTTACTACCAAATAGATGCTTATCACGAAAGCCTCAGTAAACTTATGTTTTGAAAAAATGTTATTACATTATTGGGAGGAATAACAGACAATATTAAATATTTAGTAGCATGAGTACTATTTGAAAGGAATTTTACTTTTTCAATGTACATGTATCTTGTGTTACTGATTTTTAAAAAATTCAAATAAGTAAAAATATCAAGGGATATGGTCTAATGAATTATATAAAGTCATTAAACATCCAATTTGGGGTGGCACCTAAGAAGTTTATGATGTTAAAGGGAT
The DNA here is from genome assembly GCA_028627135.1 of Pseudochirops cupreus. Classification (NCBI taxonomy): domain Eukaryota; kingdom Metazoa; phylum Chordata; class Mammalia; order Diprotodontia; family Pseudocheiridae; genus Pseudochirops; species Pseudochirops cupreus. Next base: position 30,273,517 of record CM053583.1, on the reverse strand, counting down.
TTTAAAAAGTGGACTGGAAGAGCCCATAGGAAAAAATTAATGACTGGTTGGCAATTAAGTTTTCAATAATTCAATAAACATTTACTAGCCCACTTACAACAGTCTAGTTGGAATAACTAAATTTATGGAAAACCACCCAACTCCCTGTTCTTTGGGAGGAGGGGGCCAAACTGTGATTTCTCAGTGTGAGGAGCCCACCCCTGCTTCCAATGCAGGCTGGCAAACTTTCAGCTTATCTGGGACTTACTTGTACTGAGTCGTCTGGGGTCCTAATCAGTCGCGACACGCTGAAAGGCGTACGACTAACGTGCATAAGAAGCAGAGCTTCAAGCCAGGTCTCTGCCTCCAAGGCCAGCCCTCTATCTACTGTGTTATATGGCCCGCCAAGCACTGGGGTCCGTGTGTGTGTATTATCCTACATGTAAACAGAACCATTTAGTGATGATACATCTATATAATTCTTATTTTGGGGTTTAAAATGATATGTGTACAATGATGAATTTGGTTCCATTTATATGAGACATTCTATCTGCATAAACGCCTACAAATAACATAGGATCTAGAATAAAAGTGCTGAATTTCAAGCCAAGCAATCAAACATTATGCTTTCATGATAGTAAAATGTGTCCATGGGAAACTGTACTTTTTAACATTCAACTGAATGATCAGCCTCACATAAGAGGTTTGCGGTTTATCGACAGAATAAAGGAAACGAGCTCAAATGACAGACTTTTCAATTAGATATAAGAAAAACTGAAACAAAACAGGCAGCCATATGCAATTACCTAAGGTTTCTGTTCAAAACCTAAGTGACTATTACTTATTCCTGTTACCTTCTAAGAACTTTAAATATGGGACAATCTGGTAGAGAACTTGGCTTGAAGAACAAGAACAGAACAAATGGCCTTTAGGTATCTAAGTCCACCTCAAGGGCAATAATAGTTTTTCTTCTACGCACTCTTAGCCGGCCTAACGTTCTACCTGCAATTCTAAACCATGTTTTAGGAACGTTTTTTTTCAGGTGATATTTTTCTTTTCCTTAGCAAAGACAAAAAAAAAGAGAAGGTTCTTAATGTTTTCAGTATTTTGTTTTTCACAATTTATTTAAAGATTAATATGTCTAGACTTGAGAATACATTTTTCTTAAAATTTCTATTATGCATAAATGTCTGAGAAGCATAATGGGATGAAAGGGAATAGCATTAGAACTTTAAAGTAATTTAAATACTGTCTTTATGTATTAAAAATGAAAATTTTAGAATTGTGTACCTGGTTATTTTCCATTAGGAAGAAATTTCATCACAATAAAGGCATGATTTATTCTGATACCTAGATGTATTCATATGAATAAAGTTTCTGTATGATTTGTCCGCCACCAAGATCACAAACAACGAAATTCAATGACTTGGAAATTGTGCCTCCAAGCTTTATTTGTAAAAGTGAGAGAAATGACAGTTGCAGAGAATTACAGCTCATGTTGACATTACAATCCTGTTTGTTAGAAAAGGTTTTCAAGATATGTGAAAATCAAAGTTAATATGATTACCTTAGAAGTTGTTAGCTTTAAAATAATGGATAACCCTGAAGCACAAAAGATTCTCTCGGAATTCAGTTTTACTTGTGATTTTTTTTTAAAAACGGCTTTGTATCTTAAATTTCAATATGTGTAACAGAAATACTTTTAAGATCATTAGAGACACAAACTAAATACCAAATAGAATTAGGATACAGAAACTTGAGTAACGTAGAAAATGGTCATATAAAATATTTATTCTGTCAAAGAAAGAGAAAAAATTACGTTTAAAATACCTCCTTATAAAGAAATCACAAGAAATAAGCATTTAGGGACATCCCTCCCAAAAATAAGTTCAAAAGAAGATAAAGAATTCCCTCTATCAGTTAGCATTTTCTCTACAACTTATAACTTGAACTGATAAATTAGTAACTGGCCTAGTGTCACAGAGCCAGTTTGGGTCATCAGGGAGGACTTGAACCCAAGTGATACTGGCTCGGAGACTAGCTCTCTATTACACCATGTTGCCTTACATACAAAAGAGAACCTTAATATGTGTCTGCAAATGGTTTCAATACTGCAAAAAGCTGGATTCAAATGTAGGTATGCCCTCCATAAATGCATACTGGAACTCTTTCGTAACTTTTTAGTATACGCAAATCAATATTTCCAATAAATTTAAGGTTAATATTTGCTCTTCTCAGGAAGTAATCTGTACAGTTTTGAGATAACGAAATTCAAATTTCACATTTAAGTTAAACACTTCAGAAATGCTTATTTTCACAAACTTTGCTTAAAACGTATTTCATAAGTTTCCACACAATATACTTTTCAAAAATATGCTGCACTGCTAAAGTGTGTATGCGTGTGTTTATGTGTGTTTAGTCTGCATCAAATAAAAATGGGGCCATTAAATCACAGAAAGATGCCTGACAGCTGCATAATGGCTTAAATTTATGCTCACTATGAAAGATATCAGGCCTGTGATGACACATTTTATTCCTTTCTAAAAGTCTGTTAAAGCCAATTTACTGATAATTATTTAGTGAATAAGCTCGTCACTATATCAAAATTAAATAGGTATATTTTATTTGGTTTGAGGAACAAAGACGCACAATCAGAAAATGAGAAACTATGCCTATAGAACTTTTAAAGAAGGCAATTTATTACCTTATAATTTTACTCACGATTATCAGGAGTTTTTAACTTGGCATCCATGATTTTTTTAAATCATTTTGCTAACTGCATTTCAATATAATTGATTTACACATTTAATATTTTGAAAAGCAGTTAGAATGCCTGGTTTAAAAAAAAAAATCTGTTCCTTATAGAACATAATACCTAGATAACAGTAAATTCTTAATCAACTGTTTATGCATTCTTCAAATAGCCAAACTTATTGAATTTTCACTTTTCACTGAAATGTCTGGCATCATGTTATTAACAAATATAAAAAACTGTGGCAAAAATGCTGAGATATGCCTAGTCTCGGTAGGCCCAATTCGATGACACAAGTCAATTAATACAAACATACTCGTCACACATAACTCTGTTGTCATTCAACTTCTGAAGTTAAAAATGACCAAAGACAAAAGTAGCTTCTTCTTTAAAGGAATGGGAGAAAAGGAAAAGTCTGGGGAGGGAGGGGAAAGACCAGGGCAGGGGTACGTTGGGGCACCCGAGGAGGAGTGCTTTAGGGAGAGGGATTGGATACAAGGGAAAGCTATTGTTTTGGTAATCTCCTAAACCTAGGGTTGGTGAATTAGGTACCACTTGATCGATAATTACTCCACATATACACCAAGCGATTTATGAACTCTTTATTCAGCTTATCATTCCAATTCATCTCTGTCCAGCCATTCTGTGTAACACGCAAATCCTACAAGTGGAAAAAATGTGTTCACCAAAGGAGATCTCATTCATTGTTCTAGGGATTAATTTCACTCACATCTTCTTGACAATCAATGTTTTCTCTCACTATATGATTAGCCTATCTTTTCTCATTCATTTCTTTCTGATGACACCATTTATACCATCGCCCTTCTACAACCCCTTGTTTGTAATGTGTTGCATTCTACTCACAGCCACCATCTACCACTTCTCACTTGCCCTTGGGATGATCCCTAATGTCAATGCTTTGAAGACTATACTGTTCCATACTTCCAGTCACACATATCAGAAGATTAGTTGTGTTAAAACGAACTTTGAAATCTTTCAAAGGCAATTCAGTCCACTCTTTTCTTCCCATTAATTCTGAGTCCAACTCGTCATCCTTTTGCAGGATCTAAGGGTCTCTCTCACACGCACGCGCACACACACACACACACTCACACACACACGTGTGTAACTCTACTGGGGGTCCATCCAACTGAATACTATTGGACAAGAGGCACTTTTCATCCACTTGTTTTTTCTTCCTTGGATAGTTAAGCCAAACTCTTTTGAGTGATTATGGATTTCATCTAGGAGACTCCATTCGTGTCTGTGGGCTTGACATCAGTGTATCTCTGAATAAGGATTTCTCTCGTTATAAAGGAATCTTGCATAATTTTCACATATGCCAAAGAATACTTTTTTAAAAAGGAATCCTTTCAAGACACCTTGTTCCATTGAATCAAATCCTTTTTCATAATCAACATTAAGCACAACAAGATCTTGCATTCTGTACATTTGTGAATTATTGTTATAAAGATGTGCTCTACTTGAATATCACTTAAAAAGCTTACTTATTCCCTTCTAATTTCCTAATTAAGGATGCCTTCAACGCATATATTCTCACTTTTATTTTTTAATTAAAAGTTGGTAAATAATCATATGGGTCAGTAGTTACTGATGTTCTTAATCACTTTTTTTCCCAGTCAAAAACAGTCCAAGATTTTTTCCACATCTCATTTTCTCCGTCTTTGGATACCTTAAGAATCCCTCAACACTATCAACATTATATTGCTTCTGAACACAGACTTCCTCCGAATACACTTGGTCTAGTTCCATTGCTTTTATTATTTTTGTTTTCTTCAGTACCATTTCCACTTCAAGCAGCACATCCTGAATTGGAAGGCTGGAGTTCAAATGTAGTGTTAAGTGCAGTGTTCTCTACTGTCCTTGATAGTGATACTGTCATTTGTAAGAACATTCCATAGTCTTCCTTCTAGTTCCATCCTTAATGCTTTATGGATAATCATTTAGTTGGTTTTCTCACCAGATTTTGTTAAACCCATTCTTCCTTCCACTGCTTGTTTTATAAGGTGAAGTCACTCATAATCTTCATTCCCTCCTCCATAAGATACAGCTAACAAGTGTATAGCCTAAACCAGCATTCCCTTTGGCTGCCACCTCTCCCCTTTGATAAGAAAAGGTACTTGCTAATTAAAAAATATTTAAGTTATTTTTGGTCTCATTAGAGTAACCATTCACATCACACAAAATTTTGTTAAAAAAAAACTTAGAAATTTTCTTCCTTCTTTCCCACTTTTCAGCATCAATAACTTATTTAAATAGGTGAGACTGTAGCTGTATTTTTCCTGTTGATTTTTTTTCTAGTTTTGAATTTAATCTTGATCTCTAACAAGTCAGTGGTTTGTCTACACACTGTTGGTTGAGAAATGACTTCATAAGTAACAAGCTTCTGATATTATATAAAGTCCTTTCTATGCCAGGTTATTTTCTTGAAGCAAATATACATGATGGTTTGGCTTCTACGTAATCTACTAGACGTTAAGACTCTCTCATTCCTTACTTCTGAAAATACTTTACCATTTTAAAACCATTCTTACCTTCCATGAAATAAAAATAAATTTATTTTCAGAAAAAGAATTGCTGTTTTAAAGTACTACCTATAAAGAATATGCATTTATGAATAATCATTAAGAATGTTATCACAAGACCTCTTAGTTGCTGACTCTAATAGTCTTTTATCTGATTTCATACTACTTAATCTCTCCAGCTTTTGGCAATCTTTGACTATTGCTCCTGCATATACATTCTAATTGCTAGGCTTCCATGACACTATCCTCTTTTGGTTTTCTTCCATGCCTGACCATTCCTTCTCAATCACTAGCATCCCCTAATACTTTTACCTAGCCTCAATGCCCTTTTCTCTACATTTCAGGACTCTTATCAACTCCTATGGATCCAATCATAGTCTCTAAACAGAGGACTTCCAAATCTGAGTTCCAATCCATCAAATCATTGGCCTGCTAGATCTCTCTACCTGGATATTCTATAACTATTATTAAACTTGTGTCCAAAACAGAACTCATGAGCCTCTTTCCTAATGCCAACACTCCTCCAAATATTCCTCTTTCTGTTGCTGGAATCACCATCATCACCTCAGAGGAAGTCATTTCTGATTCTTTCCTTCCTCTGCACATTCATAATCACATACGAAGTCTCACCCATTTCACCTCAACATCTTCCTCATCTGGACCCTTCTCCACACTCACATAACGACCACCCTAGTTCAGGCCCTCATCATGACTCACTTCTACTACAGCAGTAACTTCTTAGATGACCTTGCTCTAGTTTCTCTCTCTCCAAACCACCCTCCACATAGCTGACAAAATCAATTTCCTAAAAACAGGTCTGGCTGCCATTACACCCTCAAAAGCCTTCAGTGGCTTCCTTATGCCTCTAAGATTTCTCAGCCTAGTTCTTAAGGCCCTTCACAAGCTGACTCCAACCTACCTTTCCAGACTTAAGATTTATTCCTTCTCAGGTAATATATATATATTCAAACTAGCCCATTTAGCTAAACCTCAACATGTCCCCTCTCCACTTCCTAACCCAGCCATGCTGGGAACACATTTCTTCTTCCATCTCTTTAAAGATGAGGCTTAGGAGCTTCAAGACGGCTTGTGTGCAAAAGCTCAGTCTCCTACTAGAGGCCTAACTAGAGCCCCACAGTTGAGTTTCCTCTCCCTCATTATTTTGCATATTTCTTATCTGTTTTATGCATGATGTATTTCTCAGAATAATGTAAGTTTTTTGCAGGTAGGAGAGCCTTTCCTTCTTATCTTCACACTCACAGGATCTTACACATAATTTTGGGCTTAAGAAGTGATAGTTAAGTTGAAGATCTTATGTATCTGACAAATTATAGACTAAGCAACTCAGGCAACACGCATTAAGTATCTACTCAAGTCACAGTTAGCTGCCAGAGTTAAGAGACAAAAACAAACTAGTCCCATGCCCTCCAGCTTGCACTTTACTGGGGATATTCAACTTGTACAGTAATACAAGGTAATGTGAGACAGAACAAACAAGGTTATGTGTGTGTGTGAAGCCTGAAAAAGGCTTTCCTAGGAGGTAGTCTCTGAATGAAGCTAAAGATTTTAAGGGACAGAGGTACAAAGGAAATACATTTCAGACACAAGAGGCAGTCTTTGCAAACGAACAGGGGCCTGACTAGACATGGAATGCTGAAGAGTTTCAATTCCATTGTCTGGTTCTGTTACTAACTTGGCCAAAAGGTTTGATTTTTAAAAAACCTTCTGTGATCTTAGGGTCAGAGACTTAACTATACTATTATAGAAATATTTATGGACGTGAACATATATATATAAACAATTCTGACAAGCAGCATGTGTATCAAGTAAACTTTGAGTAAGGGAGCCTGACACCCGGCTGTGTGACCCACTGTCAAGTCACTTACCCTAAGACTGTAAGCTATTGGTAAGTTCCTGATCTGAATCACAATGCAGAGTTTCTACAACCAAGATTTCCCAAACAGGGGAAGTCACAAGTCCAGACTTCCTCCAGGCTATAATCTTACCTTAACAAAATTTAAGTCTGATGTAAGAAATATTCAAAAAGATAAATGACAGGCCTAGAGTCTATTCAAAACTAAAAAGCTAATTCTTTTAGATTTAATGTAGATAACTTGGTCAACAAATTATTTAGCCTATATAATACTACTTTCTTAAGTACAAATCTGTCAACTTCTGTGTATGAATTTAACAGAATTAAGAAAGCTATGTAAATACAATGTATTTTATTTTCTATGATTTAAATGCTATTAAAAACTGCCATTCTCCTTTATGCCCCTAAAAGAGAATTCTTCAATTAATATTTTTTCCCTTCTGGGTTAACTGCAGATATAAAGATTCAGCAGCCAACCACTTAAAAAAAAATAAGAGACAGGAGCAGCAGTAAGACTGGAAGTCAGAAGTATCTACCCTGCTACTAGATAACTCCAAGAGCTATTTGGACCTATTTCCCTATCTGTAAAATAGACAGGGAATTAATCTCTAGAGGCCTTTACAGCCCTGAAATTCCCTAATTCTATTGAAGTAAAATTTGTGGTTAATTGGAAAAAAATAGTTAAGCAGGTCATTTTTAGTGTGAACACTTGGAAAAGATTCTTATCAATCAAAAAAAAGAGAATGACAAAAAATTTGCTTCAGTACTTAACAGGGACTCTTAAAACCCATTGTTTGGGGATATCTGTCATTTAAGAAATTTCACACTGATTAAACTACAGGTCTTTTTTGAGGTGCCTTCAATGTAAAATTTTGTTATGACATTTCAAAAACATTTCACAATAAAAGATGTTTTAGAATAAGGGCACTGTTTTATTCAAAACGAAAAGTCACTGTTACAAGCTTTTATTAAAAAACAAAGGCCACTGTTCTTAAGGTGTACTTAGAACACAAAAATGGGAGTGGGGGAGAGAACTGTCCTAATGTTTCTTTAAATATCAATTTTCTTAGAAGTGAATCTCAAAATTATTTGTGACGTCCAATTCAACTCACAGCTACCATAAAATGTAAAAAGCTTCCACAGACTAAAAGGGCTATTTTATTTATTATTTAAATTCACGGGGGCAGCTAGGTGGCACAGTAAATAAAGCACTGGCCCTGGAGTCAGGAGGACCTGAGTTCAAATCCGACCTCAGACACTTGACACACTTACTAACCCTATGACTCTGGGCAAGTTAACTCCAATTGCCCTCCAAAAAAAAAAAAGGAAACAAATTCATGATTAAAAATGAAATAACAACTATCTCTGGGTAAAGACGAGTTATTTTCTGTGAAAACATGTATCTTCCTTTAATAGACATCCAATCCTTGTTATTCTATTATCCAAATTTATATTGGTACTAAGAATATACTTAAGTTCAGATCCTAACTCAAATATTTTAGCCCATCATGAGCATTCTGACATTAAGCTCTTGTCCCACGGGGTTATTTTAAAATTTGCCAGTGTCAACAAAAATTCTGGGCACATAATTTTGCGCACAGATTTAGAATACAGAGAGCCTGGCACATCTACCAACCTAAGTCCTAGGAAGTTCGTTACCAGTCGGACCGCCAGGCAATGAAATTTTTGACTACACCAAGAACTCAGTGTGACTGACGCATTTAAGAAAATACTCACACTGGTTAAACTACGGATCTTGCGACGCCTCTTCATTACGAAATTTTATTGGCATAGATACACACCTTGTAATGTCAGAGAGAGGCCCCTTATGGCTGAGTAGATAGATGGCCTTTCAAGTTACTGTGGCTGAAAAATGTACCACGGTGACCATGAGTTTCTCTGAATTTCACTAAGTTGGTACTTAGCCAAAAGACACAGGACGAGAATTTCAAACCTTTTCGCTCAGACAAGCCCATACAGTGCTTGTGTCCCACTGGCAAAGCTTGGAGATTTCACGGCCACTTCAATGTCCCGTCTCCTATCATACTTCCTGATACCAGAAATACAAACTGCAGACTGCCACATTTGTGGCATGGGACAATTTCATCTTAATAGTTATATATCATCTACTCAATTCCTAGAAACCAAATACCAAGTAATAAATAAAGCTTAATTTTGAATAGCACTTAAGCTTCTAGACTTTGCCATCAATACTTTGCAGATTTAAAAATTAAATACACTGGGAGTACTATATAATGATGGCAGGACATAGAATGTGTAGTATATACTTTCTTTAAACAAAACTACTTTATGACAAGCTTCATATAGCAAAGCTAAAAAAAAAATTACAAGTAACACATTAACTGTTTTAAGTTTCCTAAGAGAAAATGGAAGATGTCATGTTTTTGCCCATAGAATTAGATGGTCAAACTCCAAGTGCAATTATGAATCACTTCCTTTATATAAAAATCCATCAGAACACTCAGCTAGTGGTGCGATGATCTTTCTTAGGTAGAATTATGAATTGGCAGTCAATAAGTTTGGCAAGAGAAAGTGAGAAAAATGTTAACTCCCTCCCATTTTCCCATAGATGGGAGCCTAAGAGTGTGGAACATCATGTGTGGGGTATGAGTGAATACATAGTCTGACTCTTAATATGTCTGTTTTTTTTTTTAAAGCAATGGGCCATGGACCAGTGGGTAGGGGAAGAAAATGGGCATATTCCTAAACTAAAGGTAATACAAAAACAAGAGGCATCCAAAACATTTTAAAAAAATAATCTGAGTCAATTTTACTACTGGAACTGGTCATATTATGGAGTGCTACCTCATTTATTTTTAATACCCAGGATAAAGTGCCACTTTAGCACATACCATAATAACCTACAGCTTAAAATTTTAAAGTATTTTAAAAACACTTTCAAATTGTTCTTAATTGAATCTAACAGTATGACAGGTATTTTTATTACCATTTCAGAAATGAAGATACTGAGACAGTTTGAAGTTACTTGTCCAAAACTGCACACTAGTAGGTAGCAAAGCCTAGATGAAAACAGCTTTTCTGTGAGTACGATTCTCTTCCTGCAATGCACAGACAATGCCTCTTAAAGAGGTAGTGCCAGTGACTAGCGCAATTATGGAAGCTGACTTTTAAAAACCTGAAGTGTTCCCTAAAGCTGCCATTTTAAACTTAAGAAATTTCCCATTGGGAAGTAGTTTTCTGTTCCCCATCTATTCTATATTCAATAAATTACTATGTTTACAATTCAAGGAAGGCTTCTTAATCAAGTTTCTATCATTCAAAATGTATCAAATCATATTTGTATTTTGTCTAACCTAAGCTCAATAATTTTGGTAATTACAGAAAAGGAAACTGAATTATAGAAAAGGGAATTCTTCCCCATAAGTAAAATGATTTAAACAATTGGTTTTAGGGCCAAAGATCTCTTATAAAATATGCAACCCAATATGACAATGAGTTTTTCTAATTTTAGTAGGTACTGATAGTGAATTCACACTGGACTCTTTTTTTTAAGATTAATGGGCAACCTACAACTTATATACCACAATGTCTTAAATATTTTTTATAATTCCAATGCCATTTTTTTAAGTTTCATAGTAAAAATACAACTTTCTCAAAAAGAGTATTTGAAAATCAAGCATAAGACATTAGATCTGGCAGGAACTTTAAGGCCAAATTCACATCTAAAATATCTGGTTATCCTTTAGATCAGTGAGTCTCCAAAAGGATTAATTCAATTTTATTTGGGTCAAAAAGCATAATTAACATCCAGGACGTGGGAGCTGATAGCACTATACTCTGCCCAGGTCAAGTGCACATATGGAGAATTCTAATTTGGTATGGGTACCACATTCAAAGAAAGGGCAACTGGAATGCATCCACAAGAAGGTGGACAGGATGATGAGATGCCTTAAGATCATACCAATGGATCAATGGAAGAAAGTGGGAATGTTTTAGCCTAGATAAGACTTACGGGAAACACAGTAAGTAGTCCTGAAGTACTTCCAAGTATTAAACTTGTTTTTTGGCCCTTGATGGTAGCACTAGAAGCAATAGGTAGAAATTGTACAAAGGCAGATTCCAGCTTGATGTTAAAAAAAAAAATCTTGACCATCAAAGCTATCCCAAAGTACAAATTAGTTGTCTTGGGAAATAGGAAAATCTTCCTCATTTAGGGGTCTTCAAGGAAAATCTGGGATGAACTCTTGGGGATATAACAAGAGCATTCATCTGCAGGTTGTACTAAATGGCTGCTGAGGTTCCTTTCCAACACTTGGAATTCTATGGTAAATAATTTAAATGTATGTTTCCTGGAAGATTTAAAATGATGGAGAGACTTGCCCCAAGTCAAAAACCTAATTAGTCAAAGTGCTGGGAAGTTGAATGCCTCCCAGTTCAATGATCGCCACTATACTGTAAGCTAGAAAAAAAAAATCTAACATTTTTTTCCCCCATTAAGCACCTATTTTTCTTTGAAAAGAAAAAATATGAAGACTAGGAATTATGGGGGACATTTAGGCTTTTTTCTAAATTCTGACCCAAGATTTATGGAATAACTAAATCCTAAATATTTGCTTTGCTTTAAGTTCAAGAACATAATTCCATTTTGAAATGAAAATCTTAATTTCTAAAACACCATTAAGTCCTTTAATATGCTAATGTCCAATGGAAACTATAGTATTTTAGGCCCAAAGTATATTTTCATAAATTTCTTTGCTGCCTTCAGAGTAATACTTACCCAATCCAAGCAAATATTTTTTCTGAGGAAATGTAATTTCTAAGTCCACCCAAATGCTGGTAGACTGGATAGTTCTAAATTGTATGAAAAACAGCAAAATACTAAGAGCTAGCATACAGTGAGAGCTTTAAGGCTTACAAAATTCTTTACATACATTATTTAATTTGAGCCTCACAACAACCCTGTGAGGTAGGAACTATTATATCTTCATTTTATAGGAAACAAGATAACTTTAAAAGCAGGAAAACTGTAAGTTGAAGGCTATTGTTCTCAACTAACCTAACCATCTTTTATGGTTGCTCTTTTCTGTAGTCATCAAAATGTTCATTGATGAATTTTTCAAAATGTTGCTGTTAGCCACTACTAGCTATATTTTCAACTTATAATTATCCTCTAAATTCAGATTTCGTAAAGCCAAGATTGTCAAGCATATCTTTGGAAAAACAAGGATTGCTGGTTTTAAGTTTTACTATAAATTAAGCTATATAACTGAGGGGAAGGTGGGGAAGAGGGTGGGATGGGGAACACAAAAACTGAATTCTACAATCATAGACTGAAAGCATCCCTTGGGTCACTGTTGTGTTTCTGTTGCCTACTGATTAAAAAATTACTGATGTGAAAGCTGACTTTTGGTAAATACATAATTTCATTAAAACAAAATATCTGGGAGAATTTCTTAGACTTAATATTATAAAAAGACATTTGGTCACCTAATCTTAAAAACAAACCATCACACCCTATAAATTATTAAGAGTGAAGCAGGGATCAGTGTTCCGTAAATAATCTTAAATAAAAGACTATCGCTGATTTTCAGGCAGCATGTTATGAAAAAGTTGTATGACCCCAGGTAATTCCCCATCATACCACCCTTCAAAATTTTTTGAAGCATATTAAATTTTTTAAAAATTAAGTTTTACTGTATACATTAAGAAGAAACCTATGTGATATATACAGTAAAACGGAAAGTCATCTCTGGAGGCTACATCCAAAACACCTGTTTTTCCCCCCATAAAATATTTTTTTTCAAAGTTTTAGGCATTTAATTCTACAAATATTAATTAAGTACCTAATGAGTGTAAGGCACTAGATATGGGGACTAGAAAGATGAAAAGCTGTATCTTTCCTCAAAGATCTTACTTAATAATAGAGGATAAAATGTGTACACAAATGACAAAGTAGATAAAGGCAAAAGAGAAATCTCTAAAACTGGCATAAAACCTGATGATTTTGAGCTAAGTAAAATAGTAAATACAATACGGCCCATGAAGAGGATTTCATTGGCTTGAGAAGCCCATTGGAGACCAGTTACTAGTAGCCCAATTTAGATCTGATATTGTGTATGTCAACAGTGCTGTAAATAGTGCTAGAAAGGAAGGGTGGAGACAGGTGGATATGGACCTTTATACTTTATCCTATAGCTCACTGAACTTTTTAAAAGCAGGACTGATATGTCCAGACCCATGATTAGGAAGAAGAATTTGCCAGTCGTGTAAAGGATGGGCTGGAGAGGGGTAAGACTGAAGACTGGGAAACCAGGCAGGCTGATTGATTTCTCTGGTGACAATGATGGAGGGTCCTAAACTAGAGTACTGGTATAAAAAAATATAAATTTTATAAAATAGGTTTAGGCAGAAATGTATTAGTATATGCTTTAGTTCATGCTCAATAGCTTCAGAGGTAAATGGTACCTTATATTATCAAGAGTTCCATCCACCAAAAATCAGAGAATTCAAGTAGTATGCCCAAAGTCACACAACTACTTGATATTAAAATCCATTCACTTTCAACTATATCATCTTCCTTATTAGTAAAGTTCAACTATTTCCCATCATATTTCTTTAAAGAAACCCTTCAAAATTCATCAAAATATTTTCTACATCACTAAGTGTTTAAGCCATGTCAACACAGCATAAACTTACTCAAGAATGTTCAAGAATGCAATAAAGTTTTATGATGCTATCATTAATTGAACAAGAATTTATTAAGTACCAACTAAGTGCCAGGGCAATGTGCCTGGAGTTACAAGACAAAAACAAGCCCTGCCCTCATGGAGCTTACATTCTATTAACAGCAATATCTTGTGATAAGAAACTACATAAAAAGAACTCAATCTCAAACATGACTATTTTATTAATTTTATAGAAACATTGCTTAGCATTTATACTAGGAAAGATTCCAAAATTACATTTATACTGTAAATTACTTGGCAAGGGTTTTAACTGCAGAGTGGAAAAATTTTGTTCAATGCATTGCTGAGACACACAAATGACCATAAAACCATTTAAACATTAATGACTGCATAGTCTTTCAAAATATCTATAGTGTTTTAATATTACAATGTCCTTTCCTAACAACAGGTATACAGAATAAGTTATAGTTATTTTACTAATGAGGAAACTGAAGCTGGGAGGTTATATAAGTTGAAGAAAAAATAAAATCTTTGTTTTCAAAGATCCCATAAACACCAAGTTTAGAGAAAATTGATTTTGTTTTCAAAGATCCCATAAACACCAAGTTTAGAGAAAATCAATTTTAAGAAAAAGAAAATCACCATGACAAATCATGTACATCATTCTTTTCTATGAAACTTTTTAAGTACTTCCTATAATAATGTAAAATCCATTTCACTGGATTATAAGACTCAGAGCTGAAAGACAGCCCTCTTATCTCAGGACTTCACTTTACAGAGGAAGAAACTGATAACCAAGGGTTAAAATGACTTAACATCAAACATATAATAGCAGAATTTCACTTGAATCAAGATTCTTTTGACTCCAAATATAGCACTTCCCATTAGACCACACTGCCCCCTCATTTATTTTCACAATATTCCCAAGGTCCAACTTGCATATAAATTTTTTTCTTCCACTTTAAGAATAGTGAGAATCACAAATGGAACTATTAAGTATTCCTATCCATAGAAATTTTTATATTACTAATATTAAAATGTTAACCAAAAAAAGATATTATCATTTAACTACAACCTTAATGGTTTGACATTTAGTCCAAACAGGGTTTGTAACTGGAAATACTAAAAGGACACTGCTGTAGCACAAACACCAAGTACATCATTCTTATAGTTTTAGTGTGTATAACATAATACACATGCTCTGTGTGTGTGTATGTGAAAAATATTTTAAAGAAGCAAATACACTGGCTATTGAATTCAGAGCCAGCCATGAAAAAAATAAAGATTTGGATGCAAGTTCAACCAATCTCTAAAACATACTAACTTGTGTGAATGTACTAATGTTCTTGGTGCCCTAAGTTAATTCTAAGACTTTAAAAGTTATAGAAGAAATATGAATATACATGGGTAGAAGCAGTTCCCATACCGGGCATTGATGCCAATGGAATCACAGGTCCCATAAAAATATATTCTAATGTATCAGAAAACTAGATTTCCATTTACTAAAATGATGTCACAATATGAAAGACAAACCCATTTGATACAACTTATTTTCAGATTTTCCAGTCCTTAGGCAGCATTTACTTTTAGGCTGCTGGGCCATTTACTAGAACAAAAATTATAAAGATATCAAAATGGACTTTAGTGATTTTAAGGTTACTCCTATGAAACTAGAATGTTTTTTGTTATGTTGTACTAAAGGTCTTAGAACCAACTTGGAATGTTATGAAAAAGTTATTTTAATGCCTCCATAATTTTAATTAAATGTATCCATAATAATGTTTAGTTAAGTAAAAGTTGGTTGATTGTAAAATAAAACATGTAATAAAATCAAGCTTTAAGAGCACCTTTAATGTGATCTTTAAAAGGTAAAGCAATCTATTTTAAAAATTTTATATAAAAAATGCTTCCACATTTGTATTAACAGTATATTCTGAAAACAGAAAATGTTTATTGAATAGAAAACGAGTCTTAGTCATTTGTACTTCATAAATTTAGATTTCCTATAATTTTATATATTTAAAGCAGAGTAAGCTATAAGACAGAAAATCTCTGTAGTCCTAAGGACACAGAGCTCTAAAAGTAGTTCAACTATATATACGTATATATATATATATATATATATATATATATACATATATATATATATATATACATATATATATATATATGCGTGCATGCGTGTGTATGTATGTACCATGTACATAAATTCTCTAATTTCTTGCAATAATCCTTTAAAATAAGTACAACTACACAGTTTCTATAACTCCGTATTTGGGGATCCAAAACTTAGAGGGGTTTATTTGCTTCTTAGAGTTGTAGTGAGCATTATTTTCATAGCTTCTTAAAGGTGTGCTTCAGACCATAAGATAGATAAAATCTCAAGCATAATGACCAAGGCACCTAAACCAGGCCAGGAAATGCCAAGTCTTTGGGTAACCTCAATTGTGCAGTGAAAATAACCAAATGAACCACACTTAGAGCAGTCCTGGGCATAACAGGAAGTACTCAAAAGCATGTTTTTAAAAATTATCCAACATTTTCTAAAATTATATAAATAAAACAATTCAAGTAGGAAAATCAAACT
Organism: Pseudochirops cupreus; assembly: GCA_028627135.1. Taxonomy (NCBI): domain Eukaryota; kingdom Metazoa; phylum Chordata; class Mammalia; order Diprotodontia; family Pseudocheiridae; genus Pseudochirops; species Pseudochirops cupreus. The sequence continues at coordinate 30,257,112 of CM053583.1, read as the reverse complement.
AGAGTAAGGAAACCTGGGCATCAAATCCTGGTTTTGTCATTTATTGGTTAATGAATGTATACGGGAAGTTATAAGAGGGGCAAATAAGAAAAAGTTTTACCATAATAATATTGCACATAATAAGCTCTTAATAAATTAATGTCGTGAGTGTACTCATGCTATGGATACAAAAAATTATGTAATTTATCTCCCTTATCAAATGGTTTATGTGCAAAGGGTCTCCACAGTTGTTAAATTCTAAGTACAGATATGCAGGTAACAGATAAATAAGGCACCACAACTTCTATGGTCTTAGTTGGACACTCACAGGATTAAAAAACTATATATTTTAAAGTGTTTTCAAAAAGATAATGCACATTTGCAAATGGAAAGCAATGAGCTTTAGAAACAACTCCTTTGGTTCCAAAGAAAATTAACTTCTTTGAGTCAGCATTTAATTGAATTTTGGAAGGGCAAGGTTTTTCCTCTTGATAGAAAATGGCAATGCAACTTACCCAGAGACAAAATGTTTTAAAATGAGCTAATTAACACTGGACTACTCTCACACAATCACGCATATTAGAGACCCTGTAAAGGGTAATTCTTGATAAATGTATTAAACTGAACAAGATATTCTTTAAGGGGGCGGCTAGGTGGCGCAGTGAATAGAGCACTGGTCCTCAAGTCAGGAGGATGCGAGTTCTATAATCCATTCAAACTTATGCCAATGAATCAAAGTATTTACTGAATTTCCAGATAAATTGTACATGGGGAAAACTGTAATTCACAGATTTTATAATCTAATTCTGATGAAATTCTTGAATTGCTCTACTAATTTGAAAAAAGCAACCTGTACCAAGGCATAAATTATGACTGTACACTAAATCACCTACATAGCCATTTCTAATCTAGTAGGTACATGAACTATAAGCTGTTTAAAAAGCTATTCTTACTAATTGTATCATAGTGTACATTTGAAATCTGGCATATATGCACACAGTTGCAAGTTGAGTCTAGAAGAGTTCATAAAATCACAGGATTTAGAGCTCAAAGGGACAAATCATCTACTCCGGTCTCTTCATTTTATAGACAAGGAAAAGAAGACACAGAGTGGTCAAAGTGATTCACTCACAGATAATAGAGACAAGATTTAAACCCATGTCTCTGACTCCAATTCCATGTTTCTTTCCATTAAAGCTTGATCAAAAGCTTAGTCATTATACTTAGAAAGGCAAAGCCCAGTTAATACTGATTTAAAACCTCTAAACAAAACTACTTATCTATTGGAAAGCACTTTTGAGGAAGTTTTAGCTTTCAGAATTTTATTTTTATGACTTATAAAGAGATCAAAACAATTCCCAAATGGGCAAGAATATTTGTTCATGGCAAGTATCTCAAGTCAGAATTAATATTACATATTTTTGTCTTTGGGCAAGGCTTAATTTGCAAAATGCTCAGACTTTTAAATAATAACATACACGGGCTACCATTTTTGTTCTGTTGATAATTTTTGTCAATATCGATAGCGATATTTTTTGTTCTGTTCATTCATGGGACATTCGATTGCATGGAGGGAAAAGGTGGAAGGATAACTATTGTGATAACTACATATGTGCTGGGGAAGGGGACTCAAATGTACGACAATAAAAATAACCACGTACATAACATATAAACTGAAAGCAACAAGAAAGTAAATTGCCCAGTATTTAAGCAACAGGTAAAAGTTTATTTCCATTCAACAACATCTTTGTAATAATCTGAAGAAGAATAACCAATGAATCTAAATAAAGTATTAACAGTCTACCCTGTCCTGAAGTCTTAGATGGACACACTGCCCCTTACACACCATCACGGCTCAAATCCTGGTACTTTCTGCTACCGTGGTGGCTAAAGACGCACCTTCCTAACGACAGGTATGAACGTACTGTGCTGTAGGGTAACTAAACAAAAACCTATTTATATGTTTAAAAAGGTAAGAAAATGTGCATTTCTTTCAGTGTCTGTCAATGAACTGTTTTTACTTAAACAAAATGACTGAGAAATAAACACAGGTGTATGGTGCAGAGTGATTCGTAACTGAGAAAAACGTTAAATATGTTGGAAAACCTTGTACCTCCCAAATATATCAGGCCAAATTTCAAAGAAAAAAAATTGCTTTTGTGCTTCTAACAAGATATATGAAGAAAAAGAAAATAAAAGCATTTATTGTGGGGAAATGAGTTACTTGTTCAAAAGAAATATCTGAGGCAGTTTCCTTTACTTTAGACAATGACTTTACATGACAAGTTTGAAAAGTGTTAAATGAAGAGTAATTACCAAAAGAACATACTTATTGTTTGTGGAAATGGAAATACATAGGACCTATGCTACAAATGAAGGGGTGACATGTGGGAAAGGAAAAGTACTTTAATAAACACTAAAAGATGTTCAAAGGACTAACATCTATTCATACTAGGTGTTCTCTTAACATATTCCTTTCCTAAATATTAATAGTTATTCAACTGTTTGAGATGATTGCCTTCATACGTTTGATTCACTCTGTGCTAGCACAAAACGTGTGTTTGTAAGAAAATTTCACACCCCCTTTTCCAATCAAAATTATACACCCCATGAGACTAGTTTTCAGAAAAGCATATCATACAAACAAAAAAAGCACACTTGATTTCTACAATAAAATCTGTAATAATCACACAGACATGGACCAACATTTATTACAAACAGAAAAAGAGCAAGTCCATCAGGAAAAAGTACAGATGTTTTAAAAGTTTTAGGCTAAGAATAAAACAGAAAAAAAACTATTGTCCACATGATAAAGGCAGTATGGAGGTATATAAGAAGGGCAAGCATCATATAGAATTGGCTACTTGTAAAAGTCACGTGGCTATATTTATACAAATAAAGTTCTAATACAGTATAATTGAAGGCTAGCTCAAAAAAGTATTAAGGAGGAATGTTAGCAGTGGAGAAGTTTATTTCGATTTAGGTCACTCCAGCTCCATCCTGAAGTCACTTCGATTTCCCAAGCAGAAAGCCTATTTTTTAAATGGCATATAGTTTTTAAATCTATTATATGTAAGATAAAGATAAAACTGAAGAATTAAGGAAAAATTTTTCAAAGTCAACATTTTCCAAAAGAAGCAATTATCAACTCACTACATAATTTTATTCAAGAATTACAGCTTGTATAAACAAAACATTCACCCTAGCAGCATTTTCATTACTTATGTAGCTACCATTAAAAACATCCTTCAAAAGGCAAAAAAATCACAAGTATCCTCATAAAAAGTCACAACTCAGAAAATCTGAGTTGTACCTAATGTAACAGAATGCTGCAGCAGTGTCTATGTTGTCTTCATTGCCTACATATAAATTTGTATCAAGTATAGAATTAAGAACAGCAAACAAGATGACAAGTGTGTGTGTTCATATCCTACAATTCTAGTGTTAAGCGTTAAATGTCAAGTGCTCAAATTTTGACCCTGATTTTCATTATTTTCTTAACTATTCAAAATAATATAAATTCAAAAGCTGTTTCTTCTCAATGGTTATTACAGCAGTGTTACATTCCATGTGACCCAGGGGAATATAGGAAAATGGCATTTCTTAGAACACAAACTACTTTTACTTAATATTTAATTATAGCCGTACTCTCAAAAAGACTTTGTAAAAAGGTCTACCTCATAATTTAAAAAATAAAAAAGTCTGATCATGAGATGGTGATTTCTGGACTCTATTACCTGTGTTTATTTAGCAGACACAAATCTCCAAACTCATGTCTTAGTTAAGTTATATGGCCAACTATGAGAAACTTCAACATAGACATGATTTAAACTATGAAAATGATACGCTAAAAAAGGGGATATTTAACTTTTTTTGAAGTTAGAAACCTAATATATACAGTTCACATACTTTTAGGCAAAACTGTGATCTAAAGTAACTTGGAGAAATAGATTTTAAAATATCACATGGATACACAAAGAGCTGGTCATTTCAGACTTTTTTTAATAAAAAAAATTTTAAATCACAGTAACAGATAAATTTGCATAGTAAGAAAAGTAACCCATTTTACTATTACGAGCAAATGCCTTCTGCAAAATGAGTGATGTTATTTACAGTTCATGTTTTTAATCCATATTAAATGGTTAACTACTGTTATTTTAAAAAAAACCCACTGGCCAGTATTCAAATTAATGAGCTATTTTTCCTATTATTGTTTTCCTAAATAAGATCATCTATATTTGCTTTCATTTTAACTGTTTCAACTTTAAAACTTAAGTTCTGATTTTTACCTCATTCTTATCACTGACACTGGAAGAAAAAATGAAAAAAAAAACTGTTTTGTAACAGTTTTGTCAATGTATAAGTAAAAATAATTTCAAGAAATTTATTTCCCCTTCCTTTCTCTCTATTTGGAGGGTGGGAAAAGATAACTTATTCAAATATCATTGGTTTCCCTCTTTTTGGGAAAATCACGGTATTACTTTGTTGGACTCTTTATACTCAGTCAAGCTGAAACACATTAGTTTTGTTGAATGAGCTACTGAATGAAATTAAGAATCAATATCTACCCTCCCTAAGTGAATAATATAATTATGCTAACAAAATTTCATTTTCTTACAGGTACACATAGCAAGTCTTACAATAGTTGAGAGTAGCTTGGCAAGTATTATGAGTTTTCCCTTGTGTGTTATGCCGGCCACCCTTGTTATCACCTTAAGAAGTTGAAATGTTATGTATCATTCAAAAATATCAATGCCAAATTACGCAGGATGACTAAAGAAAATGTGTTAATTCTGATGTAAGCGTAAAATTTAAATACCAAATCTGGAAAAAAAACGAGATCCCAGAAATAGCTGTTTCTAAGAATAAGAAAATGAACTACTATATTAATTCCTAATCAAGCAAATGATGTCACAAAATACAAAGTGCATAATCTTCAGAGTCTTAGGGTTTTAAAAACCACAAAAACACGCCTTCACAACCTTATTTCCCTATATCATCCAGGAATTGTCTTGGCAAACATTTCATAAAATTACTGAGGCAAATAAAGTGAGGATGGCCAGCTCTAAAACATTACCATGAAATGAGTCTAATCATGTTTAAGTCTCCTGAATAATTCTACTTGGTTGCAAATGTTTTGAAAAAAACATTTTATTCCTTTAGAATGTGGCTTGCATCTTTTAGCTAGAGTCTCAATACCTTTAGTAAGGACCTATGGTATTTTTTCCGATTCTCAGTTTCAATTTTGGCTACTATTTCAACATCTTCCCCAGAAGTTTTAAAAAAGTTATTAACCTGTCTCTTCCTCCCACTATCCCTCCCCTGTTGACGGGGAGGGAAAAAAAAAAACCAAACGGAAAAATAAAGACCTAGAAATGTAGTCCAGCACAGTGCAGCAAAACCAAATTCCCACACCGGCCATTTATGAAAACATATGACTCTTTCTGCATTTTAAATTCATCACTTCTCAGTCAGGAGGTGAGTGGCAGAAATGTAAGATTTCTAACACAAAGAACTACCATATTTCCATTATTGAAAATACATTACAGATGATATACCATCATTTCTGATGAGCTTGCATGTAAGCTAGTTTCTCTGTAAAGCCAGCACTGCAATGCAGATCGGTTCAGGTGATCCAGGCTCCTTCCTTTACTGAGTGACAGAGAGCAGCAAAGATGTCTGCAATTCAGATAGGGCTATTCACTCACCTGTTAGAGCTGTGGCAGTCTAATCTGATGGTTTAGTTTTAAAGGGGAAGGAATGTTACCAGAGAATGAGCGAGGTATCCTCATAGATTTGTTCAGAGCATGTGAAGCAGAGGAAGAAATGCAACCAGACGCCGCATAAGGTATGTGTCACACACACACAGCAACATACACACAAAATGTTCACACTCTTCTAAACTAATCTCTTCCAAATTTTTCAAAATTATATAATTCAACAGACCACAAATAAAATTAGTACACTGGAGCCTCCCTATAACACTATCCTTAGAGACCACGTCGTGGAATACAACATAGATGAAACTGTGCTACAAGTGAAGTCCTTTCAGCACTTCTGGCAACCAACTCTCCAAGACAGACCCATCTTGTCATAAATGTGACATGGTGAGATCATGTTATAAAAAGGTTCCAGTGTAGCCAGGCATGTGGAGAATTTACATTGAGAAGCTCCTATCCAAAATAAAAGTGGTTACAAGATAGACAACTTGTAGCTTAATTTGGACTTTAAAACATTTATAAAAATAAATTTCAAATGATTAAATTCATTAATATTTGATACTACCCTGACTTCACATTTTAAAATGACAAAGAAGATTTAATTAATATTAAATGAATTTTAAACTTTTTCTATGGCTACTATGAAAATGCAGGAATTTCTACAAGTAATTTTGTCTAAATTTTGTGTCTTCAGCAAAATAAATGTGTTTATTTCACTTTAAAATTAACCTTTACTCAAGACACATAAAATTCTTTCTGTATTACTTAAGTGATTACAATACTTTGACAACCCATACATTTATACAGAAATTTAAACTGGAAATCATTTGTGCCCCAGAACAATGTTTCACACATCATTGGAGACACTCAAATATCCTATGAAACTAAGTTTAACATTTCCATATTTTCACATAAGCCCATTCATATTTAGTTTGTAAGTAGGAACAAAAAGAAAAATGAGTTCTAAATAAATGACACAGGAGGCAATAAATTGACACGACAAGTAAATAAAAGGCTAAAGCACTCCAATACCATTGAAACTGTTTTAATGTTGTTGCAATTCCATAATGCAACAATCATCAGCTTGTGAAAGACCCAAATTTCAGAATTCATTTTAATTACTCCTTTATACCTATTTTACAAAATAAAGGCAAGAGACATTTAAATCCTCCTTGTCCTAGTTGCGGTTAATGTTCCTAATTTGCTATTTTCTATCACTATTGTGTAAACTTCAATTCCTACTGGGAGTTATATAAAGAAAAGTAAAATAAAAAATATTAACCTCTGCTTCAATGTACAGTTTCCAGAATCTGCCAGAACTGGGGAACTGGGCAACAAGGCGTTCATATGTCTTCCGTGCTTTGTCTATAGGTTGATTCTAAAAATTAAAAACCAATAAATAGCATTTACAATATTATGATTATGTAAATATTTACTCCAGAACCAAAGAGTGTGATTGGACCCATAGAGAAGGAAATGTAATCCTATATCACTAAACCTGTGCCTCTCGAATGAGAATGCTCCAAGCGTCAAGGTCATATGGATTCTCTTCTAATTTCTTTTCTGCTTTCTTCACTTTTTCTGGGACATATTCAGCAGCCTAAGGGGGAAAAAAACAGATAATGAACAGAAATTACTGTTTTAAGTGCCCATTGCCAATAACTTAATGTAAGTCCAAAGTATAAACCCTAGGATTCAATACGTTAGAATAGCACCAAAAATGTTCCATTATGTAAAGTATATACTAAGGCAAGTCAACAAATATGTAAGAGCTTACTATGTGACAAGCATTGTGCTAAGCACTGAGGACGCAAAGAAAGAAAAAAAACAGTCCCTTGACCTCAAAAGAGGTTATATTCCAATGGTAGAGAGAAGAGGAAGACAACTTGTATAAAAACTACATATACACAGTGTGAATGGGAAGTCATCTCAGAGCAGAAAAACACTAGCAGAGAGGAGACTGGGAACTGCTTCTTACAGAAGGTAGGATTCTGAGTCTCAAAGGAAGCCAGAGAAGCCAGCAGGGAAGCCAGTGCTGCTGAGATCATAGAGAAGAGTAAAGTTTAAGCCTGGAAAGGTAAGAAGGGGACAGGTTATGAAAGCCCTTAAAGGCCAAACAGGATTTCATATTTGATCTCGGAGGTAACAGGGAGCCACCAGAGTTTGAGTTTAGGGGAGGGAGGAAAAAGAAGGGAGCAGAGTGAAGAGGAGATGGGAAAAAAGAACTAGAGATAGTCAGACTTGGGCTTTAGGAAGATCACTTTGGCATCTAAGTGGGAGACAGATTAGAATGGAGAGATGAGCTGGAGACCAATCATCTACAAGGCTACAATAGTCTAGGCATAAGGTGATGAGGGCCTGAGCCAGCATGGTAGCAGCTGTGCGAGTGAAGAGAAGGTAACATGTGAGAGACACTGTGAAAACAGAAAAGAGAAAAAGTGTCACCCAACTGAATGTGTGAAACGAGTAAAAGAAGGCTGAAGGATAGCTTCTAGGTTGTGAGCCTTGGTAACAGGGAACACAGCAGTACTTTGGATGGTAATACAGTTTGGAAGAGGGGAAAGGAAAAAAAAAAGTGAGTTCTATTTTAGAGAGGAGAGTGGAGGTCATGAACAGAGATTAGGACTAGATAAACAGATCTAATAATCCTGGCATAGATATGATAATTAAACCCAAGGCACCAGAACAGATTCCGAAGGGAGATAGCATAAAAGAATCAGAGGGTGTGCGAAAGGGGAGGGGGGTGGTGGGAACAACCAAGGAAGGATTTTAGGACACAATTTTCCTATTGGGGAAAATAACTGGTTTCTTTGCTTGAAAGACACATGAAAGATAAAAACAAAAGAGAACAAATCTACAGTAGGAATAATAGCTAAAAGTTAATATTAGTTTTATTAAACGATTTATATTTATATATCTCTTTAAGGGTATAAAGTACCTCCTTCAAAAACCGGTGAGATGGGTTATCTTCCCCTATTTTACAAATGAGGAAATGGTGGATTAGAGGTTAAGTGACTTGCCCATGAGCTAACAAAAGTTTGGATTTCAGATAACCTCACAAGCCTAGCACTTTCCCCTTTATACCAAATGGCTATATTTCTGATAATTTAAGTAGACCTGACCACCCAATTAGGTTAATTTACACTGTAAATCAAGAAGAGAGTAGAATTATTAGAGAGAGAACATGGTATATCGGAGCAAAGCAATCTGAATTTGGGCAAAAATCCCAGCACATCATTTTTGTGTCCTTATTTCCTCATTTGCAAAACAAAAGACCATACCAGGTAATTTCTAATTTCTAACAAAACTAAGAAATAAGTTTGTCATGGCTATTAGCTATGTTAAGAAACACAGTAAAATGTTTCTCCCTACTAAACATGAAAACAAAATGGCAAGTAGTTCACTTTTGTTAGTTTAGTACCATAGTTCAATCCCACAAAATAGACATTTTCCATGGTCATTCTAAAACATTTATAAAAACTTGAAAATATTACCAAATATAGTATTCCTATTCCCTGGACTTGCTCAGGTTTTTTTTTTTAATTATCATATTTAAGAGGGAATATTATACCCATAGGGTAGAGGCTTTTAACCCGAGATCCATGAAATCAATTAAAAAAATTTTTTTGAAAACAGTATTTCAGTAGCTTTCCTTTGTAGATCTATATGTGCTAGGTGGTTCAGTGGAAAGAGTGCCAGGCCTGGAGTCAGTAAGACTCATCTTCTGAGTACAAACCTGGCCTCAGACACTTAGTAAATCTCTTCAGTATCACTACCAAAGAGTCAGACACAAATGAAATGACTGAACAACAAGAACATATGCTAAACGTTTTAAAACATTATCCTGAGAAGGTGGTCCCACTGGCTTCACCAGATTGTCACAAGGGTCCACAACACACACACACACACACACACACACATACACACACACACACACACACACACACACACACACACACACGATGACGACGACGATGACAGAGAGAGAGAAAGAGAGAGAGAGATTCTATATAGAAGAGGTACTGCCTCCATGTGAAACAGAAATCTGCTGGGGAAAGCAAAGTACATTCCTTATATTACCCAGTGGTGGTGGTGTTCAGTAGCTTCAGTCATGTCCCACTTTTCATGACCCATTAGGGGTTTTCTTGGCAAAGATTGAGCAGCTAGGCAGCACAGGGGAGAAGGAAATGGTAAATCATTTCAGTATCTCTACCAAGAAAACCCCACATAGGGTCATAAAGAGTTTGACACAAACGAAAAACGACTGAACTTGAACTGGCAAGATACTGGAGCAGTTAATTTTCTGCTATTTCCTTCTCCAACTCATTTTACAGATAAGCATACTGAGAAAAATAGGGTTAAGAGCCTTGCCCAGGGTCACACAGTTAGTAAGTGTCTGAGGCTAGATTTGAAGTCAGGTCTTCCTGACTCTAGGCCCAGCATTCTATTTACTGTACTACCCAGCTAGTTTAACATCTCAAACCAAAGTTATAGTTCTACACATACAGCAAACTTATTGCCAAAATAAGCCCTATAAGAATGTTCCTCATTATCCCCTAACTCTCACTTAGGACTCAGTCACTTAGGACTCCAGCACCAATCCAATTAAAGGTAGAACCTGTTGAAGAGCTCAGGGTGCTCAAAATCCTAAATCAACTGGGTGGTATAGTAGCTGGTTGGTTCCTAAGATAAACAAGATTACTCTAGGATGGATAATGCTCTCAACTGGGGCTGACTTACAAGAAACACCTCTAACTGAAGTAAACAAAAGACCCACAACCAAAGAGTACATAAAATTAGCTGGTAAGCTGTGGGTTTTGGAAAATAACATTACTATCAGTAGGACACGTACTTCAAAGAGTTTTTAAAGAATATCAACAAAACAAACATTTATTTTTCCATTGTGGATAGCTAGAAATAAATAGGAACTGTGTACCTTGTTTCCCATTCATGTGAAAGTAATTGATTCATAGATGGATGATGCCTGAATGGTAAACTGGCCCAGACTAAAAGTACTCTTTATTAGATCTTAACTACATGTTTTTAGTCTAATCCTTGTAACTACTGTTCTCACTACTACCCAGTCACTTAAAAAAAAAAGTTCTTGAATGAGAAAATGAAGTTGATTGGGAAATTAAGGTTCCTTCTCTCCACTACCAATTTATTTCATGATTATAGGATAGCTTGCCTCACTCCTGGAACAGATGAAAAGCAGCATAAACATGATAATTCAAGATCTCTCTATGATAAAAATCCAAAGGGATGATGCCAAATTTAAATAACAGAAGAACCTATATATGTTACAAATGCTTTCATGACAGAAAACCTTATGCTATAAGGACTAGCACTAGTATCAATATTTTTAAGCTAACATTCTCAATTATTTGCTGTAGAGAAGACAGATAACAAAAAATAAGTTTGATGTAGATAACCCAAAGCATTTGGTCAAAAATGAAATGACTAAAATTAGGGTTCAAAGAGGGTCATAAAACCTGAGAAACTTGCCAACAGTCTATGTGTACATAAATACAATGGCATCTTTACAATTTAATATAAACAGGTTCCTGATATCCAAGCATGGAAACGTACTAAGCCTGTTTTGTTCTCTTTGGGAGAAAATCTAAAATGTCTAAAATCCTTGGTTCCACTAGAATAGAAACAGAATAGAAAGTAAGGCAAAGTTCAGGGAAGAACTCTATTCTTTAAAGAATCAGGTGGTAACCGGACAAAGGAAAGGTGTTCTTGATTAATCCACTTTAAAGTAGAATCCCTTTTTCCTAAATCTTAGACCAAAAACAGGAAAAAGTCGCTTTAACAGTGTGAAAACAGAAATGTTGGAGGGATCAGTAAGAGCGTTAGGAATGTTTTTAGGAAAATTATTCTCTAGGGCACCACAAAAATTAAATGACTACTGTTCTGTTTGATGAATCTAAATTGTTCAGGAACTTTCACTTGAACTATACAACTGTGTTTTATCTAATTAGTGGAATTTTGTCTTTTGCTGGGGAATGTTATAAACTGATAGAAAATGGCTTGTGGGAGAAATTTTCAGAAGCAGAATGGATATCTGTAACTTTGGATATTCACTAAACAGATTATTCAATTGGGATAATTTAAATAATAAATTTATCTGTGGCACATATATGCCCAAAGTGAAAAGTACAGAACTTTTTCTTCCATCTAAGTTACCATCAAAATCTTCATTAAAAAGATTTTAGAAAGGACTTCTCACTGTTAACTGAATCCCGACCGAAATTTTTTTTTTGCAGAACAATGCTGGTTCAGGCTTATCAGCCTGGTTCAAAACAGCTGCAAGGTAATAACTGTAAAACATGTATACTGAAATAAAATTTTAAAATATTACTATGCTATGTAAGGATTAGTTAGCCTCAGTTTAAATTGACCTAAAATTTTTTCAACCTTCAAAAAAAAATGTGGGGTTATAGGGGGGTAGGCTGGGAGAAGGTGAGGATCTAAAGGCAAACTAGAGAGTTCCCTGTAAAAGGAAAATGCCTTGAAAATAATTAAGTTTGCACTTTCTAACTATATTCTCAAAATGTGCCTAATTTTAAATGAGAGATCTTGCTAGCTGCAGCATTTTCACCAATGGTGACTGAGGGCCCTGTTGAGAGCAAATAATCTCACAGAATTCAATAATCTTAGAATTAGGAGGTACTTTAGAAACAAGTCATTGGAATGCTCTTCCAGATGCATCTCAGGACCTTTCTTCTAACGCATAAATTTTATTTCTGCTATGTAGTTCTGGCTCCTTTCTACTCCCAATAAGCATTTAGTAAGCTAGAAAAACTACTGGACTGTATTAGTCAATAATGAAGTTTCAAGGAACAGACAAGAACAAGCTGAGAAATAGGCAGAAGAAGGGGAATAGTGGAAAAGCATGAAGGAATTAGTCCTGGTAAAAGGGTGAGGAGAGTGAGGAAAATGAGGAAAGGGGAAGGATTTTTGTGACATTTAAGTGTTTTTAAAGGCTCTCTCTGAAAGAAAAAAAACTGCTTTAGTGCAAAGAATCTCAGTTAACTGAAATGGGGGGGATTTTTTTAAAGCCATTTTAAGGTTTCAGTTAATTAAAGTTAAGATATGGGAAATAAAAAAAAAGATGGAAGCTACTGGCATTGGGAGTCACCAATCTAAGCTTAGAACTAGAACTCACTTCTCTTTCTCAAATAACAAGGGAAGGGAGATTACGGGAGTGGTATTGACAACAGAATAAAGCTTGCTATATAAGAGTTGGTTTCCTATCAAATTATTATTTATCTCCAAGTAAAACCTGATTCAAACAAAGGCTAAGTATTATTTGAAAATTCACCCAAACAACAGGTAATGTCATGATTATTCACTTTAACACAGAGTATCAGAGCTGGAAAGGAGCCTTTTATATCCAGTCCTGGGGTTAAGTTTTTGTAACATGAATCCCTGTTGGAAGTCTAGTGAATCCTGACCCTCCTAAGAATAATGTTTCTAAATACATAAAACATACAGGATTACAAAGAAAACGAAATATATTGAAATAAAGAGGTAATTTTTTTTCTTCATCCAAGTTCACGGATCCCATGATCTATCCACAGCCTGGAGTCTGTGCATACTCCTATGCAAACACCTCTCCCCACCTTTTTAACCAGTAAGAAAAACTGAATCCTTTTTTTAAAAATTTTATTATTGTTTGCATCATTCATTTCCACAAGATTTTGAGTTACATATTTTCTCCCCGTCTTTCCCCCACTCACCGCCCCAAAACAGCCATCCCACTGTGTCCCCCCTCCCCGAGTTTATTCTCTCCTATGTCACTTTTTGGTAGGGCAGGATGGATCTCCCAACTGCAGTG
>CM053583.1:30218377-30243070 GCA_028627135.1 Pseudochirops cupreus | reverse complement strand
GGAGCTGTTCTTACTTTGCTTCTTATGCTTATTCTTACTCATGGTTCTTCAGACCGTGATTTTTTTTTTAAATCTCTGTGGGGCTCTGCTTCCAGAAGGGAAAGCTCTGTCCCAAATCGCTGTGGTCCTCCCGGCTGCCGTAGTTCTCAGGAAGATGCTGGGACTCTTCCTAAATACTTCTGGCTGACTGGATAATGAGGACTCCACGAAGGCCCAAGACGGCGATCCGGATCCAGGCCGCTCAACACGAGAGCACTGGCCTGAGAACAATCGCTAAGTCCCCCTGCTGTCTGCAGGCCGCGGGCAGGAAGCTACAAAGCAGAGGTGGGTACAAAACCTCTGCCTTTCGCTTTTCCACTCTGGAGGTCTTCAGGCGGGACTGCTTATCTCCCCCTTTCGAAATTCCCACTCGCAGCTGCTGCTAATCCGCTCACCTGAGAGGCTCCTCCACTCCTCCCATCCAGCTGTCCCCGGGACACAGCCGTGGCTTCAAGGCAGGCTGGTTTCGATTCGCAGTGCTGATATGGTTCCTCGCAGCCGAGCTGACTTTAGTGGGAAGCATCTTTGTGAGCATTTTGGAGTTCTAGGATTGGTTTAGAGTCCTGTTTTATGGGTATTTTGGGGTGGCTATGTGAGATCTGCGATATGTTGCTGCTGCTACATCTTGGCTCCGCCCCGAAAAACTGAATCCTAAAGGACTGACTGGGTGAGCAAGAGAAGGGAGGTGTACTGGCTAATTAAGTGGAGAGGAAGAACTTGAGCTGAGGTCTCCTAACTGCTGGTGTGGTTTTCATCTGGATCAATCAACAACTACTTATTAAGTGCCTCAAACCCTCAAAAAGTCTCTGCCCTTAAGAAGCTTACTTTCTTTGGGGAAAACAATATATAAAATAAATACAAGGAAATTTGAGGAGAGGCACTCTTCGAAAGTATCAGGAAACTCTTTCTAGTAGAAGGTCGGACCAAAATCATCTGAATGAAAACATTTAAAATACAATCGAATTTTCCTAGGACTGTCATTTATTTTTGTATCTCTCACACACAGCAGTCATTCAAATATTACATTTATTTAAATAATCTGAATTTATACCAGGGAAGGTTCAGAATGTTTTATTGCAACGTACAGGTAGGTGCCATTATAATCTATCTTTTACGGAAGAAAAAACTGAAGGTCAGAAAGGTTGTGATTTAATAGGAGTGACACAGCTAATAAGTATCTGAGGCAGGTTTAAAAATCTATGTAGTCCATTCACCCTGAACCCCCACTTCTCTCCTCTTCCTCATCTACTATCACTCAGAAGCTTTATGCCACTTTCTCCTTCACCCCCATCTCAAATAAAGCATCCTTACCTTTCCTACTTGTTCAAGTCACCCCATTCCTTCCCCTTTGTCATTCATCCCCACTCTATCACTTATTTTCAATCTTTCCCTGCCTACTAGCTCATTCCCTTGTGCTTACAAATATGCTCACTTCTCCCTAACCTGGAAAAAATAAACCCTCACTTGATCCTTTCATCCTGCTCACTCATCCTGTATCTCTTCCGTCTAGGCTAAACTCCTAGAAAAGGCCACTTACAGTAAATGCCTCCACTTACTCTCCTTTCACTCTTTTCTTAAATTCTTACATTCTAGCAGCTTCCAATCTTATTCTACCAAAACTGTTCTCTCTGAAATTACCAATAACCTCTTAATTGCCAAATGCAATGGCCTTTCCTCAGACTTTACTCTCCCCTTCTAGACCTCTCTGCAGTCTGTCACTGATGATCACTCTCTCCTCCTTGATATTCTCTTATTAAGTTTTAAGACGTCCTTCTCTCCTGGTTCTTCTATCTGGCTGTTTCTTCTCAGTCTTCTTTGCTGGATCCTCCTCCAGATAACATCCTCTATGTCTAACAGGGTTCTGTCCTGGAACTCTTCTCCCTCCATACTAACTACTTCACCTGGAGATCTCATCAGCTACCATAGATTTAATTACTATCTCAATGCTAATGATTCTCAAATCTACCAGTCCTGCCCCAACTTTTCAACAGACCTCCAATTTCGTTTATCCAACTGCCTTTCAGATATCTCAGACTGGATGTTTGTTCAACAAACACCTTAAACTCAACATGTCCATAGCTGAACTCACCTTTCCCCTCTAAACTCACTTCTCTCCTACCTTCCCCATTACTGTAGATGGTGCAACATCATAACCATCCCAGTCCTTCAGGTTTGAAATCTAAGTATTATCTTCAATGCTTCACTATCCCTTACCTTTCATATCCAATCTGCTGCCAAGGACTGTCATCTTTGCAACATTTCTGGAACATATTCCTTTCTCTCCTCTGACATTCTCACAACTCTGTCATAGGCCCTCATCGCGTCACACCTCAACTACTGCAATACCCTGCAAAGTGACTGATTTTCCTAAAGCATAATTTCAAACATATTACCGCCCTACTAAAAAAAACTCCAGTGGCTCCCTGCTGCCTCCAGGATTAAACAAAATCCACTGACATTCAAAGCCCTTCATAACCTAGACCCCTCCTACCTTTCCAGTCTTATACCTTTATCTTCAGCATATACTCTCCAATCCAGTGACAGTGGCTGCCTCGCTGTTCCAGGAACAAGACAATCCATCATCTCTCGGCTCTGGGCATTTTTTCTGGCTAGTCCCCATACCTGGAATTCTTTCACTCATCTCTACCTACTGCCTTCCTTTAAGTTCCAAATAAAAGCCCATCTCCTGAAGTCTTTCCCAACCGCTATTAATTCTATTGCCTTCCCTCTCCTATTTTTCTATCAATCCACTTTATATGTATACACACATATGTGTCTTTTATTTCTTGTCTCCTCCATTAGATAGTGAACTTCTTGAGGGCAGGAACTGTCTTTTGCCTCTTTTTTTATCCCCAGCACTTAGCACAATGCCTGCATACAGAAGGGATTAATAAATGTTTACTGACTGATTAATAATACTGGTGGATTAATAATAGTTCTGACTCCAAATCCAGGCTCTATCCAAATGTATGTTAATGCCAGAAGTTTCAAATACAATTAAGACGCTATATTCTGTAAATATGCTCTTTCAGTTATAGAACAGATAAATTAGTTAATCACTTGCAATGAAGAATCATTTAATATATAAACCAATTGTTAATCATCGTTTATTATGTACCAGGCATAGAGTCAGGCTTGGGGGATCAAGAAAAGAAACAGATCCCTTTCCCTCAAGTAGCTTACATTCTATGGGAGAAATAACATGTATACATGAGTTGATGAGAAGAAAAGGGAGAGGAATAAGCATTTGTGATGCGGCAGGCACTGTGATAAGCCTGTCACAAATATTTTCTTCTGATCTTCATAAGAGCCCTGTTGAGGTAGGCACTACATTATTACACCCAATTTACACTTGAGAAAATTGAGAAAATATGGGATAAGTGATTTCCCTCAAAGTCACCCAGTTAGTTAAGTGTCTGGGACTGGATAAACTTAAGCCTTCCTGACTCCAGGCCCAGTGTTCAATCCACACTGAAATCACCTAGCTGCCTGGAAAGGGAATTAGGAAAACCCTCACAAGTAGGAGGGAACTCAAGATCTTTGAAGGAGGCAAGGGTAAATAAGCAGAAAGGCAGGAATGCTTCCCAATAGAATCTAAGTTCCTCGAGGGCACTGATTGTTTCTGTCTCAGTATACATGGGGCACGAATTACTAATAATATAAGGATGATGAATTTAATTGCATTCCAGTCATGGGAGAATGTCTGTGCAAAAGCAATGAGATCGGGAGACAGAAGTTTCTGTGCAGGGAACAGCAGGCAGGCCGGTTTGGCAGGAACAGACGGGAAGAAGAATAACAAGCACAATTTGAGAAGGACAGGTTATACCTAGATTGCGAAGGACTTTCAAAACCAGAGTTTATATTTCATCCTAGCTGTAAAGGAGGCACTAGAGTTAAGTAGAACAGGAGTGTTACATGGTCAGGATTATTATTCTGGCAGCTGGATAAAGAATGGATTAGAGATAGAAAGACTTAGATGCAGGGAGATCAATTAAAAGGCTATATTTTAGATTAGTCCCAAATTAGAAAGGGTAGTTGTGGTGAGGAGAAATGGATGGATATAACAGATGTTTGGAGAAAGAAGAGTTCTTTGCCAAGAAGAAATCCGAATGCTTTGGAACAGCTCTATAACATGAATAAATACTGCCACTTCACAGTTGAGGATACTAAAGTCATCATATAAGATAATGAGTCATTCTGAAATACAAATGGTCTCCTAATTTAGCCATTCTAAAAATACTGATTTTCATATTATCAGGTGTCCTCAAACTGTGGGAAACCAGAGCTAAAAACACTCTCACTATGCTTAAGAGAGACAATGATATTTCTCAAGAAATTATTTTTATAATCAAATGTAACCTACTTGAAGTTAGCTTTTGCTAACTTAAGTTAGCTCTGCAAACCTACTTACTGAATCAATTTGTTTAAGTTTTAGCATCAACTGTCATACCCACAAAATAAAACACTTGGTGGTGCCACATGGTTCTGATTAATGCCAACTGAAACGGACAGCTGTGCCCGTAAACAGTCGTTTAAAACTGCTGTGTGAAATTAATAAAGTTCCACCAAGAAAAAAAAAAGCCAAACTTATATTACAGTAATGAAACAATAACACATTTTATTTTATTTTTCTTAAAAAAACAGATTTCCAAGATCTACAAAGATTCAAAAATCTCCTTGGTAAGTAGACAACTCAAAGGCTTAACTTTAGGAGGCATCTCTACGTTCTCTAAGTCAAAATAGATGCTCTGCTATTTGTTTATTGGTACAAAAATAATCATTCCAATACTTTTTAACCTTGATGAATTTGTTCATCTATTTTAAGATCATCTGAAAGTAAAAAGCAGCTTAAGAAATACTACAAGGAAGATGGCTTCTCTAAAAATGTGAATTTATGACTGCTTTAGCTAGGAGAGGAATCTTGGCTTAAAGCAGGGATTCTTAATTTGAGGTTTGTGAATCTGTCTGTGTTTTTAATATTTTAAAAATTATTTCAACATAATTAGTTTCCTTTGTATTTCTGTACATTTAAAAACATTCTAAGAAAGGGTCTGTAGGTTTCACCAGCATGTTAAAGGGGTCTATGACAAAAAAAGGTTAAGAATTTCTGGCCTAGAAGACAGAGAGAGCTGTCTTCTGAGATAGGAAGACCTGATTTAAGTCCCATAACAGATGGGCTGGCAATACTGAACAAATCTCTCAACCTCTGGCAACTTGCTAAGATTAAGTTACAGAGAAGGTGCTGACCAACATAGCACAAGTAGAAGGAATTATTTGTTCAGTTCCCCCTTCCCTTTAGCTATGAGTAGTCAAAATACATAAGCCACAAGATGATACCTGTTGAAAATACCAAACTAATGTATTTAACTTCCAGATTTGTATTCAAGATTCTTAAAATGTGTTCAATTGAAGCAACCCTAAGTTTAAACCAAAGGTTCTTAACTTGGGATTCATGAGAATAGATTTCAGGGGGTCCCTGATCTTGAGAAGGGAACATAAAGTAGTACTATATAAATATCATATCCTCGGGAAACAATTACATTTTTTCAATATAATTAATTTCCTTTGTAATCCTATTTATTTTATGCATTTAAAAACATCATCCTGAGAAGGGGTCTGTAGGCTTCACCCAACTACCAAAGACATCACTCAAAAAAGGTTAAGAACCCTGGTTCCCTCTCAATTCCCTCCCTTTTTAGAACCTTCCTTAAAGAACTACCAATTATACTTTTAAATTATCATACTAAAACAACTGAAAGGGAAGAAAATACAATCAATGATGTTCACATCATAGCTGTCAGAAACTTGTGTTTACTTCCTAACATTCCCCACAGTGACTGTTACAAACTTCTTCCATTTTTCTCACTCATCTGTTTTACCCTGATGATTGCAAATAATCTCATCTCTTATTTTTTAAGAAAGAAGCTTTCCTGTAACTCCCATCTATTCCTCCTTAAAACATCTACCTTTTCCTTCACTTTCAGAGGAAACCTCCAGTTTACAATTAACTGTCCATTCGTTTCTGCCATCTTATCCAATGGGACCTTGATGTAATTATCCTATTTTTCTCAGCTTCAATCTCTATAAGCAGCCTTGGATTTCCCCTTCATAAACTTCCCACACTAGACTACTTGCCATTCTCCTAAATATCCCTGTGAGTCTCTGACTTTGTGTGTCTTTACCCAGAGGGCTCTTTCCTTACCCTTTCCATTGAGTTCTGCAGATATAATTCCTATTTATCCATCCTTTAGATACAATTCAAAGACACTACCTCGATGAAGTACTCTCCCTAATTGGAAGTAATTCTTCTCTTCTCTTAACACTTACAGTAATTTGTCTGTACTTCTCTTCTTACATGTCTTTATTCTACTCTGTTGTACAATTATACAATAGAACGTAAGTTCCTAGGTTTTAATTCTAGCTTTGCCACTTACTAGGTGTTGCTTTGACAAACTATTTTAAACTCTGAGCCTTAGTTTTACTGCCTGTAAAATGAGAAGATTGGAATAAATAATGTCTAAGGATCCTCAAATTCACAATCTATGATCCTATGAGGAACCTAACAAAACATTTCCTTCTTTCACAGATATACTTCCCACCTTTCCCCAGACTCCCCACGTCAGTCAGGTTTAAAAACCTTGATAATTGTTGAAATTTCTTTTGATTGCCGATGAACAGATAATAAAAATGTAATCTTTTTCTCAATTCGTTTAACATCACACTATAAAACACATATGGCTTTTTAAACTTACTTCCTTTCAATAACATTGCATGCCTTGGTTTTTCACTAATATAAAATCAAACACTGATTTTTGTCTTAAATTTTGTCCTTGAGAACCATTAGTAATTCATTTGTGCTTTTCCTCCTCTCTCTGTGCCTTTGCAAAGACTCCCCACCAAGGCCACTGGATGTACACCTTCTTAATGCCTAAAAAGTACTCACTTGGATCACCTGTTTCATTGAACACTTAGTTACCTTAAAAGCTTGGTCCAACAGGGTGAAAGGTGATACAACAAAATAAACAAGGGGGTGAGGAGGAAATAGGATGGAGGGAAATACAGTTATTGTGGTTTTCCTCTTCTGATTCTTCCTTCACAACATGACTAATGTAAAATATGTTTAACAGGACTGTACATATATAGCCTATATCAGATTGCATCCTGTCTTGAGGGGGGAGGGAAGAGAGAAAAAAAATTTGGAACTCAAAATCTTATAAAAGTGCATGTTGAAAACTATTTTTTACATGTAACTGGAAAAAATAAAATACTGTTAAGTGGGGAAAAGAAAAGTTCAATCCAAGAGCCATCTTTCTCAATTCCTCCCTCCCTAGTAGAGCCTCCTTGCAAAAATGCCTTGTATTTATTTTGTATATATTTTGTATTACTTATACATATAAATGTTGTCTCCTAGACAAAACTGAAGCTTGAGGAGGGTATTTCATTTTTGTTTTGTTTTTTATTTACAGCGCCTAGAGGTCCTCAATATTGCTTACTGACTGATTATACATAAAACAGCTCGTTAAGGTAAGTAACTTTTAAAAAATAAAACTTTAAAATATATACTTTTAAGCATTCTTTTCTCTAAAGGATGAGGAAAGATAGCAAGTTTTCTGAAGGAAGGAAATAGAATACAGCACTACAGCAGCTCAGGAAAACCATGTCTTTGGGAGTCAATCTTTTGCAGATTGCTAACTTTAGTTCAGATGCCAAGAAAAACCCAACCCCCAAAGACCCCACCCTCCAAAAAACAAACAAAAAAATATATCAAAACAATCGAAACAAAGAATTTAGCTCTAACTCCTCACAAAGACCTGACATTTCTGCTGGTAGAAAGTCACTACATATAACACAATTTTGCTTCCATATGCTGTCAAAGAAAGCAAATATAGTATTCGATGAAGAACCACAAACTCGTTGATGTTTAATAAAAATTACTACATAAGGCAGATTCCATATAAAGTGCTACTTTATGATGCAATAAGAAAAATAAAATAAAATAATTTCCTCACTGAAACCACTTAAGACTAAACATTCTAAAAAAGAGACCAGAAATTCACAAAAAGCACACTCCACGGTAGTAATGATGGTCTCCAGACCCCTGGGACCTGTGCAAATCCTCTTCTAAACCTCAGGTTCCTGAAACTACCAGTCACAATGCCACCACTCGTTTCAAATAATTGATATCAGGATATAAGAAAGTTTATGACATTTCATTACTTATGAACTGCATTAGTCAACAATTTTTTTCCTGAGGCAGCTTAGTTCCAAGTGACTAGAAAAATTTACAAATCTTTCCCCCCCACTTCTACCATAATCCATGCCACTAAAACACTTTTAAGAGAAAACACTTTTAAAAGAAAAACATTTACTCTATACACTAAGAAAATATACTTGAGGCTTATAACATGTAATCGGAGTAGGATTCTGCTTTGTACCACTTTTTACATAATCTCTAGATATCACATCTGACACTTTTCAAGACCCAATTCTGTGTTTTCTTGTCCGTTTTTTTAAAAAACAATTTATACACTTCCCATAATTTCATGTCATCTTAGGCAAATTATTCTCCCCTTTACTCTCTTTTTTCCACCCCCTCAAAGTTCAAAATGAATGAGTTATCCATATCCTTTTTTATGATTGAACTATTTCCAAATTACTTTTACTCTGTTAGAATGAATTTCTAATCCCTAAATATGGATGTTCCCTTTGGCCCTCTTCTCTCTTCCATATGCCATACTACTAAGCCTTCCAGCAAGTTCATTCACTCCCAAAGCTTCATGACTCCCTAATCAAAATCTGTAGTCCTGACTTCTCAGAGATTTGGATTGCCTACAGATATTTTCACTTAAACATTACAGGTGAAAACACACTCAAAATTCCCTAAACTAAGTTCACTCCTTCCTCTGAAACAAAGGGTGGGGAACCTGCAACCTCACACTTGAGGACCTAGAGGGCCACAGGTTCCACACCCCTGTCCTAAACCTATTTTTCATTCTGACTTTTCTATTTCTCTCTGTGGCATACTTCTCACTTAGTCTCCCATCTTCCAAATCCTAAAGTTGTATTTGACTCATATCTCACATCTAATCCATTAGATTAGGTAAATTAGGCTGGACAAGTCCTGGTCAAGCCTATCCCAAAACATTGTCTGCATAGTTGCTCTCTTCCACTAGTACCCAAAACCATCTACCTATGACACTTCTCCCACCTCTACTAGGCATCAATTTTAAAAAATTAATA
The DNA here is from genome assembly GCA_028627135.1 of Pseudochirops cupreus. NCBI lineage: Eukaryota > Metazoa > Chordata > Mammalia > Diprotodontia > Pseudocheiridae > Pseudochirops > Pseudochirops cupreus. The sequence continues at coordinate 30,233,791 of CM053583.1, read as the reverse complement.
AATAAAGGCAAAGCACTGAAAACACAAAAACAAAAACAGAAGAAATCCTGCCCTCAAGGTGCTAAAATTTTCCTGGAGAGAACTTGTGTCCGTTCCAATTCTATCTTAATACTCTAGGCAAGAATACCTTATACATAGACCTGGTCTATCAGCACAAAATCTTCAGTGCCTTTCTGGTCTATCCTTTCATGTAATTTCCCTTCATATATTCAACACTGCAGGAAAATTAGACAAAACTTGCCGTGCCCAAATCATAAATTGGGCTCTCATACCTTCTTGACTTTGCTCAGGCTGTTTGCTATGAAGTCGTCCCCTCCCTAGCTTTTCCAGCCTGCTGAATGCCAAAAAATTTAAATATCCTTGGATGAGAAAAGATGAGCCCCCGTTATTTAACCGTATCACCCTTTTAAACCTCTAAGGCTCAGTAGCTTCATCTATAAACTGAGACTACTAATGCCTGTTTCAGAGGACTGAGATCATTTATATTCAAGTGTTCTATAAAGCATTTTCTCAGTCTTCATCCTTCTTATCATCTCAGACTTAACAATGTTGACCACTCCCTTCCTGCCCATTTTCTGAATATTCTTACCCCTTAGATTTTAATGATACTGGTCTCTACAGGTTTTATTCCCACTAGTCTGACCACTCCTTCTGGGTCCCCTTTACTGGATCATCACCTATGTTCTGCCACCTAATCTTGTGGGTTCTCCAAAGCTCTGTCCGGGGCCCTCTTCTATCTGAACACCCTCTCCCTTTGTAAGTTCCTCAGTTCCAAAGGTTCAATTATAATCTAGACAGGTAACAGCCTATCCAACCGAAGAGCTCTAATTCCACATGACTAAACTGACTGCTTGGACAGATCTCTACATGCCTTCCTTTCAAACTTATTATCTTCTATATTCCTCTCCAAACCTGCCCCTTCACCAAGCTAGCCTATTTCCTTTCACCAAACCTGATTATTTCCACCGAGGACATCTTCATCGTTCCAGGCACCCAGGCAATCTCAGAGTTATCTCCTCTCTCCCTCAGCATCACTCCTAATCCAATTAGCAGTCAGGTTTTGTTCATTCTACCTCCATACCTTATTTTGCAACTGGTTCCCTTCTTTCCACACACATAACTACTACCCTACTCTCCAGGACTACTGCAAAAGCTTCGTCATTAATCTCCCTGATCGTAGGCCTCCCTCTCTAACCCAGGAGCCGAAACCATCTTCCTACAGGCAAACATTTAATCCTATCACTCCTCTACTAAAGAAACTTCCAAGGTTCCTTACTGCCCCGAGAATAAAATACACATTCTTTAAGTTGGTAGTTAAAGCAATTCAAAATCTGCCTCCAGACCACTTTTTGAGGCTTACTATATGTTATTCCAGGCCTCCTTGCTATCCCTTAACAGAATAATACTCCCTTCTCCAACTATAACTTCTATACAGAGTATTCAAATCTGCCTTTGAAGACTCTTCTTTCCTTCTGTCTGCCACTTTCTGTGGAAAATGCCTTTCTTTGGTTCTAAGGATACCTGCATGCTTGTCTGTGGAAGAGAGGAAGAAAAGAAGGTAAGGGAGAAAGAGGAAGAAGGGAAGAAGAGGAAGAAAGGAAGCTAGTATGAAGTGCTTACTATGAGCCAGGCCCGGTGCTAACATTATCTCACTTGAGCCTCGGGACGAGCCTGGGAGGCAGGAACAACTACTACTTCCATAGACAAGAGGTGGAAGTTTGCCCGGGGTCTTTCAGCCGAATCTGGACTCAGTTCGGAGCCCCGGGCCACCGTTCAATCCACGGTGGCGTCATCTGCTTAGCCCAAGCAAGAACACTTAGTAAGCACTTAATAAAAAGCCGACTGATTTGACTTATTTACGTACACCTCCCAGTAAAACGCCGGCTCCTCGAAAGAGAGAAAATTATTTTGTTTTGTTGCCGACATGCTGGTAACATATGCCGTGCCAAACCAACCCAACTATCCTTAATTAAGCGCCGGTTAGGTCAGACTGGCTTTATTTGGTACAACCACCACTAAGGGTCACCTTAACTTGAAGATGAGCAGAAAAGAACTTTTTAAAGCTAATGCCACTTAAAACCCAACGCTAGTGAAACAAGACAAAGTCTGGCTTAAAACTGCTTTATTACGTATTCCCACGGACGGCGGGGCCAACTTCCCCAAAGGCGGAGAACACCGCGCAGGCAAACTAGCTCACAACTCCATTTCGAACCAAGGAAGCAAGTTTGGGAGCGCAGCGCCGGGCACGATCCTCCCGGCCACCCTCGGCTCAGTAAAGGTGTCCTCACCGACCACAGGGCTCACGGCAGCGGAGCTTTTAAATGGCCCGAGACCCACGAGCAGGGGGCGAGGACCTCCCCTCTCCCCCCTGGGAAGAGACCCCGAAGCTGCCCAGGCTTTATGCTGTCACGTCCCGAGGCTGGGGGGGAGGGGAAGGGGTGGAATGGGATGGTGGAACAAGGGAAGTTCCTATCCTCTCGAACCATCTAAGAGACCCCCAGACGTCCACCCATGGACCACCCCCCTCCCAAAAGGTTTACCCGCCGCTTCTACGGGTCCCCAGAGAAGGGCCCAAGGTCGAGGCGGGGCTGCTTTTGGGGTAGTCCCCTCCGGCCCGGCCCCGCCCCCTCCGGGCCCACGCGCGGCTCGGCTGGGGGTCAGGGCGCGGCCACCCACCCCAGACTGCCCCCAAGCCACGGCCTAGACACGCCCGCAGCGCCCCGCGTTCCCTCGTCCCGCCCCCTTCACGACAGGCCGGGCCCCGGCTGAGGGACGGTGGCCATGAGGCCCCACCGGCCTCCCCTCCTCACCTGTTCGGCGGCTCCGTCGCCGGACATCGCGCCAAGTGCCTAGCAAAAGCTACGAGCTGGCCCGCGGCACGGGGCTAGAAGGAAAAAAGAAAAAGGAAACTGGAAGTCACCTCCCGAAAAAAAGGCGGGCGAGGTGCCTGTCCCCGGCGGGCGGCTCCGGACCGCCAGCACCCGCCGCCGCCGCCGCCGCTGCCGCCGCCACCCACTCTGAGAGGAGTCAAAATGGCGGCGCCCCGACCCTGTCAGGGGCCAGAAGGGAGAACATCCGGGGCACCGAGGACCGTCGTGACGCCGGCAGCGCCCTCACGCGGCACCTAGACAACACAAGGGCCTGGGGAGGGTGGGGCTCGCTTCGGGTGTCTCTGACGTCACCTCGCTCGGCGTCGTCGCCCCGCCCTTCCGGTTCCGAGAAGGCCGGAAGTAGGGGCGGAGCACTTCACTGCTGATAGAGGCCGACGTAGTGGGCGCCTGTCAGACCCTCCCATTTTACAGATGTAGAAATTGGCTCCCAGACTCGCTGTGTTAGTGAAAGATTGACCACCGGATTTCAGAACAAAGAAAAGTACCCTTGACACTCCCTTGGGTTTAATCTTCACTATAAACACATTCTTCTTCTCTTTCTTAACTCCAGACAATCCGCAAGACAAATCAATCTCTGATTTGGGGCGTATGTCGATTTCTGGCATGTAAAGGCTCACTCTTAAGAACCGGCTCTAGAACTGGCCACCCGGCTAAAGGGACCCGCCCAGGGTCCAGACCCAGTATTTGAACCCCAGCTTCTTGACTCCCCTCTTTCTGCTTCCCCAAGGCTCTTGTTACCAGGTTGTTCCCCTCCCCCCAAGTTCAAGGTCGTCTATGCTTTTTGCCCTTCTCCTAAATGATTCATCTTAGCCTTTTTTTTTCTTTTTTGTGGGAAGGGCCCTCAGAAGACCTAAATTCAGCTGCTGTTATAAGTGACTTATAATCACGTCACTTAACTTCTCATCCAGAGGTTCACCTGGATCATCATTGACAAGGTTCTTTTTCTTCTCCAGAGGACTGGATTGCTGAATGTCTCTTTTCAAAGTTTCCCTGCTTTTAAAATAACCATTGCTTCGCTACCTCCACCCACCCTATACATCTCTGCCAGATTCATTTTCTTAACGTCCTCTTTTGCTCAGAATATCTAGTCACTCCTCATTGCTCCAGAAATCCAGAAACTCAGCTAGACGTTCAAGACCCTCTGCCATATCTGTGGCTAATGTCGGAAGTCGGTGTAGGGAAGGGAAGAGTCGTCTGTTTTCAGAATGGGTACTCCTCTACAGATCTGTCAATGCCGGGTGACTTCCTTCACAAGTCGAAGCGTTTGTAACCCATTTGTTACTTGGGCTCTAGCAGTCCAATCTTACGGGGAAGGATAGAGGGAAATATCTCACAAAAAAATGTTTTGACTTGCACTCTCGTATTTGCATTTATAACCAGCACTGCCACATAACACACTCTTTTTATAAATTTTGCTTTTTGGAAGGGGGAAGGCACGGGCAATTGGCGTTAAGTGACTTGTCCGACGTCATAGGGCTAGTAAGTGTTAAGCGTCTGAGGCCACATTTGAACTCAGGTCCTCCTGACTCCATGGCCTGTGCTCTACTCACTGAGCCACCTAACCACCCCCACATAATATGCTCTTAATAAATGTTTTATCTCTCTGTATCTCTTCCCTAAAGGACCTGCAGCTCCCTTGCAAGTACTGGGACTAACACAGTGATTATTCTTTCTATAGGACCTACTTCCTTACCTGAGCAGAGGCTATTCTGTGGTGTACAAAGATCCCCTAAGATATGTAGTGTATGTAGGCAATGATGCGTTGCTTCTTAAAATAGCTGCAAGAAAGAAGCACTATAATTTGTGCTTACACACTTCTTGAAGTCTAAACCCACATAATTTTAAACATCCTACACAGTTAATAACCTATAATTGGATAACAAAACTATCAGTAGCACTTGCCTACTCTTTCAGTCTTTGATTGTGTGTAATTATATTCAATGACTACTGTCAGCTTTGGCTGGGCTTTCCCCCCTTTTCCTTGCAGACAGTTTAGCTAAGCATATTTGTACAAATGTAAGACTCCCAGTTCCATGAGCAAGCCTTGAAGGCAAGGACTGTCTTTTGCCTCTTTCTGTATCCCTGGCCCTTAGCATAGTTCCTGGCACATAGTAGGCTTTTAATAAATGTTTATAAATTGAATTGAAAATTTAATTATGGGTAGGACTCAATTTGCAAATTAAGAATTATTCATCATAACTGGGAGGTCTCCAACAACTTCCAACTTTTCAATAAAATTGTTTTGAAATTTGGGATTCGATTCAATAGACATTTATTAAGGGCCTGTTACAATATGTCACTGTCTTGGGTACTGGGATTACAAGGACAAAACCAATTTTTTTCCATAATGAATTTATATTGCAAGGGTATTGGAGGGAATAGAACATTTATGCAAAGAAGTCATATAACTTAATTTGAGGAAAAAAGTACTAACGATCAGGAGTCTCAGAAAAAGCTTCCTATAACTTTTCTTGTGTGTATGATGGACCTCTCTAGCAATCTGGTAAAACATACGGACACTTTAGAATAAAGTTTTTAATGCATCAAAAAAAAATACATAGCATTACAAGGGAAACTAATTATATCAAAATGTAGTTATCAAAAAAAATTTTTTTAACAAGTTCATGGACCCCTCACTTAAGAACACATACCAAAAAGAGGTTCAACCTGATTAGAGCCTTGAAGGATAGTAAGGGATTCCACCACAGAGAGGTGAGGAGACAGTGCATTCCAGGCATAGGGGATAGCCTTTGCTAAGGCATGGAGAAGGGGGTAGCTTGTGCCACAGCACAGAGAAGTGAGAAAGGGTACAGAGCTCAGGAAACACCAGGTGGAAAGGGTTGGCTAGAATGTTGACTGTGCATAGGGGAGAATTTGGGATTGCATTATGTAATACCTATCGCTATGTACTTTTCTGGAAGGTTTAACCTGCAAAAGTTTTCCTTGACCTCATATCTTTGGTAATGAGTTTATCATTGAAACATTGAGAAGCAAGTTCATCTTCTTTACTCTTTTTCTTCTCCATCTATTTTTTAAGTCCAAAGCCCAGTGTTTCAGCCATTGATACAAAGCAAGAGAAAAAATTCTCAGGTTTTTTACATTCCCAAGATGACTCTGATGTTTGCTTTAGGTTACAAAGTATGCTCTCTAGTACTAACTCATAAAGGGAATATTTGAACTGCACGTTGCCAGAAGCAAGTAAAAACATTCATTGCCAATTCTGTAACTTTATTGGGTGTATTTTTTAAGTGTCCACAGGCTTTTTGAATTGTACTATTTGTACTCACGATGCAACTTTGTAAAATGCAGAATCCTAGCTCAAAAGAAGCAATGCCTGTGTAGTAGGTGTGTGTGTGTGTGTGTGTGTGTGTGTGTTCCCTATGTAGGTTATGTGTGTTCATATGGATCTGTCTAGATGTGGCTTAGCTAGAGGCATTAATAGCTCTAGAATCTCACTTCCTACAAATCTTTCCAAATTTCTCTGAACCTGCTCCTTTCTTCATTTTTTATGGCACATTAATATTCTGTTAAATTCATATACCATAATTTAAACAAATTATTATTATAATATCACTATAATGTATTCATATGTATCATTATTATTGCGCGTGCGCACACACACACACACACACACACACACACACACACACACACCCCTGCAACTAATGGACACCCGCTTAGTTCCAGTTCTTTGTTACTTCCAAAAGAGCTGTTGTAAATCTTTTTCTACTTGGGTCCTTTTCCTTCTGACCCCAACCTCCTGCTCCCCTCCTGGCCGGAATCAGTTTCCCTGGTAGAGACTCTAGACCTGTTTCCCTTCAAGCCAAACGTAGACAGACCCATGTAAACATCCATAACCTATGTGGGCAAAATACAGCACACTCTCCCTAACAACCTTAACATGTTACTTGTTTGGGGGTGGAGGGACAAAGTTTAAATCTTTCCTCTTTGTTAGGGACTTCCATTAAGGAAAGTATTTTAAACCACGAAGCTTGCCAACTTCATGGCAATTTGTAGTCTGAGTTACCTAGGGCATTGAGAAGTTTAGGAGATATGCCCGAGGTCCCAGAGCCCATATATGTCAAAGGAAAGAGTCTTCCTCATTCAGAGGCCTACTTTCTATCCACTAACCCACACTGCCTCTCAAAATAGAAACTAAATGTTGAAAACAACATGTAAATCCATAAAAGAACACCAAGTCTGCTCTCCACTTACAAAGTGTTACATAAGTATATTGCTTCAAATTATGCTCTAGCCCTAAAATTAGAGCTCTTTGAAAGGGGGAAAATTTTTTAATATATATATATGTATATGTGTATATGTATATACACACATATACACACCTATGTGTGTGTATATACAGATATGCACATATACAAATGCATACTGAAAAATAATTACAGAAAATTAAAATTTAACAAATTTACTGTAAACTTAAGCCCTCATCTTTTAATATCACTTTCAATTCAAAGAAAGATATTTTCTTCATTTTAAAAAATCATCCCTGTTCCCTTTTTTCTATTATAGCTTAACAAGAGCACAATTATACACTGTACTTAGGTTTTAAACAAGCCAGATCTGGGGGGAAAACCCATTCTATATTCAGACCAATACAGTATTTAAAACAATCATTTTCCAGTATGATACCCTTTTTAATATTTCCAAAGATTAGTGATTTCCTCCAAGGGGGTCCTTTTTCCACCCGCCCAGCCTGTAATTTGCCATCCCTTAGCAGGCAGGCAGTCTGTGACCAAGTCACCTCCTGCCTATTTCCTAGAAAAGGGCCAAAGATCCTCAGGCTGCAAAGAAAACAGATGAGTAAAGGGAAAATCTGAAGCAAAGTGACAGAGTCCAGTTTGGTAACTAACTGCAATCTGGGGATTTATTCTATCTTAGATTCTCTCTTTATTGATAAGGTGTCAACTGACCGCCCAACTGTTGCTTCCCAGGGAGGCTAGAGATGAGGAAAGAAGAACTAAGAGGTGTGTGTGTGTGTGTGTGTGTGTGTGTGTGTGTGTGTGTGTGTGTGTGTGTGTGTGTGTATTTGTGTGTGTGTGTGCGTGTGTGTATTTGTTTGGTGAGAGGTGTGGAGAGGAGGATTGGGAATGTAATAGAACACTTTCATTCTGGTCTGGGGTTGTTGGGGAGGTCATTTTTTTTTTTCATCTGTAGCAGAGCTTCATCCAGAAGCTCTCCAGTTGTGGGGCTGGTTCTGGTAAGAACCCATTTGCACAAAGTTTTACCACAGCTGTTCTCAACCTGTGGGTTATGTTCAATTTGTAACAATGAAAATACATCCTGCATATCAGATATTTACATTACGATTCATAACAGTAGCAAAATTACAGTTATGAAGTAGCAACGAAAATAATTTTGTGCTTGGGGATCACCACAACATGAGGAACTGTATTAAAAGGTTGTGGCATTAAGAAGGTTGAGAACCACTGTTTTACCATAAAGAGAGACCACCAGCAGGTTGGAGATGCCCTTTATGGAGAACTCACAGAATGATGTGGCTGAGAATGGCATTGGTTAAGAAAATATAGAGAGACTGAAACTTTGGCAGGTGTCCCTCTCTCTCTCTCTCTCTCTCTCTCTCTCTCTCTCTCTCACACACACACACACACACACACACACACACACACACACACACACGCACACACACACGACTCTTAGTACTTCTATCCTCATATCTGTCCAATCTGGAATCCTCCCTGGGAAGCAACAGTTGGGCCCCCAATTGACACCTTATCAACAAAGAGAGAATCTAAGATAGAATAAACCCCTGGATTGCAGCTAGCTACCAAACTGGACTCTGTCACTTTGCTTGATTTTCCCTCTACTCATTTGTTTTCTTTGTAGCCTGAGGATCTTTGCCCCCTTGCTAGGGTAGGAGGTGACCTTTGAGTTGAACCTAGAAGGGAAATGTTCTAAGAGACAGAGATGAGGAGGGAGATTGAGTATTACTGCCTGGGGAGGAATGCCTGCACAAAGATAATAAAGAATTGAGACAATTTGCTCATTATTTCCCCTGCCAATTTTTTTTTCTATCCTTATGCATATGCTTGGGATGGGCTTTTTATATAACCATTTTGTATGTAATTTTTCCTGTTTTCTTTTTTTTCACATCATTTTGTATGTAATTTTTCCTGTTTTCTTTGTTTTCACATCATTTTGTATGTAATTTTTCCTGTTTTCTTTGTTTTCATATCATTTTGTATGTAATTTTTCCTATTTTTTTTGTTTTCACATCATTTTGTATGTATTGCACTCCATTATCACGATCTGTCTCAATTTATTTAGTTTTTCCTCAACCAACCATTATTTCAAGTTGTTTCCAATTTCTCAATGTTATAAATAATGAAGCTATAAATGGTTCTAGGGATAGTTCTTTTTTTTTTCTTTTCAAGTACACCCTCAGGGTATATTTGCAATAATAGTGTTATTGGATCAAAATGTACAATCAATTTTCCTGTATCCTTATTGTAAATTACCGAATGATTTTCCACTCAGGGGATCTAGATACACATCCCAGATGTACTACTAAATATATTCCTGACCTCAGGAAAATCACTTAACTTCTTTCAGCCTTACTGTCCACATTTGTAAAATGAAGGGGTTGCTCTAAATGACTTAAAAGGTTATTTCTAGCTCCAAATCTAAGGACCTAAAAAATTGCCAAAAATTTGTAAATACCACTAGCAATGTATGAGCATACTTTTATTTACATGGGGTTTTCTTGGCAAAGACACTGGAATGGTTTGCCGTTTCCTTCTCCAGTGGATTAAGTCAAGCAAAGGTTAAGTGACTTGCCCAGGGTCCCACAGCTAGTGCTTAATAAATGATTATTCCCTCCTCTTCCCTTCCTAATGATTCTCTCTCAAATATTTAACTGGAACTGTTCTCTCCTCAGCCTGCTAAGTACTTGAATACTTGGGTTCTGAATTGAATTGCTGTTTTATAGAAGATCCACACAGTATGACTGAGTTCCTTCAGCCAATCAAATATACTGAATAGCATCACTTGATTTCATCCAGTGACTTTCAGAAATTCTCATCCTAACCCTTGATTGATTGACTGGTTTGCTATTGATGTCTAAGCCTTATATGTACCTAGTTCATATAGGGGACGGATTGAATCAATGGAAAGGCTCTTCCCTGATAAAGGTAGTTACTTTAAATGAAGTGTGGTGAGTGACTGATTCAATGAATCCCCCTCTATTGTCTATTCCTACTGACACAAACCCACATTGATGCCAGCAAGTGCACACGCGCACGCGCGCGCACACACACACACACACACACACTATCCTATTGAGACTCTAGGTCAACTTCTATCACCTTCTCATCCATACTTTTTTTTCCCTATGCAAAGACTACTACAGCCTCAGCAGGGTGCCAATCAAATGTTAACACGTGTTAACCCACCATCACCATCATCATCAGAGTTATCAGCATGTTGATATCATCACTGAGATCCGAGGCCCATACCTACTCCTACTAGTCACACAGGTGGCAGGTTGCCTACCTCTGCCTGGTCTTAGAAACCATATCCCATCCACCCAATATGAAATTGACGATAAGAGTTCTCACTTGGACGTCCTTCTGCATTCACATTCATTCCCCCATATTGTCTTCTGACCCCACTAACTGCTCACACTGACGTATCTTCAATTTTCTGACTTTCCCATAGCCCGGTTCTACTTTACTCACTCCGTCGTCTCGTGCTCCATCAGAAACAAGGCCAAGGGCATGATCTTGCCACCATACCAGGCATCAAAAAACATTTTGATATTTCTTTCTAGTGAGCTAGAGAGTAATGAACAACTTCAGTTGACTGCAAATCCCTTTCTTCTTCACACACAGCCTTCTGCCTTTTGTACTTTATCATTTTATCCACTAGATGAAAATTGTTGACCTCATAAGTTTATATCATTTCCTTGTAGATTTCAGATGTCAGGCTAAAAGTGTGATATTTTAATATTTTTTTTCTCTTCTATCTGCCCTTTTAAAATGGTTATATTGGGGTTTTTTTGTGTAGAATTAACAAGGTGGGATTTTAGTTAGGACTTAAAGGAAGCCAGGAGGTCAGTATTCAGAATGGAGGAGGGAGAGCGTTCCAGGCATGAGGGACAGCCAGAAAGAAGGCCCAGAAGAAAGAGATGGAATGTCTTGTTCATGGAACAGCCGGGCAGCCAGTGTCTGTTAAACCAAATTGTTAACCAGAAACAGAGAAATCAGCAATAGGTAGAGAGTCAGACTCTAATGGCACTTGTTGCTCAGTTGTTTCATTCATATCTCACTGGAGTGGTTGGCCATTTCCTTCTTCAGCTCATTTTACAGATAAGGAAACTGAGTCAGATAGGGTCAAGTGACTTGCCCAGGGCCACCCAGCTAGTAATTGTCTGAGGTCAGATATGAATTCAGGAGGATGATTCCAAGCCCAGTGGTTTATCCACCGCATTGCCTGGCTGCCCTGCAGGAGTGCAGAGATCATTTGTCTGATCACCTCTTGACCTTGTAGTCAAGGGCTTGGCTTTTAAACGTTTCTAGCCTCCAGAAGGCTGTACCCTGCTGAGGAATCACGTAGACGCAGCCCATGGTCCTACATTACATCAGCAGGACCTGCTCAGGTCAGGATTTTTGGTACCTAGCCCTAGACTTGAAAGAATGTTTTGCTAATACTAAATGACTAAAATAATTTTCTGAAATGTTCTTTGCTTTAAATGTTGCAGATGACTTTTCCCTTTAGGGAATCCGCCCTCCTGGTTTTTACATTTGTTTCATGCATAGGCATGAGTCACTTCAGTATTTAGCCTAAAGTCAAAAAGAAAGGAAAAGAAAGATGAAAAAAGAATCCCACATTCTATATGATTTATCACCTAAACTATTCGGAGGAATTCCAAAGAAGAGGAACAATTTTGCGCCAGTGCATTTTCTATTACCCTTTCATTATTTTTGAAGCAACTGTGGAATGCTATGGAAAACTTTAAATATTCTCTCTATACGATTGAATATTAATGTGAGTTTTATTTAAGATTTAAATATACTTGGTGTCAGTGAAGAACCATCACCACCTGCTTTGCTGATGGACCTGGAGGATCATGGGATTTTCCCATCTGAATTGCTGCTAAAACTTTACATATGCATTTTATTCCACATTAGAACGTGAGCTCCCTGAGAGCAGAGACCAGCTTCCTTTTTGACTCCCATCTCCAGTCCCTAGCACAGTTCTTTGTATATAGTAAGTACCAAATCAACATCTGTTTCTTTGAAAAATTCTTTCAAATGCTAGATTGTCTCTTTAATACTTTTAGCCAGACGATGTGCATAATTCCGTTTAGGAAACATTTATTAAGTGCCTGTGAGTAACAACTGTACTGTTGCTAAGCTCTAAAGTACAAAAACAAACAACAAAGAAAGAAAACTATTCACGGTCAAGGAATGTATATTTTAGCTGGCATAAAGGATAGAGGACAGGCCTAGAATTAGGAAGACCTGAGTTCAAATGTCACCTCAGAGACCTCCTAGCTGTATGACCTTGGGCAAGTTACTTAACCTTTATTTGTTTCAGTTTCCTCGTCTGTAAAACAGAGATAATAATAGTTATGACCTACCTTTCAGGGTTGTTATGAGTCAAATGAAATAATTGCAAAATACTTGACATAATGCCACACAGTAAGCTCTATTTACATATTATTTACTACTATTATTATTATTGAAAGGGATAAATTTGTAAATTGGTGAATAAATAGAAGTTAATTGGAATGCCCAGATTTATAAATCCTTGCCAATTTCTTTTTTAATAGTATTTTATTTTTTTTTCCTCAATCACATATCAAGAAAAAAATCTAGTGTTCATTTTTACAAGATTTTGAGTTCAAATTTTTTCCCTTCCTTCCCTTCCTCCCTCCCTCCCTCCATCCTCTCCCCTCTTCTGAAAATGGTAGGCAGTTTGATATAGTTTATACATGTCCTATCATGTAAAACATATTTCCATTTTAGTGATAGTTGTAAAAGAAGAAACAGATAAAAAAAAAACCACAAGAAAGAATAAAGTAAGTGAAAAAAATGCTTTGATCTGCATTCAGAATCTATTAATTCTCTATCTGGATGTAGATAAGATTGTAAATCCTTTGTACTTGTCTTGGATCACTGTGTTGCTGAGAAGAGCCAAGTCATTCATAGTTGATCATCATACAATGTTCCTGATAGGCGTACAATATTTTCTTGGTTCTGCTCAATTTCACTTTACCTCAGTTTGTATGAGTCTTTCTAGGATTTTCAGAAATCTGCCTGTTTATCATTTCTTATGGCACAATAATATTCTATCACATTCACATACCAAAACTTATTTCGCCATTCCCCAATTGAGGGGCATCCTCTCAATTTCCAATATTTTGCCATCTCAGAAAGTGTTGCTATAAATATTTTTGCACATGTAGGTCCTTTTCCCTTTTTTATGACCTCTTTGGAATACAGATCTAGTAGTGGTATTGCTGGATCCCAGGGTATACGTGGATTTATAGCCCTTTGGACATAGTTCCAAATTGCTCTCCAGAATGGTAATAGCCTGAGCCTGACTGGTTTTTGTGCTAACTAATCACAGAATGAATGACCTCATTAGATACTTCTTGGCTGTGCAAAGGGTTACTTTAATTTTTGACCATACTTATGACTCGCATTGGTCTTTCCAGACTCTGAATCTCTAATTCTTGTACCAAATTGGTATTGTGCACTTCTATAGTTCTAAGGGGCCCGTGGATGGAGCACTATACTTTGACTTTGGGAGGCCTACGTCCCCATTTTTCATCAATGGGCAAGTCAACTAACCCCTCAGAGCCTCTGTTTCATTATTAATAAAATGGGGAAAATAATAATTATACTCTCTACCTACCAGGGTCGTTGTGATGAAAGTGTTGTGCAAATGAAGCACTATATAAAAGTGATTTGTTTATTGTTGTTCTTGTTGCTATTATTATTTTGTTCCAGGCCCTCACTTTTTTGGGATGAACAGTCTCAGAAAAGTAGAATGACTTTCCAAGGTTAGTTGGTTAAAAAGCGGCAGAGCTAGACAAGAGCCCTACGCATCCTCAGAAAAATTAAACGTTCCATATCACAGGAGTTAGGGGTGCAGTGCCCCTGAGATCTGGAAAATCTGTGTAAATTTGGTTGGCCCTCTCTTCATACCAGAGAAGAAGTCTGAATTGTTATAGCATTAAAAGATAAAGTAAGTTGGTATGATTTAATATCATACCTATATTTTATGCATTTCTGAGTTTCTAAAGCTTTTCTGTCATCTGCTGGCCTTCAAGTGTTGTCTGTGACTTCCACAAAACTCCCCCAAAATTCCCCTTTAATTTCTTATGCCAACCTACAATATATTGGACTCAATCTATCAAAACTGTGATGGGGAAAGTTGCAATGTGGAAGGGATAACGGTACTAGACCTGCTTTTGTTTATGCAGTACAGCTGGAGTGTAGAATGAATAGAGGGGAGGAACACAAAAATCAATAAGCTTTTAATAAACATCTACTACGTGTCAGGGATACAAAGACAGAATTCCTTGGAAAGGTTCCCAGCTGGTACAGTTGATCAATTAAATTAAGCCTAATTCTTCTCTTGGTTTGGTGTTCATTCCTCTATGCCTTTGCTTAGCACTAGATAACCTGTCTTCTTCCTCTGATGCCTTCTCCTAGCTGAGAGGTGACACTACTCTCCAAGGTGAGAGGAACATAAATTGTGGTAGGTCTTTCCAGTTTGGAGAGACTTTGAACATAGGCCTGGGCTGGGACAGACTAAGGGTCTATAACCAGGGGAACAACCTAGCTCAAGGTGGAGAGGTTCATCATCACATTTGCTTCAGGCTGATCAATTTCTCAAGCCAAAGTAATTCTTGATGACCATTCGCTGATTTGAAGAGGGACTAAAATCTGAAAAGTAGAAGAGAACCCAAGTCATTGAGATCCCAGATCATTGAGGTGTAGAAGTCTTCATCTATTCTCCTCTGTTAGTCATATCCATTCGATTCTAAACTAGCTCCTGAAGGAACTCCTGGGACAATAAGAAATATAGGTGGAAATAATAGGGATGGTATACTGAGAGAGAGAGAACAACCCTTTCTAAATGAGTTTCATATTACTACTGGACGGACATTTTCAACCAGATCTCACAGCTACTATTTGCATGTATCATTCAATATGTCTAATAGAACAACTCATGGACTATGACTATACTTAGGAAAAAATTTCATCACCCTGATTTTAGGATAAGAAATTTGCCTCTTGTAATGTTTCCACTACTCCTCCAGGTGGCAGACTAACATAGCCTCCGCCAAGGACCTAAGCAAACTAGAATAAAATATATTAAATAAAAATATAATAGAAAAAATATATATGTATGCACACACACATATACACACACTTACACACATATACACTCATATATATATACATATACATCTATACACTCATATATACACACACACACACACACATACACACATATACACTCATTATATATA
>CM053583.1:30189145-30217877 GCA_028627135.1 Pseudochirops cupreus | reverse complement strand
TATACACTCATATATATACACACTCACACACACATACACACATATATACTCATTATATATATATACACACACACACATATATACACTCATATATATACACACACACACATACACACATATACACTCATTATATATATACACACACACACATATACACTCATATATATACACACACACACACATACACACATATACACTCATTATATATATATATACACACACACACATATACACTCATATATATACACACACACACATATACCCTCATATATATACACACACATATACCCTCACGTATATACATATATATACACATATATATTTATCTACCTGTTCAAAATTCTAGAACACAATCTGAATATATTTGCCAAATAGTTTAAAATAGCTTCCCTTCTCAACATCCAAGGGAGAATTTTGTTATTTTATGCAATCCAGTTTGATTCAATTCAAAAAGCATCTATTAAATGCTTACTATGTTCTAGGCACTGTGCTAGGTGCTGAGGTTCCTCAAACAAACAAAAAATTAAAGTCTCTAGGCTGAAGATGTCTACATTCTATTGGGGTGGTAAAAGGGAAACTAGGTACATAGATATGTAAATTCACAATATGTGCAAATAAATGGAGAGGAAAGCACTAATAAGTGGGGTGATAGGGAAAGGCCTCCTATAGAAACTGAGGATTCCTAGACATACTAGCCGCTATAATTAACTTTGTTATACATCTAGTTACTGAATGTGAATTTCATTATTTGAATTTGCACTATTTGTATTACATGTTTCCATTGAGATGGAACCAATGATCATATTTTATGTAATTATAATTTTGAAAAGCACAAATTGGAATACATGCAACTATTTGAGGGGGTTAATTATTCACACAAATTACGACTGATTTGTATAGTTAAGAGTAGGAAGAAAGGCAACAACATTTATTAAGCATCTTCTATGTGACAGGCACTACATGAAGCACTTTAGAACTATTATCTCGTTTGGTCTTCACAGTTTTGGGAGGTAGGTGTTATTATCACTCTCATTTTACAGTTGAGGAAACTGAGGCAAACAGGCTAAGGGACATATTCAGGGTCATGGGGCTAGTAAGTTTCTGTGACTCCAGGTCCAACTTCCTGTCTACTGTGCCTCCATAATCAGGCCATCTTGAAAAATATTCAGCTTCCGTAATCAATTATCTCAATAGCCACCAAATACATGGGTTGTTTTTTTTTTTGACTATGTATGTCAATTTTAGCCCTTTGTTTGGGAGCTAAAATATTTGGGGAAGCACTCCTGATACCCAAGTAGCTGCTGTCCAACTCAAGATTACTGAGATTCATGAGGAACATTCTTTGAATATCTCCGTTTCTCATTTTTAAAAGGCACCCATAAGGCATACATGAAATCGGTCCTAAGTAAAATTCTTAGCAAGTACGGGGTGTACATCTATACATAGAAACAGCACACCAAGTCTCCTCCAGCTCCCCACCCCAGCAGTTGAGTTTTCTGTCTGCTTTTTATATTTGGTCTGTTTTACAAAAAAGACTAGCAAGTGAACAAACACATGACTGGAGCTATGCGGAGGGATGGGCGAATATTTT
Organism: Pseudochirops cupreus; assembly: GCA_028627135.1. Classification (NCBI taxonomy): domain Eukaryota; kingdom Metazoa; phylum Chordata; class Mammalia; order Diprotodontia; family Pseudocheiridae; genus Pseudochirops; species Pseudochirops cupreus. The sequence goes on along the minus strand of CM053583.1, from coordinate 30,216,286 downwards.
TAAAAGCTCATGTGAAAGGAACCAAAATATAAGTTTGAGGGTCTATTTTTAAAGTGTTTTAAAATATACTCCAAAATGGTACTCTCCCAGGCATGCTGAAACTGCAATGCACCATGGCTAGTGTTGGGTTTGAATAATTGAGAATTGATTTTTTTTTAAATCACTTTTTAAATTCTGTCTTACTTTAATGCATCTGGAATCTCCCCAGTGTGGATGTTTTTTTCCACTTGTGTAATTTGATTTATTTCAACTTAAACATTTGAAAAGACTATTGTGTCTTTTATTTGCACTTGATCTGCATTTCCCAGTATGTTCCTTCCCTTCGTCCTTCTCAGAGAGTCACTCTTCATTAAAAAAAATGAAAAAGAGAACAAAATGTAGCACAGCTAACCAATAGTGAAACAACACTGAAAAAGTCTGACGCTGCATACAGTGCTCCACACCTTCAGAGACCTGGGGCTGGGGAGAATGCCGACTCCTACCCTGCCTTTGTGCCGAGCTTGGGCACTGTGATTACACGGCGGCATCCACTTTCAATTATTTTCTTGTTCTCTCCATTTATGTTGCTGTCGTGTATGTTGTTTTTCCTGGTTATGCTTACTTCATTTTGCGTCAGTTTATATACCTCTCACCATGCTTTTTCTGTTTTTGTCATATTACAAGGATTTTTTTTTTTTGCTTTTTGGAGGGGAGGGGGGAAGGCAGAGCAATTGAGGTTAAGTGACTTGCCCAAGGTCACATGGCTAGTATGTGTTAAGTATCTGAGGCTGGATTTGAACTCAGGTTTTCTTGACTCCAAGGCCTGTGCTCTGTTCACTGTGCCACCTAGCTGTCACCTAGCTGCCCCCCCCCCACACAAGGATTCTTGAAAGCACCTATTATGTACCAGTTACTCTGTTTAATACTCTGTTTAAACAAGGAGGGAGATTATCCCAGTTACTCTATTTAGTAGTGGAAATGTGAAACAGGGAGCTATATTATGCTGGGATGGAAACATGTTGTAGACACCAACCCATCCATGCCTTTTTTATTTGGGTTTTTTTTGCTTTTTGGAGGGGGGAGGGCAGGGCAGTTGGGGCTAAGTGACTTGCCCAAGGTCACACAGCTAGTATATGTTAAGTGTCTGAGGCTGGATTTGAACTCAGGTCCTCCTGACTCCAGGACTGGTACTGTAGTCACTGCACCATCTAGCTGCCCTCATCCATGCCTTTTCATCAAATGCCATTCTTGTCAAGTTAACAAGCATTTATTAAATGCCTATTATATTCTAGTCACTCTGATACAAATGGAAAACCAGTCCCTGAACTCAAAGAGCTCACAGTATAGTGGGAGAAACAACATGTAAACAACTGTATATAAACAAAATACATACAAGAAAAATTGGACATAATCTCAGAGGAGAAGCTCGAATGAAGAGAGAGCAGGAAAGGCTCTTTGCAGAATGCTGAGATTTTGGCTGAGACTTTGAGACAGACTTTAAGGGAAGCCAAGAAGTAGAACCGAGGAAGGAGCTGATCCCAGGCATGGGGATGGGGGACAGTGAAAATGCAAGGAGTATATTGCATGGGGATAGTCATGAAAGCCCACGTCTGGTCTGTATCATCCCCGTAAGTGAGGTGCTAGGTAATATAGGTGTCCAACACACGGCCCAAGCAGATTAAAATGAAGTTTGGAAGTATATAATAAAATATATAAAATATAATAAAACATAGATAATATTACATTTTAAAATGAAATCAATATGTGTCTCAAAGGGATCTTTATATACCCATTAGTGGCCCCTATTTCTGTTTGACTTGGACATCACTGCACCATAGGGTTCTTTTACTATCTCTCTGAGACCAGCATCACTGGGCTGTCCCATCTGTTATCCATCCCTCTCACTACATAATAATACCCTCTTTGTACCTTTTTTAACAGTCATACATGCCTTTAATGATATCTTTTAAATTACTTTTTGCAAAAGAATTATATTCATTAATGTGCTGTAGCCTGCTTGTACCCACCAGTCATCTTTCCGTAACTCTTTGGGCTGCTTTCAATTGTAATCCTTCTGAGATGGTGGTGTTCCATGATTCCTTTGTGACCACACATTTAAAAAATGGTCTTTATTCTTTGAATTATGTTGGTTCATAAGATTAAAAGGGGATAGCAACATGTACGTGCAGTGTCTCAGTTCCTAAGACCATTGGAAATATGTGTTTCTGATGATCTTAGGCAACCCCTATGACCCCTGCAAAAGGGTTGTTTGACCCCCAAAGGGGTTGTGATCCACAGGTTGAGAACCGCTGGTCTAGATTATGGCATTCAGTTAGGTGGGCAAACTTTAGAGTTTGTCAGAACATATGTCTTGGACAGACAGTGAAAATGGGCAATGAATTGTATTATATATCAGACAGGAGAAGGAAGGTCAGCTGGAATGCTTCTTTCAGGAAATTACAAAACTCTGTTAGTAATCCCTAATTTCTCCCAGAAATAAAGGCCTATCTTTTTAATAACAATATTGTATCTCATTATTTGACTGTGAATCAGGGAACATTATAGCTGCTGAAGAACAAAAAATTAGTACCACTAAAGAGGCAACAGAGAGTCACATTATGGGTGTGAGCAGGGTTCGTAGATCGTGTTTGTTCTTCTCAAAGAGAACCATGACATCAGGGAAATGATGACATGACTTGCAGTTGACTTTGATTTGAGTGAGGAGGGCTGTGCAAGGTCACCAGCCTCACTTTCATCTCCAGAGCCATCTGGACCCAATGGTTAGACATTCATCAGTACAAATGGAGACAGCCCAGGTTGCAATGGGAGACCCAGGCCCTTTTAGGCTAAAACCTTTTCAGGTTCTCACTTTGAGTGATGTAACACCCATTCAGTGAATAGGCCTCTTAAAGAAGTGAGTCAAGGAATGGCTCCTTTAATTAAAAAAAAAATCAAGCTGGGAGGGGAAGACCCTCAGAGTTACTGGTCAAAAGAGAAGTTACTACTGACATTCACTCTGAGCCAGGAGGGCCCAAAACACAGCCATTAAGTGGTGCTAGGGCAGGGACCTATTGTGGTCCAATCTATGAGCTCAAGAGTGAAATGGATTTTAGGTTTGGTCTTGAGAAAAGAGAAAAGAGAAAGGAAGGAAGGTAGGTAGGTAGGAAAGAAGGAAGGAAGGAAGGAAGGAAGGAAGGAAGGAAGGAAGGAAGGAAGCAATCTAGCCAGTAAACCCCAAGTTAACTGGGCAGCTTCCTGCCATCAAAATTTACCTTTCTTTGGAGCAGGGTTCAATGAGTAAATGAGGGAGAGCTACAGGAAAGGAAGTCAATAGAGAAATGGATGCTCAAAACTAATGGACTGACCCCATGAAGAGAACAAGAGTTAACTGATGGATAGTTTATGTACTCTACCACAGAAAAAGAATATGGAAGAGCCTCTAGCACGTTGAGAGAACCTTCTGCAGTGAATCTATGGGAAGACATAGATAAGAGTTGTACCTTCCCATGTTGGTGGGAATTTCCAAATTTGTGAGCTCACAGACCCAAAAGCACATTGGAGTAGTGGTGAGTGATTTGCTCTTACCCATTCACCCTCTCTAATCAGGCCTCCCATGAGAATATAAGCTCCTTGAAGGCAAGAACTTTCCCATTTTTATCTTTGTATGGCCAAGTGCTTAGCGCATTAATTAATGTATTGATTGCTTGTTGATTTGACAAGTTTGTAGGCCAGACTGCAGTGCTTAGGGATACATTTTGTAGATGAAGGAACTGAATAAAATTGGCTGAGCCACATGGGACTCAAACCTATGACATCATTGGCAAACATCTCTAACCAACCACCTCTCCTCCCACTCCTTGGTAACATACACTCCTCAGACCTTTTGTTTTTTTATCTTTTCCATAAGTGTTTTCCTTCTAGTCACTGAAGTATAAAGACATTTCCTTCTCTCTAAACTTTGAGCAGAACTCCTTGTGCCAGAGATAGCACGTTCCCTCCCTATAAGTACTATTCCTGGCAGAAAATAAAGCCCAAGTATGTGCTGCTTTGTGAAAGGAATTTTGCAATGCAGTTTTTATATCAGTCACCATCCAGACTATAATATTATTATTATTATAGGATTACACTGAATATTGTCATACAATAGAATGTGAGACTCTTTGCCACCATGTTTCAGCTGTCTTCTCCATCTTTCTCTGTGGCCTCCCACTGTTGAGTTCCTTCTGGACCATCCATTTCAGGAAGAGTCTAGACCAGCCATCCTCCATTCTCTGGATTTCACCACCATTCTCCAATGAAGGTACCGTCTTCATCTTTCAGCCCCCTTTTAAATATTGTCTTCCACTCTTAGAATGTAAGCTCCTTGAGGACAAGGCACTATTTTTCTTTTTGTTTGCATCTGTATCCCCAGTTTAGCATGGCCCTAGCCTCTTTGTTCACGTATTTCCATAAGTTTGCGACAGAGCCCACCCAATGAGCTGAGGGCTTTCGTTCTATTCTCTTGCCATCATGTAGAATCCAGTAGAACATATGGGCCATCTCTAAGCCATGCTGATTGCCTGCACACCAGCCTACTCCTTAGCTTCTCACTACTGAACTTGAATTCTCAACCCTTGACCATGGCCTTGGGTTGGCAAGTTTTCGTCTAAACTTACCTGGTCCCTTGAACACTGTGCTACTTTCTGGCCATTTCCAAACCTCTTACATGCCTTCTTCCTTGCCAACTCCTCTTACCAACTCTTACACTTTTACATTTGCTGTTTTCCTCTTTTAGAGTGTAAGCTCTTTGAGGGCAGGATTGTCTTACTTACTTTTACTTCTATTCTTAATGCTGAGCATGGTGCCTTGTACATAGTAAATGCTTGATAAATGCTTTTGCTTGTATTCATTTATTCCATTGGTTATCCCTTGTTCTTGCTACAGAATAAGAAAAATGAACCCACAATGTTTTTTTGTGGACAATGAGGTCATAATGTTAACTTTATTCACAGGGCATCTGAAGTCAGCATCAGAAATCACAGGGTTTTGGCCATAGCTTTGACTTTGCTGCATAATTATTCCACCTGAGTAGCTGTGGTCTACCCATATGATGGCAGAATTAATCAAACATCATAGATGAAACAATATGTAATATTACCGAAAAAGTAATACCTCACATTTCTAAGGTTTTACTGGAGAGGATGATCATTGATGACTTTTATCAATTTCTCAAAGGTAATTATAGGTTTCATGACTCTAAACTTTTTCCTAAAACAATGGCCTATTTTTAAAAACATTTTTTCAAGTAATACTATGTGGCTAGAAGCAGTAGTGTGCTGGGGCTCTAGAACAAACTCCAGAGAGCTGATTGTTCAATTTTCAGTTTGAGCATTTACACTTTGGAAATTAGCAAACACAACAAGCAAGGCTTGATTTACTGTTTTGTTTTGGTCTAGACTTTAGAAAATGATGAAGAAAATATTGATAAGGGAGATTAGACTTGATAGCTGTTGAACATGCGTTTTTTCCCTCTGAGCATCATCTATTGAGCATTTAGCAGCACACCCATTCTCGTCATCCAGTGAGATTATATCACCCTTGGTACTCACACCTCGTCAGTACCCCCATACCCACTGGCCCTCTGATTAAAGGGCTAGAAGGCAGAGCAAAGACTCCTCCCAAAGCTTCCATTTAAAGAGGCCTCTCAGGCCAGTCATCTCTTTATTTCCCAGACAACTTTATTCCTTTACACTCGACTCCATCATGTGCTCCAACCATTGTGTCTTTTCCCTCCCAATCCCCTGCAATTATCCTTCCATCGTCTTGTATTGTCTTCTCCTGTTAGATTGTAAGATCCTTGAGGGAAGGGACTGCCTTTTTTTATATTTGTATCTCCAGTGATAAACACAGTGCCTGGCACAGATAAAATAGATTTATCAAGTATTGATACCACTGACTAGAAGGCATGGAAGGCAGTGATCCCTGAAGAATTAAAATTGAGGATCACCCAAAGGGCACCAGAAAGGCTCATGATGGGCAACCCATTATTAACAAAGAACTGTGAAAGAAAAGGATTGCAAAGAATTTCTTTGGAGGGATACGTGGAAAGGAGATGGACCCACTGTCTAAGAAGAGAGACAACCAACACACAGTCTCTGTGCTCCATTGATGTATGCACTATGACAAGAGAAGTCAAGGGAGGCCCTCAGCATGTGGAGTGAGCTCCCAATGGAGGATTTACAGGAACACATAGACAGGAGTTACATAGGAGAAAAAGGCAAGGACCCTGTACAGGCATGTGAACAGGGTGTACCCAGGCACACCCTAATGTCTCAAACAGAATTTGGCATGACATGTCTCATTTTAAAAGTAAAATTTAGTTGCCAATTTGATAAATTAAGTTTTAATTATTTTAGTTCTTTTAGCTTGATGTCCTTTGCCGTGTAACATTTCCCTCCATATTTACCCTGATGAAATGTTCTTCACATACTGTGAGTACTACAAATGCCATTACTGCTGCCACTAGTAATAAAGAGCTCACGTTTATGTGTGCTTTAAGGTTTCAAAGTGTTTTGCAAATATCTTATCCTCACAACAACATTGGGAGATAGGTACTAGTATCATCCCCATTTTAAAAATGAACAAATGAGGGCAGGCAGAGGTAAAGGGGTTACACAGCCAGTAAGTATCTGGGGCTGGATTTGAACTCAGGTCTTCCTCCTGGCATTCTATCCAGCACGCTACCTAGCTGCCTCTAATATACTTCTATGGCATTGGTGGGTTATAATCATTCCCTTCAAAGGGAGTACTCACATTGATGATTTTACAGACTCATGGATTTCCTTAACTTTATTCTTTCATCATAACAAACCTGGTAGCTCAATGGGACAACTTTGAGTACATCTCTCTTTTACAAATAAGAAAACTGGCTGGTGGGTCACACAGTCAGTAAGTACTTATCAGATGCTGGGTTCAAATACAGGTCCCTCCTAGACCAATACTCTTCTAATTCTACTGCCCTGCCTCTTCATATAGCCTCAGAGAAGAAGAAAGGACAAGAAAGTCTTAAGAGACCAAAGGTCTCAGCTCAAAGTATCATTTGGTATAGTATGGCTGAAGGTGTTAATGCCTATCTTCCTTCCAGGAAGACTCTTAGTCCCTGATTAATGTTGATTTGCATAGAATTCTTCATGAATAGGTACCCTGGAGTACTTTGATGAAAAAACTCAAAATATCAATGGGTCATCATCCCCTCTGAAAGCTGAATGGGAGAAAAATAACCTGCCATAAGAATCAAATGAGGGTGTGCAATGTTGAAGCATGACAGCTTCCAAAAGCCCTACGTGAAGTTTTTTTTCCCCATTTTGAGATAAAATTTTACACAGACATATATTTGTTGTTGTTGTTCAGTCATGTCTGTCTTTTCATGACCCCATTTGAGGTTTTCTTGGCAAAGATACTGGAGTGGTTTGCCATTTCCTTCTCCAGTTCATTTTACAAATGAGGAAACTAAGACAAACAGGGTTAAGTGATTTGCACAAGGTCACACAGCTAGTAAGTGTTTGAGGTCAGATTTGTACTCAGGAAGATGAATCTTCCTGACTATAGGCTTGGTACTCTATTCACTGTGTCACCTAGCTTCCCTGGGTGTATACTGACCCTGAACAAAACAGAGACAACATGTCATATATATGTCACCCATCCCTACTGTCTCTAGGCATTTGGGGGGTGGGGGTGGTCATTCAAGCTCCATGGTGGGAGAAAAGTTCAAGAACAGTATCTTCTGTTCCCTTAGACCTGGTTGCACCAATTCCAGCTGTGACCTCTGGCTTCAGAAGAAGGTGTCATGTCCCTCTTCTTTGTGTGTACTTAAAGTTCCGTATGGCTGCCCCTGTTCTACGAGGGCGAGAGACAGAATCACTTAGAAGTCTTCTCCCTTGGATTGTTTGTTATCTGTACATAATGATTTTTTAAAATTATGAGCAATTGTTATTCAAAAGGCTCATTCAAGTACAGGGAGGCCTAAGGGGCCCTCTGAGGTTCCTTCCAACTCAGCAGTTCTGGGAACGTGTCCAAAAGAACCCAGTGAACATGCAGCTTTATTTACAGCTCTCCTTCCCTTTGGATCTTTTCTTTGTTGGTACATACACATGTATTTTTACTGCAGAATCATAAGATGTTAGTTCCGGGAAAGCACCAAAAACCAGTCAGTTCAACCTTGTTGTGGTAAAAATAAGAAGACAGAAATCCCAGGAGCAAATTATTAGTAGACCCAAGACTAGAACCCAGGTTTCCCTTCTCCTAGCTCAGCCAGTGTGTTTTCTATAATTCCGAGCTGCTTTCCAGGGCTATCATTTTTCTGGGTGTGTGATTTTGTGTTCCTTTTTGCCATTTAATATTAGCTCACATAAGGAGGCTTCAATGGATGTCCCATAGGCATCTCAAATACAGCATAGCCACAATAGAACACGTCTCTCCCCTAAACCTTCCCCTCTTGCTAACTCGCTGATTTCTGTTGAGGGCACCATCAATGATCCGGTCACCTAGTTTTGCAGCCTTGGCATCATCCTTACCTCTTTACTTTCCCTCGATTCTCACATCTAATCAATTGCCAAATATTGCCCATTCTACCTCTGTAATCAATTAATAAGTATGTAAGTATCCCCTTTGTGCTGGATCCTATTCCAGGCGCTAAGGATAGGAAGAGAAAACCAATAGTTCCTGATCTCAGGGGGACTTCCATTCTGTTGGGATACAGTAGGAAAGGCCTTATGTAGGAAACTACACATGAGCTGATCTTTGAAGGAATCTAGAAATTCTAAGAAGCAGAGGGAAGGAGAGAGCATATTCCAGGCATGTGGACTCTTGGTACAAAAGTATGGAGATGGGAAACGGAATGTTCTCTCTGAGGAACAGAGAGGAAATCAGTTGGACTGGATCAAAGACTGCATGAAGCAAATTAATATGTGATAAGGTCAGAAATGCAAGTTGGAGTCAGGTTATAAAAGCCTTTAAATGATCAACAAAAGGGTCTATATTGGATTCTAGGACTAATAGCATCATAAATTTAGGGTTGGAAGGGATCTCAGAGGTCATTCAGTCCAATTCCCTCATTTTTCATATAACCCAAACATCCAAGATCCAAATCCAATGTTCCCTTTACTGCATTATTCTTAATCCTGGGAGATGTCATAAAGATAGAGTTGATAAGACTTGCCATCTGATTGGTTATGTGGGATAAAGAAGATTACTGTAGACATGGAGAAAACAAGGAATTATTAGGTATTTAAAATGGACCAGGCAGTTTGCTAAGCTTTGGAGAAACAAAACAAAAAGAAAGATAGTTCCTGAGCTTACATTTTAATGGGAGAAGATAATACAAAAAAGAGAACTGAAAAAAGGTGAGGGGAAGGGAAGGACAAAGTAGTGGAATCTGGAAAATCAGAAGCACAACTGGGAGGGGAAGGTAACGTGACTGGCCTGGGTCTCACACTGGTGACCCCCAGAGGATCAGCAAAGAGATTCCTTGTGAAAAATTAATAGTAAAATGTCCAGATACAAAGTAAATCCACCCAATAAGTTTCTTTATAATGATAATAAAGAAAAAGACAGTTAATTCACATTTTAACAAAAACCCTGGAGACATGACAGAAAGAGAAGTCACATTCAAATAACTACTAAACACATAAAATATCTTGGAATATGCCTCTTGAGATTCATTAAAGACACATATAAATTGAATGACAAATAAAGAAATATTTTAGCAATTAGATATTCATTACTTATGGTTGGTCAATGCAAATATAATAAGAATTGTGATACAACCTAAATTAATTTAGGGCTATATAAATCAAACTATCAATGAGTTTTGTCTTGTTTTTTACAAAACAAGGCCAAATAATAATAAAATATATTTGGAAGAACAAAACATCTAGAATCTCAAGGAAAATGAAAAAAAAAAACCCATAGGAATGAAAGGGGTCTACCAATTCTGGGCCTCAAAGCATATTATAAAGCAGTGATCATTCAAACTACCTAATATCGGTTAAAAAATGGAAAAATATCTAAGTGTAATGGACTACACTAGCAAAGATGAGGAACATCTGAACTCAGTTGTCTACTGTTCAATAAGCCCAAGAATACAGAGTACCAGGTCTGGAGTCAGAAGGACCTGAGATCAAATGCAGCCTCAGACACTTACCAGTTGTGTGGTCTTGGGCAAGTCATTTAACCCCAATACAAAAAATTAAATAAAAAAAGAAACCCCAAAACAAAACCTACCAGGAGAACAGCCTGTATGAAGAGAACTTTTAAGAAAATTGGAAAGCAATTTGTTTAAAAAAATCGACTAGTATTTTACATTGTATGCCACAATAAATTTCAAATGTATATGTGATCTAAATACAAAATGTCATATCACAAAAAAGGTTTGGAAGCAGATAGAAGAAAGAACATTTCACAAAATGAGGACATGGAGAATCATGGTTATCATAAAAGAGAATATAGACAATTTTGACTATATAAAATTTAAAAAAGCTTTTGCATAAGCAAAATAAATGTAGCTAGTATAAGAAAGAAAACTTTTGACTGGGAAAAATAATTACATCAGATATTTCTAATAAAATTCCAAGACAGGGAACATAAATATATAGGACCAAGAACTATTCCCCAAAAGAAAAGTGGTCACAGGATACAGACAGTTATCAAAAGAATTGTACATCAGCAACCATATGAAATAATACTTTAGGTCATTGATAATAAGAGAAACACAAATTAACATTATTCTGAGGTCTTATCACATATTCAGAAAATTGGCAATGACGACAAAAGACAAAAATAACTGTAAAAGTGAAATGGTAGGCCTGGTACATTAATATACCACTGACAACGCTGTAAAGGAGTCTCACCAGTCTAGAAAAAAATTAAATAATTAGGCATATACTCCAAGATGGTCAAAAACCGAAAGAAAAATTGAATTAAACCAAAATATTCATAGCAGAATTCTGTGCTATCAAGCAAACAAATAAGAATGATGGGATACCATTATTTGGGGAATGTTTTAATAAACTTGTTTGGCATTCTTAACCAATATATTTTGGTTCATAGTAATCACTTCTTCCCTATATAAGTACTAAAAAATCAAACCTTTATTAATCCATTTTTAGAATTTTGCTGGGAACCAATATAAAATTCATTTCATTCTTCTTGGTCTGTTTCCTCAACTGTGAAATGAGTGAGATAGTCTAGATAACTTACCTGTCGTGTCTTTCCTGGAACTAAATTCTTTAGCATTTTGCAGATTTGGCAATTAAATTTTATTGCTTTATAGGGTCAAAAATATATAATTTGTCAACAACATGCTTTATTTGTGGTCATCTCTCACACTGAAAATGATCCAAGTGATGTCATCATTCCTTAAATGAGGCATGAAGCATCCCGCCAGGAGATGGAATTACATAGCCAAAGATGGAAAACATCTGTTTGCTTTTTTTTCTTGTCTATTTATTTATTTTTTTTATCTACTTTAATGTCATCATGAGAAATTTTTAAAAATTCCATGGCTAACCTATTGAGACTTTTGATTTCCCAAATAGCCTTGTCATTCCATTCTATGCACCATACTTAAACTTTGACATTTTTAATGACTGACATTCCAAATGGTCTTCCTACTATTACTATTTCTAATAATGACATTCTGGTGTTTAAAAGCATTCAAAATGGTGATAAAAAGAAGCATCATAGAACCACAGAATTTGAGAGTTGGAAAGACCTTAGCAGTCACATAGAGCGTAGCCATAGACATTACAAAGGCATCCCCACTTCACCATTCTGAACCAGCAATCGTACAACCTTTGCTTGAAGACCTCGAAGGAGGGGATAACCCACCACCTCTTGAGGCAATCCATTCCACTTCTGGCAGTTGTAATTGTTAAGAAGTTTTTCTAGGGGTAGTTAAGTGGCACAGTGAATCGAGCACTGGCCTTGGAGTCAGGAGGACCCGAGTTCAAATCCAGCCTCAGACACTTAACACTTACTAGCCATGTGACCTTGAGCAAGTCACTTAACCCCAATTGCTCCTCCAAAAAAAAAAAAAGAAGTAGTTTTTCTAGAAGTCAAAGTCTAACTTTGCTTCTTTGCAACTTCTAGTCATTTACATCTGGGGCCAAACATAGCAAGCAGTCTACATCAGTAATATCAAACTCAAATAGAATGGGAACCACCAATCCATGCATTAGGATCCACTCAAACTGCATATTGACACAGTTTTAAAATGTAATGTTATCCACATTTTTATTGTATTTATCTTGCTAAATACTCCCCAAATGTATTTTAATCTGGTTTGGGTCAGCCTGTAGGCAATGTGTTTGACACATTTGGTCTGCGCCATTTTATTTTCTCACCACTCATTTTAAGTTCACCTTATACTTTTTAAAAAAAAATGCTGATTTGAATTTTCTGTTTCTTTTTATTTGCATCAGGTTACTTAAAGGTATATCAATGTCATTATTTTCAAAACATCAGCTGTCTGTTTTGTATGTTGTTTCTATAGTCTTTTCATTTTTCATTTTATCAAAGTCACCTCTAATTTTTTATATTTCTTCTGTGTTCATTTTAATTTTGTTAATTTGTTGATTTTCTATTTTTATTAACATAGAAAGGTAATTAATCCTTTTTTTCCTTCTTTTTAAAATGTATGTAACCTCAGACCCAAAGCCCACTGGCATGGGACCCTATCCTCAAAGGAAATCAAAGCCCTGAGCCTGTGTGAGGGGCAGGGCATAGTTGGTGGCAACACAAGAGAAAGTTTCAGTCTCCTTCAGTCTCTTTCAGGTTTTTTGAAGGCACTTCTGGCATCCAGATTTGAAAGAGAAGATGGAAGATGTCAACCTATTTTAAGGTTGCTGAAGGAAAAACATCTGGAAAGCTTGAAGAAGACTAATTGATTAATTGATTGAAGACATTGACACTCTCTGCCCTGACCTTTACAAAGGTGCAAAACATTGATCTCCATTAATAAGAAGAGTGTCTGATATCACTGGTCTTTGAGACTGGGGTTACATCCATTTTAGAGACATAATTTTTCATACTTTAGCAACATCCAAAATTCCATCATTTATGTTTCATTCTCTTTTACGTTACTGTTAATAGCTTACACGATTTGTTTTTTTTACCCAGTCATTACTCAGGGTATCATTATTTAGTCTCAATTTAGGGCTGAATCTTTTTCCAATGATTTTTATATTAATGATCATTTTTATTGTGTCATGATGTATAAAGAATGTGTTCAACAGTTCGCTTTCATATGTTTATTTCTGGTTTTTCTGGGTCCTAGCAAATGGTCTCTTTTTGGAAAGGTACCATATAAAGCTGAGAAAAAGTATGCTGTCTAAAGATCTCATATAGAAGATCCCATAAAATTTTTAAATCTAATTTTTTTCCAACACCTTATTCAGTTCTATATTTTCCTTTTCATTTCTTTTAACCCAACTTGAATGGGGCTAGAAGTAGGAATTAAAGCACTGAGGTGGATACTAGGAAAATTATTTTCTGTCTTCATCCAGGTTTTACTGGGATGGAGACAGGTGTGAAAACTGCATTCATGGAATATTGTCAAACTCCCAAGTTATGCTAGAAGAGCTGACCATCAGACTACTTGGATTAACATGTCACCTCAAATAAGTAGTATTAATTTCATCTTTCAGTTACTTCTCTTATAAAATGATGCTAAAATTTTCTTCTTTCCAGGGCTTATAGCATTTGAAATCTCACTCATTAATAAACATGGAGAAGAAGGGTTGGGGAATTAGACAGTTGCACGATTTTGTTTTTATTTTTTCATTAAAGCTTAGTGGAAAAATATATGCAGAGTTTAGAAATCTCACTGGGGAATCCTTCTTAATGTAAATAATCTATTTTTTCCTAGATTATCTTTTACACCCTATAGGTTTCCATGTACTCGACTTTCTTAGAAGAGAGGTTGCCTGGTTAGTTTTATTCTCTAACCAAAATGTTGTGTCTGCCAAAGAGAACCTGTGATCCAGTTTATGAGACCCAAAAATGAGATTAATTTTCTAAGCTGATTATTCTTGATCTTAGGTCTAGAGCACATAGGGAAGGAACATGATTTAGAGATATACCTATATAAGAGAAGGTTAATTATTTTCATTTCCCTATGAATATATGTTTCTTTCTATTAAAAATCCCATGAATATGTCACTATCTGCAAAGTTATCAATGTTAATAAGTGTAAGAAAAGAAAAAAAAAAGAAATTTCATTGGATTGAAAGAACTATCATGTTTTTCTCAAAAGCTATAGAGGAGCTAGGATGGAGAGTGGGCCAAGAAAGAAAACATTCCATAGAGAATTGGGGCCATAGATCGTAGATTTAGAGCTGGAGGGGAACTTGGAGGTTAACTAGTCCAATACTCTCCTTTTACAGATGAGGCCTAAGGAAGCTCAAGTGATTTGACCATGACCATGCAGGTAGCAAGGGGACAGGAATGAGATTCAAACCTTGATATACTGTATAGCACTCTACCTTCGTCTAAGATGTGATAGGCATCCACCCCAATTAAATAAAGGCTGAAGAGCCTGCCATTTGTTCTGTGCCAGTAACTTTTTTGGGGGGGACAGGAGTTTGAAGGAGAATTAGATGAACCAGTGATGCAAAGGAATAAGCTTTTATTACCACCATGTTTAACTCACAAGAGAAAGCTATGTGGCTAAACCAGAGATACCTAAGGCCAGGAGTACAGGAAGGAGGAACAAAGATACAAAAGGTAAGCAGGCGGCCTAGCGGACAGAGCGCCAGGCCCAGAGTCAGGTAGGCCTGAATCTGAATCCAGCCTTAGACACTTTTTAGCTCTGTTACCTTGGGCGAGTCACTTAACTTCAGTCTCCTTCAGTTTCCTCAAATGCAGAATGGGTGTAATAACAACACCTACCTCTCAGGGTTTTTTGTGAGGTTCAATGAGACAATATTTGTAAAGTACTTTGCAAACTGGCTGAAAAGAGCTATGTAAATGCTAGTTATTATGATTATTGTTTCTGTTGTTGTTATAGGAGAGAAGTAGCAAACACTTGCAGAATGGGACAGAGAAAATGTATAATAAGTAAGGATGTTTCCAGGCCACGGCAAGAGGAGCAAGTCTATGGAGGGATGACTGTAGGTTGTCTCCAGGACTCAGGGCATCCTTATATCAAACTCTTCCCATTCTTCTCCACTTTACTGTATACATCAAAGCAATTTGGATATCTGGAGGAAGGCAAGAGCTTTGATGGAAAGGGGAACATGCTTTCTATTAGCTTTCCAACTGTGATGCCATGGCCAAGAGCCAGCAAGGGAAATGGAAATTCACATAAAGAAAGAGTCACAGTACGGGGAGGTTCAGGCAGGAGAAAATAGGGCTGAGGAGGTAAAGGGATGCCTAAAGTAGAGATAGCTTGTGATTGAAAAAAAAAACCATCTGAAAAAACAAATAAACAATACCCTGAGTTTTTCCAAATTACCACAGAGATAAAAATGTGGTCTTTTAAAATTTCAATTTCAATTGAATCATTTCAATTTTCCCAAAGCTTCAGGCTACAACTAGGTCAGGACAACAAGGGCTATGGTCCAGGCCACTGAAATTTAGAGGGTGCAAAAAACTAAACACATACATTCCTTCATCAGCTAGAAACCAAGTAATTCTTCTTGCTCAAGTGAATTTGTCTCAGTTTCTTATTATGCTGTTATCACATTATAAATTACAAACTTGGTTTGAGAGGTTTTTCATGCTGTTTGTCCTTGGTGAGGACACATTATTTGCTACTTGCTTACTTTGTACTCCTGGTGCCAAAATTGCTAGTTACGGTTCTGCCTTAAGCTGTTCCCAGAAATAGTCTCTCCAAGGCGGAGTTGGCTGTAACTTTGAATAATGTCCCCATTAACAACTTGATTTCCACCCAGAGATTAGCTGTACGCTGAAGATCTGACAACCAGGGCAGTTAGAAGGCACCATGGTGCATAGAGCATGGGCCCTGGAGTCAGAAAGACCTGAGTTCAAATCTAGCCTCAGACACTTACTACGTATGTGACCCTGGTTAAGTCACTCCATCCTGTTTTGCTCAATTTCTTCATCTGTAAAATGAACTGGAGAAGGAAATAGCAAACACTCCAGTATTTTTGCCAAGAAAATTTTAAATGGGGTCATGAAGAGTCAGATAGGACTCAAAACAACTGAATAAAGAAGATTTGATTAATTAATCTTTTTTGGCCTCTACTGAATGTGTCAAATTTCAACTTTTTCTATAGTGTTTACAACTAGCTACTATGGCAGAAATGCTAGGCAACAGGCATCAAGCAAACAGGTGTTGGAGTAGAAACTCCTACCAATGTACTGGTCTTGCTTCTAACCTAGACCTCATAGACATCACCCAGGGAAGCAACCCCACCAATTGCCACCCACATGGCAGACAAGCCACCCTGAGCCACATGAACTCAGGTACAGCAAAACTTTGGGCTAACCCTTTTGTGGTGCCAGATAGCTCCAGCACCCTGAAAGTTCTTTTTTCCCGTTTGCAAAAGTAGGCATCTCTCAATTTCACAATCGCCAAAGATAGTGCCAAAGAATGAACAGTATCTCCCACTAGTTGTTATGCTATCTTGATCATGTCTCTGCATACATTACCTGCCAGGATGGCTTTCAGAATGAGACCATTGATTTCCTAGAGCTGGTTCTGTATTTATTATAAATTAATACATATCAATGCGCCTCTGTGACTGAACTGATAGTGAAGGACTCATCTGTTACCGTCTACAAAAGACCAAATGGATTTTATTTTCTCTGCTTAGAGGAATTGAAGCTATACAACGCTTGGGCCAGACAGTACCAGGCAAATAGAGGAGGAGGAGATGAATCAGGGATGAAACCGTAGGAGCAAAAACAAAGGAAGATGGATGTATATGTCTGTGTATTTGTATCAGTGCTCATCAAAATATTTTTTTCCCATGTGGTTAGTGAAAAGAGGATTGGATCCAACGGCAGGAGACTCAGTTTTGAATCCTGGCACTGGTACTCAGGATCATAGGATCATAGGATGGGAAATGGGAGAGACCTTGAAATTTAGGGAGTTTGATCCCCTCATTTGACAGATGAGAAAACTGAGACTTAGAGAGTTAAGTGATTGCCCAGGGCTATGGACCAGGATACTGGTGGAACTGGGGAGGTGTGAGTTAATTCCTCTCATCTCAACATTGACCAGTACTGTTGTGAGTAAGGAAGATGTGGTACAGATCATGTGGTACAGATCTGAGAGAGCTGGCATGGATGTTGCCTTCATGTGCATTGACCTGAGAACTAGCTGTGTGCTTTATGCAGGAGAAATAGAAACATGGCCTTTGGGAATGAAACTCCAGGCAAGTGACCCAAGCTTTCTTAGCCTCAGTTTCCTAATGGTTATAACAGAAGCTGTGACGCTGATTCCATAAAGCTTTTGTAAGGCTTGAATAGCATTATATATGTGTATGTATGTATGTATGTATGTGTGTGTGTCTGTGTATATATATATACATATATATATATATTTATACTCCCTTAAGTTTCCCTATACATGTCAGCTCTTATTTCAATTAATCAGCAGGCATTTATTAAGCATTTGCTGTATGCCTGGCGTCATGGGAGGTGCTGGGAATACAAAGAAAAACTAAAGAGCAACCCTGCCCTCGAGGAGGTCCCAATCCAACAGGAGAGACAACATGTAGACAGTCATACACAAAGAAAACAAGGGAGCAGCCCTTGCCATCCAGTAGCTCACAGGGGGGCCTCACATCCATATAGGAGTATGTGTGAAATATGTGAAAATAAATAAAAGACACTAGTGACCAGAGTGATCAGGAGAGACCTGTTACTTGAGTTGAACTTTCCAGGAAACAGGATTCTAAGAAACAAAGGTGAGGAGGGAAAACATTCCAGTCACATGGGACAGAATATACAGAGGCTCTGAGGGAGGAGTTAGTTAGAAAGTCAAATGTCTGGAACAGCAAGAAGACCAGTCTGGCTGAACTAGAGAACTCAGGAAGTGGAGCAATGTGTGATAAGCCTGGAAAGGTGAATTGGAGCCAGGCTGTGATGGAGTTTAATTAATAAAACGAAGAGTTTGTATTTGATCCTAGGGAGAATAGGGAGCCCCCTGGAGTTTATTGAGCAGCAGAGTAATGTATTTTTATAAGCAGCAGTTCATCCTTCTCCTTCTAAAGCTGCCAGAGAGACAGAAACAGTAAGAGAGACAGAGACAAAAAGTGAGAATGACAGAGACAGATGAAAGGAGAGAGAGAGAGAGAGAGAGAGAGAGAGAGAGAGAGAGAGAGAGACAGAGAGGGAGAGAGACAGAGAGGGAGAGAGACAGAGAGAAAGAGGGGAAGAAAAATGAGAGAATATGTGTGTGAGAGAAACACACAGAGACAGAGAGAGAGAACAAGAGAAGAAAGAGGGAAGGAGAGAAAGAGTGAGGGGGATGGGGAGAGAGACAGAGACAGAAAGAGAGAGAGAAACAGGGAGAGACAGAGAGGAGGAGGAAGAGGAGGAGGAGGAGGAGACAGAGACAGAGAGACAGAGACAAAGAGAGACAGCAGACTCAACTCTAGCTCCAGAACCAAAAATATTTTTTCATCATTACAAAGTTAAGCAGACAGGAAAAGTGCCAGAATATCTGTGGATGCCCTGGAGTGGAGGGCAGAATACTCTATTACACAACATCCTACATTTGCAGAAGTCAGAAGCCCATGGAAGCTCCCCAGAATTGGTCTGGGCCAGGCAGATGGCGAACGAGGGCTGGGCCCCTCTTGGCCAGTCTCTTGTTTCATGTACAAGGGTGCAGTTGAATAAATGGCATCTAACCTAGATCTACAATCTTACAGTAATAAAAAGAAGAGTCTTTTTTGTTTTTTATGTTTCTTTCTCATAATAACTCTGAGGATGGGTTAGATAAGGATGATTATCACCATTTTACAGATGAGGAACAGTTTCAGAGAGGTATAGGAATGTACTTAAAGTCACACAGCTAGTAAATCATGGATCTAGGATTCAAACCCCTCGACTCCATCCTTCTCAGCTAAAGAAGAGCTCAGAGGGGGCCTTCATAAATAGCTTCCATTGTAGGAAGAGGCTAATTTATGATCAATAGTAAAACAATGTTCCTTAGCTGTTAATTTGGTTTCCAAGAATCCAGCGAGAAGAAATCTCCTTCCTAGAAAAAAAAGTGGTTTTGGAAAAATAGTTTCCTTTGTAGTCTTCCCTCTTAGGCTGAACATTTTCATGGGGGAAAACAGACTGATGTTTGTCTATGGGTAATCTGATCTTGGAAGATGGGACAAAACAAGTCGCATTTAGGCTAATTTAATTAATGCCATGCTGAATTTAAGAATAAGACGTCCTCCCTGGGCATAAACATAGATCGGGAGTTGAATGGAGGAGGCACGATTAGGCTGCACCTGTTGGGCTCAAACTGAATTCGGGCCTTGTTTCAATATTCCAGTTGGGCCTGGCAGTTGCTAGAGGGATTTAATTATTTAAAGGCTTCAGCTGGCGAGTGTAGGCAAGCAGTAGCTTAGAAAACATTTAATCTATTTTTTTTTCCTAATCTGTTCATATGTTTTCTTTTCTTATGTCTGTAAGGCTATATGTAGCCTTCTCCCTCCACCTGCTGCATTCTGGGTCCTCTTTGTCACATCCTGTTCACTTGTAAATAAAAAAATAATAAGCTCTTCTAGCCTTTGCCAACTAGCTCTTCTAGGAGAACGCTTCTTTTGACTATCCTTAATCTGCAATGAATAATTCGAGTTGGACTGAACATCTCAAAGGGTATTGTTTAAATTTCTTTTCAAGGTGATATTGTCAATTTCCTTTGAGAAAAACATGTGTCAGAGACATTTTAAATTTGTCCACCTTCTTTCCAGGTGTTTAATTACGATAAAAGGGGCCCCAATGCTGGTTATCTTTTTAAAAAAATATTAACATATATCTTGAAGCTCAGTGACTTTAACTCAGACATGTACATAGAGGAGGACAGAGAAAAAATATTAGAAATGGTTCAGGAGAGGCCAAAGGCTCAAAGATTATACAGAAGCCTTGGGCATCTGGTCATTTTAAGAAACTTTTCTTAAGGATGTAAGTGGCAGTTAGTGTGCCAAGAGTTGGGGATTAAAAGAAAGGCAAACACATACCTCTACACACACACACACACACACACACACACACACACACACTATACTAAAAAACCAGTCCCTGTGCTCAAGGAGCATGCATTCTAATGGGGGAGACAACACATAAGTAATTAGGTACATACAAGATGTATGTGGTTGTAGATGGAAAATCTATATCATGGATACATATTCCTCTCTCCCTTTCAAAATGTTTTATTGATACTATGTTTTATTTTTACAGCACTTACTTCCCAGTACTGTTCTCTGTCACCCAATAGACCCCTTCCCCATAACAAAGAGAAGCAGTTGAGCAAAAACTGAAACATTGACCACGTTTGATGGCATATGTAGGCATCACACAGAACATGCAGCTTTCTCCAGCCGTAGTCCACAAGTCCACAACATCTGTCAAGAAAATGGAAATATACTTCCTAGTCACTTCTCTGGAATCTAGGAAAGACATTGCAAGAATTGGCATTCTTTTATCATTTGGTGTTAGTTTTCTTTACGTGACTGTGGTCATCGTGTATGTTGTTCTCTTGGTTCTGCTTTCTTCACTTTGCATCAGTTCATATAGGTCTTCCCAAGTTCCTTCTGAATTCTTTGTATTTATTATTTCATACAAACTAAAAAAAATATTCCTTTACATGCCTACACCACAAGTTGCTTGACTACTTCCCAATCAATAAAAGCCCACTTTGGCTTCAATGTTTTGCTGGCTGGATGTCATTCTCCAGGAGGAAACAGCTTGTATACTTAAAAACGAAAAAAAAAATTTTTAAGTCAAATGCAAATGAAGTAATGTGGTTTCTTACTGTAATGCAGTTATCTTTTTTTCAGCAGAGCTTGAAGAAACAATGCTAGGTCCACAGGGGCTGGGGATGGCCTTCAAAACACTAGAAAGCCAGGATTAGTTAATAAATAGTTCATAGGAAGAGCAGTAGCCTTGGCTCTGAAGGAGGGATTAATTTGCAAATCTTACAAGACTTAATTAGTCATGACTTAGATCCATGGTTTCTTTTTTCATTGCTGGAAGCTACAAGTATTTTTCCTTTTTTTTTGGACCTAGATCCACAGTTTCTTTTTTCATTGCTGGAAACTACAAATGGTTATTTTTTTTCCTATCAGAAGTTTCTATACCAGTTTTAGTTCCGCATCTCTTTTTTTCTGGTTTATTGGAAATATCATAGATAAGATTGACACCTTCCCACATAGAGAATTACACTACTATAGATAGTGCTGTCTCCTGCAGACTGCTGTCAACAATCTGCTATATGCTGGTGTCTCTAAGATGAACAAATTATTGGGGGATAGGAAGTGGGGATTATCCTTCCAGATTATAACCTAAAATATAAAGTAATAATGGTGGGAGTATACCTTTCCTTAATTTTTGTTAGAAATAGATATGATTGGGTTGCTAGGTGGTGCAGTGAATAGAGCACTGGTCTTGGAGTCAGGAGGACCTGAGTTCAAAGCCAGTCTCAGACACTTAACCCAAAAACTAGCCGTGTGACCTTGGGCAAGTCACTTAATCCCAATTGCCCTGCATTCCCCTCTTCAAAAAGCAAAAAAAAAAAAAAAAAGGATATGTTAAGTCCTTGACAAAACTAACAAGAATAGACTTTTTTTTTTAAAAGAATAGACTTTTTAAAATGTATATTTCTAACTCTAAGGATGCTTAAGGATAACTAATTTGTAAAACTGATGAACTGTATTTCTCTATTCTTCTCTCTTTCTCTTTTTCCTAAATCTTGAAGGGAGCATATGATCAGAGTCAATTGGGAAAGGGGACTTTCCAAAATCTAGCTAAGGAAAAGCCAAGTTAAGGCAAATTGTCTCAATTCTAAACAGAAAAAACTATGCTTTAGTTCTGCTATCATTCCATTAGTTGAGTACAATAATAATACAATAAAATAGACATTTGTTTAGGTAGGTTCTGGGGATACAAATAAGAAAAAGCAAGATCCTGTCTTTAAAGAGTTTACAGTTTAAGAGGGAAGGGAGAAATTATGATAACGGTGAAATGGAATCCAAGGATTGCAGTTGGTGGAAAACCAAAAGTTGACTGAGCTTCTGAGCCCTCTATAAATGGAGGCTTTGGTAGTTTTTTCCTCCATCCTTCAGTTCTTCAATCAGAGGGTCAAAGTACAGGCATGTTGGACATACAGCTCTTCCCATGGGTCTATGATATCATGATGAAAGTGGTAGTCCATTCAGTAAATAAGAAAATAACCAAATCTTTCCTGGCTCTCCAGCATGAGTCCTATCTATAATCTCCCATAAATATGTCACAGAGGGTTGGTTCAGGGTCTGAAGGAAGATGAATCTCAACATGCCTTGATTAATTTCTGCTATTCTGGTGTATGTATGTGAGTTAGGTGAGATGGTTTGATTAGATGACCTGATCACTTGAGACCCCCCAAATCCACTTGATGAAATAGCAAGATGGAAGGGCAGAAAACTGAAAGAGGTAAGGGCTAGCTAGATCACTTCAGAACGGTACTGAAATTCACAGGTTATGAAGGTATGCCCCTTTCACATCTGGAGTGACATTTGCATAGGAAAAAATAAAGATTGGCAACAACTGTGGGTCCACCTGGTGACCTTGTCATTGTTCAGTTGCTGACATGGTCAGATGAGAGTCACTAAGAATGATAAAATCAGAAAAGCTGATCTGGCCAGAATCTAGTTCCAGGAATTGTGTTCACAGGCAAGTAACTTGATTTTTCTGAGTTCTGGGCAACTCTGAGATTCTGAACTCCTGACAAGTTCGGATCTGCTTCTGTGGAGATTTATACATGCGAAGTCATTGTAAGGAGTAATCATAAGGCTCTCTTACAATGTTAGGACTTTTATGGTATATCAAATTCTTTCACATACATTGAGACATCTGTTTTAATGTTATATATATAATACTATGTTATATATAATATAATATATTATATGTATATGTGTGTGTGCATGAAATTAGGCAAAAAATCAGGTGACAGGGCCAAATCCTGACTATGCCATTCCTTCCTTTCCCCTCTTGCCCAAGCTCTTCATCTGCAAAACAAGAGTTGGACTAGAATCAGAGGTTATTAACCTGGAGTCTGTTAACTTTAAAAAATTTATAAATGTATTTTAAACATAATTGGTTTCCTTTGCAATCCTTTGTATTTTGGTGTAGTGGGTAGGGCATGGGGTCTGGAGTGAGGAAGACCCAAGTTCAGATCTGATGTTAAATGTTTACTAGTTGTATGATCCTGGGGAAGTCACTTTAGCTCATTTACCTCAGTTTCCTCATCTGTAAAATAGAGATAATAATAGTACCTTCACCACAGGTTTGTTGTAAGGAGTAAATGAGATAATAATTATAAAGCATTTAACACAGTGTCTGGTACATTATTATCATTATTCTTAAACTTGATGCATTTACGGGGTCTTAAGCCTTTGTTTGGGACCTTGACTGTATCTTCCTCTGGAATATATGAATGTGCCCTTTGACAACCACTGAGAGGGCTAGGGAGGCATCTACTAAGGCACCTAAACCTTTTTCAATCTCATTTATTGAGAGTGAATTGGTTGGCTCACACTGGTTGGACCAAACTCCCCTTCCCATGGTCCCCTGTAATGTTAATGGAATTTAAGATCTTCCCTGCCCATTAATTGGCCTCAGGTTGAGCCCATTAAGGGAAGCTTGATTAGGGGAGGCTTGCTTGTAAGAAGGCTTTCACATCTTTTGCTAATTTCTATTTAGGCACTAGGTCACAAGGGTTGTGATGCCTTCTGACCCTGAAGAAGGGTATATATACTCTAGCTGGTATTTTGCTTTGGGGGCTCGTTTATGAGAAGGACCTTTTGATTCCATGGTCAAGATTCTGAGTGGTCTTATGTTCAGAACTCCCTGACTGCTCAGATGTAAAGGCTCTTTTGGTACAGTTGTGTATGTAAAGTATATAGTTGATTCAGGCAGTCAGAGCCCTATCTGTTGGTCTTTGTTTCTTTGCTTGTATTTTCTCTGAAGTTCAGGGTGCCGACTTTTTGAACTAGTGAATGTAATTAAAAAACATTGTTGACTCCTTAAGCAGCTTTCTTTCCTAGTAAAGTAGATCTAAGAACCTGTGCTAGTAGCCATTCCGGGTATGCCAGTGTGGTTGCTGCTACATCCCCTTAGTGGAGAGCAAGTGAGGATATTCATCTAAAGCTTTTCACTTAGAACAAAATTAGTCTGGTGGATCAGTGTCCACTGATGTGATACAAGCACTCAGAAAAGTCTGCTCTTCTTTCCCAAAGACAGTATGGATCATACAAACAAAATAAGATCCACTGTGGTTTAGCTTCACCCAATGGCACCTATGTTTCCTTATCACCAACAGCATCACATATATATTTAATTTGTATCTCTGCCCCGACAGTACAAGGCAGCTCCAAAGGACCCAATGGACTGGATAGAGCTAAAGTTATAACTACTCAGTTGTCTTATCTCCATGGAGGCAATTGGAGGGAGAAAAGACACCAACTCCTGCAAAAAGAGCAGGTTGCCATTTTCTGGAAACTGTTCCCTACTTTTTAATCTTTTTATGTACATATCCTCCTAACTGCCTTATTAGCTCCTCAGGGGCAAAGAGGCTGGGTCACATCTCTTTACATCCTCAACTCATAGCACAATGCCTTGGTCGTTGTATGTACTCAAGCAAGATTTTGAGATAATGGCCATACACACACACACACACACACACACGTATATGCACACACAGATACATATGTATATATATATATATATATATATACATATATATAGTATCTTCCCAGAGCAATCCTATTCTGCCATTAAGAATGCCTTGCATGGATCAGTCAGCCCTTATTATAATATTGTGATAGGCTAAGGAATTAGCTAAGAGGAATCAACACTAATGATATAAATAATTGACTTGTTTCTCCTTTTCTGAGTAGTTTTAATATATCATTTAAAACGTGGGAAATGAACATGTTGTTCAGCAGGGCTCTTAAATGAACCCCATTGTGTTCTCATTGCTCTGCTAAATATTTATATGCTATTGTCCTTTAACTTCCAATCACTGAAGACAATCCAACAATGAATAATTGAGCATAATATGAACTCTTTTTGAAGCCTGGAAAATGTGGCCACATGAATCAACTCAGAAGTTCTCTTAAAATGATTTGCAAATGACAAACTCATGTAAGTCAGGGAGACTTTTTGTAGGCTCATTCAGAAAGTTTGCAGGAATGAGTATGCCATGGTCGAACTTTTAACAAGGAGATAACATGGCATGAAGGTCACAAAGTATCACTGGAAAGGTGAAGGGCTCTCAGTCCTTGACATTCAAAAAACAAAAAGACAAAACAAACTCCTGAGAGAGAGAAAACCCAGAACATGGGGGAACAAGGACTGGTAAGAGCCCTCCAAATTCTTCAAGGCAGCTGTTGTGTCTTTCCTCCTCAGGTTGAATATACCTAGTTATTTTAATTTCCCATGTGTCCTGGGGCAAATACATTCATTTCTTTGAGTGTTAACTTTCCCATATGTAAAATGAAATGGTTACACAGGTACAGAACCATAGAGTTAAAGCAGCAAGTGAACATAAAGAGTATTTAGTCCAGTCCTCTCATGTTACAGATGAGGAACTAGCCTTCAGAGAGGTTCAGTTATGTGCCCAAGGTCACACAAATGGAAAGAAACAGAGTTTCCTTCACGTCTAATAAACTAAGTGTCTGAATACAGGAATGTTTCTTTCCAAAAGACATGGTGTGATTTGTAAGAATATTGGAGATATATGTGGTGAGTTGGAAATGAATCCATTTATTGCCACATAGCTTAACACGGCTTAATTCTGTTTTGGAACTGTCAGCCTTTTCTCAGGTGACAGTTGCCATTGTGTCCTTTCTTTGTTTATTACATTTCCATAGCTTTCCTTCTCAGACTTTGCTTGGGAAACATCTTAGTTGCTGGATTTAATTGAATTGGTATGCTTTCATTGTGTGTATAGAACCAGAGGCTCAGAATAATGGATGCATATTTAATAAAGGGAAGAAAACTAACGAATCCAATACATATGAATGAATTTTGTATTGAAGATACAAGCTTTAAATGAAAGTATGAATTTTAAAAATATTATTCCTATTGAGTAAATGGGAATTTGATGAGTATATGAGAGAATTTTACATGAATATTGGTTTAAATATACACTGAAATCCTGCTTATGATAACCTTGGTTTTTGAAGGCCATGCCAGAAGAATGTGGCAGGTTCTGGCATATTATACTGTTCTGAGAAGCCTTCAAATGTATTTCAGGAAATAGATGGAATATCTGTTGGCCAAGGATAGACCTAGCTAAGTTTGGAGAGGTTTGTTACCTGAAAGGTTGATTATTAAGAGATGACACTTTTTTGATAATGCTCATGGGTTACTTTGACCAAAAAGTGTCATCTTTTGATAGCCAACCTTCTGATGATAAATCTCTCCAAGCATTTTTTAAACATTATAATCAAACCATCAACAAGCATTTATTAAGTGCTTATAATTTGTCAGATACTATGCTAAGGGCTAGGAATTTTTTAAAAGGTAAAAACACACAAAGGGTTCCTGCTTGCAAAGAACTTATGTAATAATAGGGAGATGGCATGAAAACAAGTAAGTACATAAAAAAAAAAACAACAGATAGATTAGAAGCTAGTTAACCTTAGAGGAACGGCTGAGTTGGTTTGGAGGACTCAGAAATCCCGCAAAAGGCAGGATTTGAATATTGAAGGAAGCTGAGGATTTTAAAAGAGATGAAGGAAAGGAAGGAGGTGTTGAAGGGGTTGTGCTTAGTGGAGGGAGCCCCCACACTGACTGAGCCCTTGAGGTGCTGATGCTGGTTTAAAGCACAGTTTTCTCTTTGGATTACCGGTGAGAGGAATATGGGGGGGGGGAAGAGAGAGAGGGAGAGAGAGGGGAGAAGAGAGGAAGAGGGAGAGAGAGAGGGAAAGAATGGGAGAGGGAGAGAGAGGGAGAGAG
>CM053583.1:30172945-30188645 GCA_028627135.1 Pseudochirops cupreus | reverse complement strand
CCCCCCCCCCCGGGGCACAGCTGAGGCTTCAGGGCAGGCTGGTTTCAGTTCGCAGTGCTGATATGGTTCCTCGTAGCTGAGCTGACTTTAGTGGGAAGTATCTTTGTGTGCATTTTGGAGTTCTAGGATTGGTTTAGAGTCCTGTTTTAATGGGTATTTTGAGGTGGCTATGTGAGAGCTGCGATATGTTGCTGCTGCTACGCCGCCATCTTGGCTCCGCCCCCAGTTTGTACATTTAATTAAAAAGTGTCTCTGAAAGATTTTAGCCAAAGATCTAAGGATTGGTTGCTTTACTCCCACAGTTATATGATCTCTGACGTCCCTTCTAGCTCCAAATCCTAAGATCTATTATTACAAAGGAAAAAGAGGGGGAGAAGCAGATTGAAAAATGGAGTCCAATCTTTTGCATTATGGATTAGAATGTCCAGTCCCTGAGGACCTTTCCTATGTTACTAATATTTCACTACTCCAGGGACCCAAAATTTAATTCTTCTAAGAGTTTCCTCCAACATTGCAGGTGACAATAACTCCACAACATAGGAGATGAATGGTCTTCTAGAATAGTCAAATGGGCCAAACAATTCAGCTCCTGAAGTGAATATGGTCATGAGCCTCTCCAAGTCTTGCCAGCTTGGTTCTGCAAAAACAGACATACAGCCCATCCCTAGACCCATATTCAAAACCTTTCTAGCTGGATAGGGTGTGACAGACTATATTTCCTTTTTTTCCATGTTTTGAATTGCAAGATACAAGGAAAACATCTTCAGCTACTCAAAGACTAATTTATTCTTTTTCTTCTCTGACCACTATAAGGCTGCCAGAGTCAAGCGCATGAGATTTAAGTAGACAGAGAGATGGACGATTGGATGGGTGGATAGACAGACAGACAGAATTTTTTTAAATTTAATTTTAAAAGAGAAGGAGTTTTAGTGGAGGGAATTTCCATGATAGGAGTTTATAGGATAATAGTCGTCGAGCTTGAAGGAACCTCAAAAGTCATCTAGTCCAATTCCCTCATTTTATAGATGAGGAAACTGAGGCTCATGGAAATTAAATGACTTGCCCAAGGTCACAAAGGTGGTAAGCATCAGAGGTGAGATTTGAACCCAGGTCCTCTGATTCTAAAGCACTGTTGTTTACAACTCCCATAAAATTACAGATCACGACCAAAACGAAATTTTTACCTGTGAGAAACTGACATCTAAAAAACCTGAATTCTTTTTGGAATACTCCATTGCAAATGGACATCACTGTAGGAACATCTTCCTATGTCCAGAAAAGCATAGCAACAAGATAAAATACTGTTTCATTCTAAAAGTTATGAAACCAAGATATTCAGTTTGCAAAAAGAGTTTTTCCTTTGAAGTGACAGTACATTGTACTGAAGGAAATACTGAAGGCTTACTGGAAATTAGAATTTGTTATTACTGTTTTTAAAATGTTGAGAAACTTTGCAAAAGTGTCCTATGGATCTTTTCTGTTGGTTATGCTGTCCTTATTCCAAAGCCATTAACTCTTCGTGATTTCTTTTTAAGAGGAAATCAGGTCATGGGCAGCAAATCTATTCAATGAAAAATATGGCATCCATTGTTAGGAATGATTTGCAGGATTTTTAGGTCCTGGTTTCATCACTGGAGGGACCAGAGTAGAGTGACAACTCTCTGCAATTTATAGTCTTAGCAAATGCCCTGGGGCATTGAAAAGTTAAGTAACTTGGCTAACAATGTGTCAGAGGTAGCACATGAACCCAAGTCTTGGTGACTTTAAGTCTATTCCTTCTAGCCACCATCCTGCCCTGCCCCTCTAAAAATTATATCATTGATTTTAACACCAAGAACAATGGAAGAAGACTGTATTTTTTTTAATTGCTTTTTAAAAATCACATGTAAAAACAATTCTTAACATTTTGGAGGTTTTTTTTACTTCCAAATTCACTTCCTCCTTCCCTTCTCCCTTCATTGAGAATGTAAGTGATTTGATATAAGTTATACAAGTATACATACATATACATGCAAAACATATTTCCATATTAGTCATATTGTGAAAGAAATCACAAATCAAAAACTAAAACAAAAGCCAGTGAAAATAAAGAAAGCAAATAAAAGTATACTTTGACCTTCATTCAGACTCAATCAGCTCTTTCTTTAGAAGTAGATAGCATTTTTCATCATAAGTCCTTCAGAATTGTCTTGGATCATTGTATTGATCAGAATAGCTAAGTCACTCACAGTTGATCATCACACAATATTGCTGTTTACTGTGTACAGTGTTCTCTTGGGTCTGCTCACTTCATTTTGCATCCAATCATGGAAGTCTTTCCAGATTTTTTCTGAAAGCATCCTGCTCATCATTTCTTACATAACGATAGTATTCCTTTATAATTATATACCACAACTTGTTCAGCCATTTTCCCACTGATAGTCATCTCCTCAATTTCTAATTTTTTGCCACCATAAAAAAAAAGCTGTTATAAATGTTTTTGTATGTATAGGTCCTTTTCCTTATTTTTCAATTTCTTTGGGATACAGACCTAGTCGTGGTACTGCTGGGTCAAAATATATCCACAATTTTAAAGCCCTTTGGATATGGTTCCAAATTACTGTCCAGAATGGTTGGATCAGTTCACAACTCCACCAAAAGGGCATTAGTGTCCCAATTTTCTTACATCTTCTCTGACATTTGAAGAAGATTGTTAACTGTCCAAGACACAGTTCTTAAACACTGTGAAGTGTTCCCTTAAAACACAAATGCACTTATAATTAGTTACATCAAAAGCATTTTCCCCCTTGGAAAACAGAAAAATCACATTGGACAAATCTAACCAGAACAGGTCCAGCTCTGAGAAGAAACAGGACAGAACAGAACAGTCCTGAAGCATCCTCATGCCCTTTTGCTGCTGAAGGAAAGGAGGAGGAAATACTGCCTATGTTTACGTTCATTGTGGGGGGTTGGAATAAATGGTTGTCTTCATTCATTTCAGGGAAGTAAACAGATTGAGAAAATATTTTTAAAAGTATTTGGAAGCTACCGAGTCTGATTTTTTTTTTTGCCTTCTTATTTGTGTTTGTGGTTAACCACATTTCTGGAGTCTTATGTCTTTTTTTAATGACAAATTCTGAAACTTCCAACACAGTTTCTGACAAACTTCAACCTCTAAATAGACTTGCCTCCTCTCCTGTTGATGTTATCAGATGCAAAAATGGAAAATATACTGGGAGGTTATTTATGGAAAAATAGATTGAGATAGAGCCCCCACTTTTCTGAAGCAGCAATTTCCAGCCTTTATCAGAAAGCAAGAATTTGCAGACTTTTGAAAGTTCTTTTAGAGATAAATCTATTGCTTTCATTAAAACTGAATAGTGAATCTCCCAGGAGGGTAGCCCCAGCAAAAGTTTAAAAAGCAAGATGAACAAAATATATGGATTTTAAACTGGAATAAAACTTATAAATCATGTAGTCTAAGACCCTTATTTTATATGAAGATTAACCAGAGCCTCTAAAGACAATATGACTTGTCTAAGGTCATAGAGCTTGTACAATGTCTCTGAACTCAAATTCAAACCAATGTCCTCTGACTCAGAATCATAACTAAGAATTTGAACTGTTGGACCAGTTCTGTTGGTCAGGAAACAAGAATTGGTGAAGTGTCTAAAGAATGGCCTTTTCTGTATGTGGTCGAGGTAGTCTAGAGACAGACATCATGGCAGTTAAAAAAAGAAACCTAGGAGGTCAGAATTTTCAAAGGAGACAAAGATTGGAGTGAAGACTGTGAATCAGGGACTGGTCTTACTAGGATGATTCAGTGACCTGGAGACACATAAAGACTTGGACAGGACAGAATAAAATTTGATGAGGACCAAAAGATAGAAAAACATGACACTAGACCTAGGTACAGGATCATAGATTTAGAATGAAAACTATGACGTTACAGGTCATGTAGTCCTGTCTCTTCCTTGGATATGTTTGCTATTGTTCAATTGTTTTTCAGTTCTGTATGATTCTTCATGACCCCATTTGGGGTTTTCTTGGCAGAGACATTGGAGTGGTTTGCCATTTCCTTCTCCAGCTCATTTTACAGATGAAGAAACTGAGGCAAACAAGGTTAAATGACTTGCCCATGGTCACACAGCTAGTAAGTGTCTGAGGCCACATTTGAACTCATGAAATGAGTCTTCCTGACTCCAGACCCAGCACTCTCTCCATTATGTCACCTGGCTGCCCCTGTTTTTATACATAGGGCAATTCAAAGCCTCAAAGGCTTATTACCACTCATTTATAGCTAATGTTACCCTAGCAGTCCATGGTATGGAACTCTCTTCCCTCTGATGAATACCAATCGCCCATACCTATGTGAGGGTAGGGTGGAATTGGCAAGAAGGAGAGAAGAAAACTCCAGGCTCTTTGAGGTTCCACAGTCCTTTCCTGTGCTTTCTGGCTTCCAACTTCAAGTAAGATGGAAAATGCCAACTATCCTTCAGGTGGCTGAAAAAAAAAGACCCTGGGAGGGCATGACAGGAGCTGGCAGTTTTCTGTCATGTCCCTATCCCCAGCTTGCTACACTAGAGACTTCAGAGAACTTTCCCTTGGGTGAGATCTAGGGCACTGGCTCGGTTGATTTGAGCCACTGACTCTGAATAGGAGAGTTCCTTCACTATGTATTGTCTGACATATTCTCCTATGTCTACTTTCTCTGATTTCTGTTTTGCTATTAGTTTGGATAAATTAGTTTTTTGCTAATTGCTTTATGTGTTCACTCTAGAACTTGTATTTGATGGGAAGGGAGTCAGCCTTGGATATAAAGCATGGGCCTTGCTTCCTCCCAATTAGTGAAACAGCAGTTAGAAGCTTAGCTCGAACCTGACAATTTCATCTTCTAGACTAACAATATTTGAAGAAGCAGATAGATGTAATTCTAGCCTGGTACCCCCTCTCTCCAAGGAGATCAGAGTGACCAAGCTTCAGACCTTGACCTCTTACTATCCTCCTGGAAGGAATTAAAGTCTAATTTGGAGAAGGGTGGGAGGAGAAGAGGCTAGAGATGTCTTTTCTACCTCTTTTTGAACCAAACAATGACAGCCTCATGCTATATATGGCAAAGACATCTCTTGATATTCTAATAAAGGCAAGAATGCAGGCCAGATAGGTGGAGGATGATCTTCCCTGTTTCGCTTGGCTTTTATTCTACTCAAATTCATTTGCATGTCAAGGTGGAGTGGGCCTGGTGAATTTCTAACCCTAAATCAGATGTTTTAACAAATCTGGAATAAAGAACTGAAATTCTGCCCCAGATTAAGTACTTAAAAGAAAGGACTTAATCTAAACCCAGGTTTTTATATTGGATTTTTTGTCCAGTAGGGCAATGGCTCATAGTCTCTGGCTATGGCTAAAGAAATGTCATTCTGCCCTTATCAGGGAAAGATTTTCCTTAGCAAATGGGAACTGAGGTGATTGGCAATTAGTCCTGAAGACTCCAACCATGTTAACCATCAGAACTAGAAGCAACCACAAGACCAAGCAAGGATTCTCTGTTTGGGGAGGGGGGCAGGGAGGAAGAGGGGTAGTACTTCCAGCAGAAATTATGGCCCTGCTTATCCAGGAGCAGATCAGAATGGGTAGAATGACAACATCATTAGGAGAAATTAGTTACCAGACAGCGAAGAAGTCATGAGTAGTCCCCTCTAAATATGTATCTTAACCACACATATCCTCTATTTCTGTACCTCACTACATGTATGTTTTTACATGTATGTCCTATAAATGTTTTCTACATGTAGCTATGAATGATATATATACACGTAGGAGACTATGCCTCTTATAGGGGAGGGGTAATAATTTACTGCTGTTTACCTTATACTCTTATTTCATTAAATATCATTGCTTTTTAACTAGTTTCTTCCTCTGGATGACTAGTAAAAGAAACCCATCAGTGGAGGCTAATGAACTATGATTTTAGAATAGTTTGAACCTTGGTTGGATTTTCTGGGGGCCCCACAAATGAGCCCCAGATGCTGTATTTTCTTTTTTTTATTTGTTTAGTAGTTTATTTTTCCCTAGTTACAAGTAAAACCAATTTTAACATTCATTTTTAAAACTTTGAGTTTTAAATTCTGTCCCTTCCTCCCATCCCACCCCCCCCCCATTGAGAAGGTCAGCAATTTGATATAAATTATACATGTGTAGTCATGCAAAATGCTTCCATAATCATCATGTTGTGAAAGAAAACATAGACAAAAAAAACTTCAAGAAAAATAAAGTTAAAAAAAGTCTGCTTCAGTCTATATTCAGACACCATCAGTTCGTTCTCTGGGAATGGATAGCATTTTCCATCATGTCTTTCAGAGTTGTCTTAGATCATTGCACTGCTGAGAATAGCTAAGTCATTCACAGCTGATCATCTTACAATATTGCTGTTACTTTGTGCACAGCACATTTCACTTTGCATCAGTTCATATAAGTCTTTCCAGGTTTCTCTGAGAGCATCCTGCTCAACATTTCTTATAGTACAATAGTATCCCATCATAACCACGTACCACAATTTGTTTAGCCATTCCCAAACTGATGGTATCACCTCAATTTCTAATTCTTTGCCCCAAGAAAAGAGTTGCTATAAATATTTTTGTACATATAGGTCCTTTTCCTTTTTTCAGTCTCTTTTGGGATATAGACCGGATGCCATATTTAGAGGAAGAAGAAATTGAGGCCTTAATAAGTAGAAGGTAGAACTAGGATTCATACTCAGCTCTCTGACTAAATTCAGGGATCCTTCTGGAATACTTCAGTAGTGGAAGGTTCCAGGGCATATATTAGAACAGGAGCTCAGAGGAAGACAGGGACTGGGGAGTGATAGGGTTGTGTTTACAATGGAAAAAGCAACTGCTGGTAGGACCAACATGAGATGCCTTCCCCAGTGATTTCCACCATTTCTCCCCTAGCTGATCTCATGCTGATATTCCATGTGATGAGGTTTCTTTTCCCTAATTGAGCTGGGGGCAGCAGTCTGAGAGAATTGGGGGAGGGAGCTAGCAAGGGACCAATCTGGCGACTGCGGAGGGGGAAAGAAAGTGTTCTTTTCACAAATATCACTTCCCCAGCGCCATCATGTTTAGATTCTTCTCTGACTCCAAAGTTAGCATACATTTTCCTGAATCACACTTCTTCTCAGGCTGCCATTTTGTTCCACATCCAAATAACAAAGTTCTACTTTATCTGAGATTGTGCAGACAGTTCCAGAGAGAAGGTCTGCTTCCCACAGACATGTTTGATCCTCTCAGGCGATTTCAAGCTTAATTTAGAGAATCATTCTGCAATCAGGTTGTGCCATGTAGGCTAATGATGGATTTCTAAGCCCCAAGCACTTTTCAACAGATTTGAATTTTGCCTGGGTCATGTTTCCCCCCATGGGACAGGTTATAACATATTACAGTACTTGCTTTGTAAAGGTGATTACTCCTCTCATGAATGAGATAAAATGACTTGTCAGAGTCAAGATTGGAAGGAAATTCTTGCAAAATATCATAATGTTCTTGTCTTTCCATGTTTCCTGAAATTTCCACCGTTACTAACGCCATTGGAGAAATAATAATAATAGTTCACATTTATATTAAGCTTTATTGCTTATAGAAAGATTGAGGAGGAGGAAGAGGTTGGATGGCTTTTTGGGAAATAACAAAGCTCCATTAGTAACCCCAAGCTTCCCATGGAAACAGAGGTCCATTTGTTTAATACATACATTCCACTGGTGTTGCTGGATATAGTAGAGAGAAATGAGGCGCCGTGGTCTCTGAAGAATTAAAAATGAATGTCATAAAGAAGGAAATGAAGAGATGGGAGCATGGTGGGTGGGAACAGTGACAAGATACAGCATGTCCCAAAAGCCTTAGTGTGGTTTTAAAATTTAGTACCTGTAGTGGCTTAAAATGTTGATGATTTGGTAGGTTAAAACCACACTAAGATTTTTTGGGATGCCCTGTAAAACTCAATGAGAGATTTTGATGTACAAAAGTAATAGACAATAATTGGATGATAGGAGGAGAAGATGGGTTAGAGATGGGGCAGAGGCGAGAGATGGCAGGTGGACAACTAGAGCGCTCCACCAGTACCCCATAATGTCAGGAGAAAGTGAGCAAGGCCTCCAACACATTGATGGACCCCCTGTGGCGAATGTCTGGGAGGAGATGGACAAGTCACTTGGGACAGCCAGGTTTGGATGGATCTGACTCCCTGGAAGAATCTCTGAAATTGAGGACTATGAGAAATGAATCTCTGAGACTGAAGTGATCACTCATTCACCTGAGTATTTTATCACTTACAAAGTATATTTCTGACAATTCTACAATAATCATGGTAACTGATGTCAGATAGCTATTTAAAGTGTTGTTCAGTCATTTCAGTTGGGTCTGACTCTTTGTGACCCATTTGGGGGATTTTTTTTTTTTAGATACTAGAGTGGTTTATCATTTCCTTCTGCTCATTTTAGAAATGAAGAAGCTGAGGGAAACAGGAGAAAGTGACTTGCCCAGGGTCACACAGCTAGTAAGTATCTAATATAGGATTTGAACTCAGGTCTTCCTGACTTCAGGCCTGGTGCTCCATCCACTGTACCACCTAGCTGCACCTTTTAAAGTATATATCACATACATGACCATGTTTTAATCCTCACAACAACCCAATGAAGGAAATACTACATGTGTGATTACCCCCATTCTTCAAACTAGAAAACTAAGGATTGGAAAGTTTAAGTGCCTAGCTTAAAGTCACACAGTTATTAAAGGGTAAGATCTGGGCCTCAAACCCATTCCTTCTGGCTCCAAGTTTTGTATGCTTTCTACTCCACTGTGGCTACCACATAGATTCCACAGAACATGATTAGGACAGAGGCTATTAACGGGAGCTCTCTAGCTGCAGGAAATTTAGTTTCATAATGATTGGTAACAGGACAAAGGTGAGGGATGGCAGATGGATGGCCAAAATGCCCTCCTGAG
Source organism: Pseudochirops cupreus (assembly GCA_028627135.1). Classification (NCBI taxonomy): domain Eukaryota; kingdom Metazoa; phylum Chordata; class Mammalia; order Diprotodontia; family Pseudocheiridae; genus Pseudochirops; species Pseudochirops cupreus. Next base: position 30,179,664 of record CM053583.1, on the reverse strand, counting down.
CTATGAGGGTGGCCTGGGCTGGGCATACACCAGGAGGCTTAAAAGTTTCAAGTCAGTGGGACAACCTAGACCTTGTTTTTGTCTAGCTATGACATCTTCTTCCCCAGGACAAGATTCTTGCCACCTGTGCCCCAAACCTTAGTGATCACTGGCCTCCTCATGAATGTTATGATTTTTGATTATACAACTGCCACTTTTTCTGACACTGACTCCTCACTCTGACCCTGTAACCTATTGACTGACTTATCTATTCCATTCTAAGCTGTGGTTTGATAGCAGTGGGTTCCTAACCTCCACATTAAGAGGTATTTCTCCATTACCCAATTGTCTCAAACCCCAAATTAAGGAGAATTCCATCAGCATCATGGATGGTACAGCTCCAGCCTTTTTCAAGCTATTACTTTGGGCTCTGAAGACAGGGCTGGGTAGGAAAGGATATACCCCATGCCTCTTCTTTATACACTGAGCCACTAATGCTTTCAAATGAACAGTTTATCAGATTTGCTAACCAGAAGGCTCTGAAAGAATGGAAAATAGAACAAATAAGTTTTACCATGTTTGTTAACCAACTAGGTGATTGACAGAGGAAAAAGACCAGGGTTCAAAACACTTGACTTGTAAAGGATTTGCCTGAGAGGATTATTGTAGTGGCAGAGGTTGAAAAATTCAATTAAATTCATTTAGATTGAATAAGCATATATAAAACATCTGCTATATGCAAGGCACTGAGTTATGATAATCATCATAATAGCTAACATGTATGTAGCACTTAGCATGAACCAGGCGCTATATTAGGAGCTTTATAATTATTCTCTCATTTGATCCTCACAACAACCCTGGGAAGTAAGTGCTACTATTGTCCCATTTCACAAATGAGGAAACTGAGGCAAACAGAGGGTAAAATAGCTTGTCCAGAATCACATAGCTTAGTAAGTGCCTGATTTGAATTCAGGTCTTTCTGGATCCAGACCCGGCACTCAATCTATCCATTGCACTATCTCAGGATTCAAAGAGAACTGGGGCACTCTAGATGGGAGACAGGATGTGCTTAAATGGACATCCAGGACTTTAAAAAAGGGGAGGGGGGTGTCTAAAAACAGATGCTTTCTGTTCCACTGTTTTGCATCTGGTATATTTTTAAAGAAATATACATAATTTTAGGAAGTGCTGAACTCAGGACTTTAGACTCCCTTCTACTGGGCAGTAGTCCCTCCCTGGCAGTTAATTGGAAACTTATGGGCACAGCTACTCCCAATGGTAGCCCGGGGGACTTGAAGAGTTAAGGCCCTTTCCTAACTTGTTTAGATATTAAGTAGAAACTGACTCAGCTTTTCTCAGCTTAAATACAGACAGGATGGAAGAGCTGTCTGTAGATTCCATGACCCCTCTAAGCCCCTTAAGAAGCTTTGCCTCAGTTTGAAACTATAATGTGCCATCAAATTGCCATGGGGGAGTGTTAGAAAATAAACGCCAGCCCTCTGTGAACATCCCTTTGACCATCCTGAGCTCTTGTAAGCCTAATGAGAGGCCTCCCTTTAGCAGATAAATGATCCTTTCTTCTCATGTGTAACAGATACAAACATTTCATAAAAGACAGATGAAGAAAACCATCACAGTGCTGAGTAGTCATTTGTACCTAGGAAGTAAGCATTGTTCTTTGGTTATTAGAGAACTGCCATTAAACACCCTCAATCTAGTTGCACCCTCCTTAATTAGATAGCAAGTGATCCCATTATTTTAATGGTATTTTATTTTTTCCAATTACATGTAAAGACGATTTTTGATATTCATCTAAAAAATTTTTTGAGTTCAAAATTTTCTGCCTCTCTCTCTCACCTCCTCACTCCCTGAGATGGTAGGCAATTTTATATAGATTAGATATGTGCAATCATACAAAACATATTTCCATTTTAGTCATGTTGTGAAAGAACAAACAAACCAAAAGGAAAAAAAAAACCATGAAGAAAATGAAATAGAGTATGCTTTGATCTGCATTCAGACTCCATCAGTTCTTTCTTTGGATATGGATAATGTTTTTCATCACAAGTCCTTCAGAATTGTCTTAGATCATTGTATTTCTGAGAAGAGCTAAGTCTATCAAAGTTAACCTTTTCACAATATTGCTGTTACTATGTACAGTGTTCTCCTGGTTTGACTCACTTCACTTTGTATTGGTTCATGTAAGTCTTTCCAGGTTTTTCTGAAATCAGCCTGCTCATCATTTTTCTTGTAAAGTGCTTGCGTTATTAAAAGATTTTATTTTATTCAACAAATAAAATGTTTTATATAAATACCCTGGGTAAATAAGCTAGATACTTCAAAAACATTCATTTGTCCAACATTTATTAAGTCTCTGCTATATACAAAACATGTTGCTAGATGCTGGGGATACCAAGAGAAAAAACCAACAAAATAATACCTGCTCTCTTGATAGACTTAGCTCTTCGCAGGAATTCAAGGATCCAAGACAACTCCAAAAGACTCATGATGGAAAATGCCATCCACATCCAGAGAAAGGCCTATGGAGTCTGAATGCAGATCAAAGCCCCCAATTTTTTTTTCCTTTCTCATGGTTTTTCCCTTTTGTTCTGATCCTTCTTTCACAATATGACTAATGTGGAAATACATTTAATATGATTGTACGCGAATAGCCTATTTCAAATTGCTCGCTGTCTTGGGTAGAGGGAGGGGAGAGAGAGGAGAAAATTTAGAACTCACAATCTTATAAAAATGAATGTTGAAAACTAAAAATAAATAGATTACTTTTTAAAAAAAAAATCCTTGCCCTCAAGAAACTTACATTCTACTGGAGATATATATGAAATATATACAGCAAAGTACATACAAGTACATTTAAACAGAGAAATGATAAGACAGTAATTTCAAGAGGGAGAAAGCATTAATGATGTTCCCATCATTGCCACGAATCCCAGTAAAAGACTCATGAAAGATTGGACATTAAGAGATGATTCCTGATCTGTGTTTAAGAGGAAACTAGTGATTCTACAAAATCAAAGTGAGGAAGGAGGGCATTCTGGACATTTCTGTTCAAAGAAGCATAGAGGGATGATATAGAATATGCTGTAAATTCCCTAAAAATATTCCAACTTCACTGAATGTCTGGGGCTATGCAGTTACAAGCATCACATTTTGAGTAAGAGTATGTGGAGCTCACAATTACTAATGATGCTCCTGAATTTTACCTGGTTTATGGTGGATGAATTGTTCCCAAGTGAGCAACATCTCCAGGCCTAACTAGTCTCAGCTATCCTACCTATTAAACCTTTCTTCTTAATACTTTCCCCAAATAGAGATATCATAAGATGGTAAATTCAGAGGAAGAAGGAATCCTAGATACCATCTACTAAATCTTCTTATTTTATATATGTATAAAGAAGAGAGAGGAGAGATAATGTTACATCATCAACATCCTAGCTAGGATATTTATTTATATGTGTGTGAATTTTACATATATATATATTATATATATATTACATACTTACATGTATATGTATATAGTGCTTTAAAGTTTTCAAAATGCTCTACAAGTATTATCTCATTTAATTTTTATGATACCGATGGGAAGTAAGTGCTATTATTGTCCCAATTTTGCAGATGAGGAAACTGAGGCAAACCTGAAGTTAAGTGACTTCCTAGGGCCACGCAGTTAGTAAGTATTTGAGGCTAAATTCAAATTCAGGTCTTCCTGACTTCAGGTCTAGTGTTCTAATTACTACATTATCTAAAGTTTCTTGACCAAGGTCATTCAGACAATAGATGTCACACTTGAACTCCAGTCCTAACTCCAAATCCAGAATTCTTTGCATTGTATCATATACAGAAGCTCAGAGTTGCAAAGGATCTCTGAGTTCCTCTATGCTGAGCTCTACCTGAACAGAAATCCCCTCTTCAATATCCCTGACAAGGGGTTCTCCAGTTTCTGCTTAATGGTGTCCAGTGATATCAAAGATACCACCTCCCAGCTCTTTCGCTTGCTCCCTATGTGAATTTGGACAGGCTTCTAATTCCTCTGGGGCTCTCAGTTTCCTCATCTATAAAATGAAGTAGAATTCGATGACTTCCAATGTCTCTTCTGATTCTGGATTCCACAGTCTTATAATATGAAGACAACTCATTCTACTTCCAGGTAGCTTTAAGTGTTAGGAAGATCTTCTTTATACTGAAATGAAATCTATTTCATTAAATGCTTTTGCTACGAATTCATTCTATCTTCTGGTTTATTGGTAAAAGTAGATATATCTTTGGGGATTCCTCAGTGATGGGTTTTGAGCAGATGCCCATAGAGGAGCCTGAACTTTGGCTAATGATAACAATACCTAACATTTATGCAATGCCTATTATGTTCCAGGCACTGTGCTGGAATGTTTTACAGCTGTCCTATCAACTGATTCTCACACCTGGAAAGTAGGTGCTATTATTATTCCCATTCTACAATTGAGGAAACTGATGACTTACTCAGGATCACATGGTTAAGGGTATCTGAAGGTTAATTTAAACTCAGGTCTTCCTCACTCCAGACCTGGCACTCTATCCACTGCACTGTCTAGCTGCTCCTGAGGGATCCACTGTGTGAACTGGGTTCCCCAAACTGGGTTGAGTTGGATTACCCTCATCACAGGGTTACTTTAAGGTTGATATAAGATTCTAAGGCATGTAAAGTACTCTGCAAATCTTAAGGCAGTTTACAAATGTCATCTCCTATACCCTAATTGATGCTGTCAGTTTCCAAGCAGCGGGACCCCTGAGAGATTACAGAGAAGTATAATCTGTATTATAGCCCTGTCAGAATTAAACAGCCAAGACTAAAATGCCTCTGGGCTATTTGAAAGTTTCCAGCTCTTTCAAGAAGGCCCAGGGTCTGAATGCCCCTGGACCATTTTGAGGCTTTCTGCTCTTCTACTCAAATCCCACAATCCCATCTTCTGTACAAAGTGACCCGCTGGTGCCTCTGAGGACTCTATTCATTCAACTCTGCCAAGAGTCTCCATTTCCTATGCCTAACTTGAGTCAGAACAAATTGGTCCCATTCATCAGCTCTATTCCCCCGTGTCCAAGCAGTGTGCCTCCCACTGAGCCATTTCGGTGGTGGAAATGTACTCATGCGCCCTTGCTTGCCTGCCTTCCATTCTCCTCCTCAGCCTTAGACCACTCCATCCACATTCCTTAAGAGCTGCTCTGCAGGGAGGGAGGACAGTGTGTGTTTGCTTTCTTGTTGGGGTAACACCTTATTACAATAATTAGTTCATTTGAAACATAAGGAGAAATACAATAAACCCTAAGGTTTGCTTGGTTCCCTGTTCTTTAGCTACACGGAGTTTATTTTAGGAGAAAAGTTCTGACTTGCCATAATTATTCTGAGCCCCAAGTTAGGAAAATTTCTCATCCTCAGGCAGGAGTGGGGCTCTCTGCCTAATTTTACATTTGTATATCTCTCTAGTCAACCTCTGGTTTTTCGGTGGTTGAGACAATTTATTTTCCTGGAATCATTTGAGTAACATACAACAAATGATATGATAGTGTCTGTGAATAGTAAGGCATTGGAAGGAGAAATTAAGGAAAGATTGAGCTGATCATTTCTTGGGACTTCACTCAGGTTGGGTTGTCCTTTCCAAGATGCCTGTAAAGCCCAATACTCTTGAGATCTCAGTACTTCCTTTGTTCCAATCTTTTGAATTCAGGGCCAGAATCTCCTCCCCACCCCCACCCCCACCCCCACCCCTACCCCATCCTCATTCTAAGATAGTTTTTTTTTTCCCTTTTATACAAATTGCTTAGGTTGTGATTTAGTTTCTCTCTTTTTTTTTGTTTTTTTTGGAGGGCGATTGGGGTTAAATGACTTGCCCAAGGTCACACAGCTAGGGGTGTGTGTGTGTGTGTGTGTGTGTGTGTGTGTGTGTGTGTGTGTGTTGTGTCTGAGGCTGGATTTGAACTCGGGTTCTCCTGCTCTATTCACTGCACCACCTAGCCATGCCTGTGATTCAGTCTCTTACACAATGGCTTTGATTGATTGAAGGAGGTGTATAGGCCTGAGACAGCTGGGTGGCATAGTGGATAGAGTACCAGGGCTAGAACAAGAAGACCTGAGTTTGAATGTGGCCCCAGACATTTATTAACTGTGTGACCTGGGTAAGTCACTTAACCCTGTTTGCCTCAGTTTTTTCATCTGTAAAATGAGCTGGAGAAGAGAATGGCAAATCACTCCAGTATCTTTGCCAAGAAAACCCCAAATGGGGTCACAAAGAGTCAGTCATGACTAAAACACTGAGCAACAGAAGCCTAGTTCATGCTCTGTTTTGACTATTTGATTCGATCAAAATGGGTCCTTACCTTTTCAATGCACCAAAGCCAAGTGGGAGGACTTTCAATCTCACCCTGATGCTCGAGCTGGTGTATGTGTTCTCTCTCTCTCTCTCTCTCTCCCTGCCCCCCTCTCCCTCTCCCTCTCTCTTTCTCTCCCTCTCTCCTTCTCCCTCTCTCTCTCCCCCCTCTCCCCCTCTCCCTCTCTCCCTTTCTCTCCTCTCTCTCTCCCTCCCTCCCCCTCTCCCTCTCTCTCTCCCTCTCTACCTTTGTCTCCCTCTCTCCCCCTTTCCCTCTCTCTCCCTCTGTCCTTCTTCCTCTCTCCTTCTCTCTCTCTCTCTCTCTCCCCCCTCTCTCTCCCCTCTCTCTCCCCCCCTCTCCCTCTCTTTCTTTCTCCCCCC
>CM053583.1:30147265-30172445 GCA_028627135.1 Pseudochirops cupreus | reverse complement strand
TTATTGCATTATGATCTGAAAAGGATGCATTCAATTTTTCTGGATTTAACTATCAAGTTTTATACCCTAATATGTGGTCAGTTTTTGTAATGGTATCATGTTCTGCTGAGAAAAAGGTATATTTCTTTCTATTCCCATTTAATTCTCTCCATATAACTATTATATCTAGCTTATTTAAGATTCTATTCATCTCTTGACTTCTTACTTATTTATGTATTATTAAGATGTATCTAGTTCTGAGAGGAGAAGGTTGAAAACCTCCACTATTATAGCTTTACTATCAATTTTCACCTATAATTCATTTAGCTTTTCTTTCAAAAATTTGGATGTTATAGCATTTGTTGCATATGGGTTTAGCATTGATAATACATCTTTATCTATAGTACCTTTAATCATGATGTAGTTTCCCTCTTTATCTCTTTTAATTAAACATATTTTAGCTTTTTTTTAGTCTGATATCAAGATTGCTACCCCTGTTGGTTTTTTTTTTTTGCATTAGAAGAATCATAATAAGTTCTACTCTAGCCCTTTATTCTTATTCTATGTGTACCTCTCATTTTAAAAAGTGTTTCTTGTAAAAAAACACCCAACATATTGTTGGATTCTGTTTTTTTAAAATACATTCTTCTGTTTATGCTTTATGGATGAATTCATCACATTCACATTCAAAATGATCATCACTGGTGTATTTTCTTCAATCCTATTTTTCCTCACTGTTTCTCCTTCTCTACCTCTCTTTTTACCCTATCACTCCTCAGACATCTAATTTACTTCTGACCACTGCCTCCCTAATCCTCCCCCTTTCTAACAATCCCTGCTTTATCCTCTCCCCTTGCCTTCCTAACAGCCCCTCTCTTATCCTAGCCTCTCACTGTCTTATTTCTCTGTAAGTTAAGAAAGCTTTTATACTCTTCTAGATTTATGTTGTTCCCTCTTTAACCTAGTTCTGATGAGAATAAAATTCTAGTACTACCTGTCCTCCACTTCCTCCTCTCCTTCACACTAACAGTTCTTCCATTCATGCCTTGTTTGTATTAGAAAATTGCTCCATTTTACCTCTCCCTACCCAATTTTATTGCTTAGGGTTATCCCATCATTCTCAACTCAACGCCAGGCCTTCTATGTATGAATGCTCTTTCCAACTACCCTAGTAATGAGAGCATTCTCCTTTTTCAGAGGTCATTTTGCTTTTATCTTTATTAGTATTTCACACCCCCCCCATTATATGTCAAGACAATTTTAGGAATTCAATTTTACAAGATTTTCACTTCTAGATTCTTCTTCCTCCCTCCCTTCCCTTCTTCCTAAAATGGTAGGCAATTTGATATAGGTTATATATGTGCAATTATGCAAGATATATTTCCTTATTAGTCATAGTTGTGAAAGAAGAAACCAGATCAAAAAGGAAAAATACATCTACACACACAAAAAGTAAGGGAAAAAAGTATGCTTCAATCTGCATTCAGAGTCCATCAGTTCTTTATCTTGATGCGGATAACATTTTTCATCGTGAGTCTTTTGTATTTGTCTTGGATCATTGCATTGCTTAGAAGAGCAAAGTCATTCATAGTTGATCATCACACAATCAGGGCAGCTGATTATCACTCATTGGTACCTGCTTTTTTTCCTTTTTCTTGGTAGGTTCACCCAGGTTATGCCATAGGTCTAGGGGTATTACCATGCCCACAAATAAAAATTTTTTTGGCTAAGTCTTCATTTACCTATTCCCTCTCTATTTCTCTTCTTAGCTGTCAATAAAAAGCTGCTCTTTTTTTTGAAGGGGGGAGGGCAGGGCAATTGGGGTTAAGTGACTTGCCCAAGGTCACATGGCTAGTAAGTGTTAAGTGTCTGAGGCCGAATTTGAACTCAAGTCCTCCTGACTCCAAGGCTGGTCCTCTATTCACTATACCACCTAGCTGCCCCCAATAGAAAGCTTCTGAAGAAAATATAATTGCTTTTCTAAATAATTTATTTGGATTTAGCTAAAAGCATAAGGAATATAAATTAAAATGAATATATATTGTTTTTCTGATTCTGCTTATCCCATCTGCATCAGTCCATGCAAGTTATCCATGTTTCTCTGAATTTCTCATATGCATTGCCTCTGACAGTACAATAGCATTCCATGACATTTATATACCAAAATTTGTTTCATAATCACATAATTATTAGGCTGCCATTTTGCTTCTAGTTTTTTTTTACTACCATAAAAGTTATTAATAATTTACTATATAATGGTATCTTCATTTCTATCTTTGATTTCTTTGGGATAAATACTCAGCAATTGGATCTCTAGGTCAAAGTGTATGAACAATTTAGTTCCTTCTTTGTAACAACTTTTTTTTCCGGAATGAGTGAACCAGTTCACAAATTCATGAATGATGCTTTAGTGTGTCTACATTACCTATTCTTGATGAAGCCACGTTGTTGCTTTGTGATGACCCCTTTCTTTTTTAGATATTTATCTTTAATGCTTTTAATAATGCATCCTAAAATTGTTTCAAGAACCTAAATCAAAAGCCTTTATCTGAAATTTGCAGACTCCCTTCTCTTCCATTTAAAAAAAAGAAAGAAAGAAAGAAAGAAGGAAAGAAAGAAAGAAAGGAAGGAAGAAAAAAGAAAGAAGGAAAAAAAGAAAAAGAAAGAGAAAAAAAAGAGAGTAGGGACAAGAAGACAAAACTAGTGATAGTACAGCCCTGAGATGAGAAAAGATTTCATGCTGATAGTAGAAGTGGGAATTTAAGGGAAGAGATGGATCTGAGAAATATGTAAGACTGCTGTTTCTTATTTTTAGACAGTTCCCTTTTCCCTCTTTGGACAAATTTTGGTACATAAAAGAACTTTCAAAATTCAGACTTTTTCTTTTCATTTTTCCCTCTTTTCAATACTGCTAAACAGGTGTGACTTTATAGGTACGAGTAATCCTTTCATACCCTAGTTGAAAGTCTTTATGAGTTGCTGCGTCAAAAATAACTTATCAGTTGATGGCCAAAGTTTTGGAAATGAGCCTTTCTAAACTTAGCTTGGTTAGTCCTCAGTTGACAGACAAACAATCCATCACTGCCCCTATACTCCCTGGTTTGTTAGGACCTGCCAGGGTTCAGACCTTATTAAGTATGGGTGAATTCAAGGTCATCTCCATGGCATGATAAGGCAAGAGGATAAGATTTTGGTGGAGGTTGGGTGTGATTCAAAGATTAATAAGAACAAGTTTCTGCCTTCTTGGAATTTGAGATACAGTAGGTAAAATAAGGCACAAAGATGAGAATTTGCAAAATATCAGAGATCTCCTAAGTGTGGGGAGTTCTTTTCAGCAATGTAGAAGGCAGTGTAGAGTTAATTGCTAGGGGGTTCCTTGAGGCTCATAGAAATTAGGTAAGTTACAACTAATAATTGTCAAGAAATACAACTTTATCCAGTACCTTATTTTGCCTCCAAGAACTATACATGGACAACGATCATTTACTCATTCAGCAAGCATTGATCAGACTCCTACTACGTGCCAGCCACTACCTGTTAGAAAGAATCATTAATAAATTAATGAATAGTGTCAAACATGTTGCCTGAAACAATCCTGCATGTAGCCCAAAACAGATTGGAATGTATGGGACATATTTAACAAAATAAGTAAAAATACGGTAGGACATAGATAATGTTAATACATAATATTTGAAGTCAATATGGCCTGCAAGGATCCTTATGTACAGTTCAATGGCCCTAGTTTCTGTTTGAGTATGTCACCACTGGTGTAGAAGTGGGACTCCAGGTTGAGAGTCTCAAGGGAGGATTAATGAAAGATGTGAGATTGGAACTAAATTTTGAAGAAAGGTTAAAATCTTAAGAGATGAATATGGTGAAATTAGTGAGCGAGTGAGGGGTGGCTACAGACAAGATGAAAGGAATGACATGAGCTAGGAAAACAGCAGGCATGTGTGCCCAATGGGGAATAGATGATCTTGTCTAGAGCATAGAGTAACAGGGGAGTAGTAAGAGACAAAACTGAAAAGGTAGGCTAGGGTCAGATAGCAACTGACCTTGTATGCCAAGCTGAAGAAACTGGACTTTTTCCAGTAAGCTCTGGGGAAGGCTCTTGAGCAGGAGAGCACAGAAATCAAAGGGAGATGGATTTGGCAATAGCATGCAGGATGGATTGAAGTGTCCTGGACTAGAACGGGGGTGGGGGCATCTGGAAGGAGACCAGAGCCAAGGAAATCAGTTACAGTCGAGCCCTGAGGAGATAATAACCTTAACTAAGATGGTAGCAGTGGCAGACACAAGTAAATATGGTAAACATTTAAGATAATTCTATGTTTCATTTTTAAAAAGTTCTCTTCTTCCCTTTTTTAGAGATGATTGCATCTAAAAGATGAACAATATCACAAGTATGGAACATGAACCCCTCCCTCTAAAGATCTCTTATCCCTGGAGATTTGGTCTGAAGGAGCCTGAGAGCTGGAAGTACTTAGAGAACATATTTTCTGTTGTTCTGGGGGTGAGTTTTTTTCTCCCTCGTTAACCTTTTCTCCTTTAAATTATTTATCCTTTTTTGGTGTTTTCTACTTTTCAACTATTTCAACCAAAAGTCACCAGATGTTAATGGAAATGGATGCTTTACATGCTGTATCTCTCCCGAGCCTAGGCACAATTTTGTTTATCCATTTTGGAGATGCCTTCTCTTCTCTATATGTATTAATTTGGAGGAGCCAAATGCAAAAACAAAGTCTGAATTTTATTCACAGCTGATGAGGAGCCTATGATTTTGCCACTCCCCTCTTTTAAAGGAATGCTCTCATCCCAGGTTGGGTAGCAGCGAGTAATAAAAACATCTTGTTAAGCACGAAATCATTGTTTCTTCTCCCTTAGTCCTGCCCTCATCACAATAGTAAGCAATGTGAGGAGATGATCATCCTGCAAGTTCTATTCCCCATTGTGAAAGCAATGAGAGACAACAGCTTGGCGGGGCAGAACAAATGCTGGATACAGGGTCACGAGACGGGTTCAAATTCCACCTCAGACACTTATTAGCTATGTGACAATGAGTACATTACTTGTTCCTCTGAGCCTCAACTTTCCCATCTGCAAATTGGGGATGATAACACTTATATTAAACAACACAGAGTGGTGGAAAAGTATGGAAAAGTGCTTTGTAAACCTTAAAGAGTTGTAAAATGGTGAGTGGTTATTAATGGGAACTTTTCTATTCCAAAGAATCCAAGTTAACATTTATTAAGTGCCTACCTTGGGCCAGCCATTGTTTCAGGGACTGAAGACACAGACAGAAAATAGAGTAGTCTCTTCTCTTGATGAGCCTACTTTTTATTGGGGAGGTGGGGAAAACAACATGTATGTGTAGCAACCTTTCTGTGTTTCTTTTTTTTTTCCCCTTTTTTCTTTTTATTAACACAGGCTTCTGTTGGTGGGCCAGGTTTCCTAGAAGAGCAGGGAATTGCTCTTCTTAGGATTTTATAGGTAATCCTGAGTGGCTGCAAGTTTATTTTTTTTCTTTTAAAAATTTATTTCATATTTTATTTTTCACATTACATGTAACAATTTCCAAAATTCATTTTTAAAACTTTGAGTTCCAAATTCTCACCCTTCCTCCCACCTCACACGCCCTCCTCCCCAAATTGAGAAGGCAAGCAATTCCAAATAGGTTATACATGTGTAGTTGTGTAAAACATATCCATAATAGTCATATTGTGAAAGAAAAAAGAGACAAAAACCCTCAAGAAAAATAAAGCAAAAAAAAAAAAGTCTGCTTCAGTCTGTATTCAGATACCATCAGTTTTTTTTTTCTGGAGATGGATAACATTTTTCATCATAAGACCTTCAGAGTTGTCTTGGATCATTGAGAATAACTAAGTCATTTACAGCTGATCATCTTGCAATATTACTGTTACTTTGTACACAATACATTTCACTTTGTATCAGCTCAAGTAAGTCTTTTTTAGGTTTTTCTGAGAGCCTCCTGCTCATCATTTCTTATAATACAATAGCATCCCATCATAATCACATACCACAATTTGTTCCACCATTCCCCAATTGATGGGCACCCCCTCAGCTTCTCATTCTTTGCCCCCAGAAAAGAACTGTTATAAATATTTTTGTACATATAGGTCCTTTTCTTTTTTGTTTTGTTTTTTTATATCTCTTTTGGCATACAGACCTAGTAGTGGTATTTGCTAGCTCAAAGGATAATGCGTGGTTTTACTGCTCTTTGCGCATATTTCTAAATTGCACTACAGAATGGTTGAATCAGTTCACAACTCCACCAACAGTGCATTAATGCACAAAAATGCACTCATTTCCCCCTCAATCCCTCCAACATTTGTCATTTACCTCTTTTGTCCTATTAGGCAATCTAATAGGTATGAGGTAGTGCTTCAGAATTGTTTTAATGTGCATTTCTCTAATCAATAGTGAGAGTACTTTTTCACATGGCTATATATAGCTTTGGTTATTTCATCTGAAAACTGATCATATCTTTGGATCATTTATCTATTGGGGAATGGCTCTTAATTTTATAAATTTGACTCAGTTCTCTACATGTTTGAGAAATGAAGCCTTTATCAGAGAAACTTGATTTAGATTTTTTTTTCACAGTTGCTATTGCTAACTGCATTTCCCTTCATCCTTTTCCTACCCCCTCTTATTCTTTTCTTCCTCTCCTTTCACCCGGTCCCTCCTCAGAAGTGTTTTGCTTCTGACTACCCCTTCCCCAATATCCCCTAGTTGCAAGTTTCTGGAACTGTTGCTTATAAGCCCCTACTAGTGTGCTTCCACTTGATTATCAGTCAATTATTTTTGGAAAGATTACTTACTAAGTAGGTATGCAAGGACAATTGTACAGAAATATTCCCCATCCCCCAAACAAGGGGCAAACTCTCTCCTTGTACACACAAGATTCTTAAGAAGAATAGACACAAATTTAGAGTACATGTGACCAAAGAGTAAACTCACAGTTAGTTCCTGATTCCTGGCATTCCTCATCTTACTTTGTGGGGACCTTAGGAAGTTTTCATTGGGTGTAGTTCTCTGGGGGGCTATAAGTATCAGTGCCTTTGTTGAGTCCTGAAGCTGCTTTTCCTTGGTTTGTCTTATCTCTCCTTGTCCCCCCCATGGAGAGGATCACCCTCTTCCTGTGAGGGAAGAGAATAAAACTTCCTGTTCCTTCCTCAAGATACCTCTGACTTTTCATTTTTCTTGGGTAGAGGATTTTTGGGGTCCCTATGCCCCACACAGATTTGCGGGCTTATCCAAGATTGCCCCACTTGTAAGCAACAGCTCCCCACTTCGGTCTCGAAGCAGGTGCCCTCTGGAGACTTCTCTGGTGGTCTCTGAATGGGGAGTTCCAGCTCCACATGGGTAAAGTCCAGGATAGAGGAACTTTTGGGAGGATCAGGAACATACCAAGAGGAACCAGGAAACTCCAGCTGGCTGGTGGGAAGATTCAAGGAGAGCTCAAGGGGGCTCCCAGAGCCTGCACCTTATCTCTCAGTTGCTATTGCTTTGAAAAGGAACTCCAGCTCTTCTGACCATTTAAAGTTCACAAAGTTGTCATCAGGTCAACGGAGTAGGGAGAAGTAAAAAAGGAAATCCTGTTTCAGAAATCCTTCATCATTGCTGGATGTGACTATCACTCAAGTAGCTTACAACTGGAATGTTTGAAATCCAGAATGGTTTTGCTGTTTTATCCACAGCCGCAAAGACCATGACTAATTCTTTTTGATTTATCATAAGACATTTCCAGGGTGGGTGGCATCATCCTCTTCTAGTGGAAAGAAAAGTGTCTCTGGAGACTCTTGCGACCTTGGACAAATCACAGTTAAACTCACTTGATGAGCTTCAGTTTTCTTAGACATGAATTGGGGTGGGTGTAGGAGGGAATAAACGTTTATTAAACACCTATTGTATGCCAGTCAGTATGTTAAGTGCTTTTACAAATATTATCTCATTTGTACCTAACAACAATGCTACCAGATAGGTACTATTGTTATGACCATTTTACACTTGAGGAAACTGAGGCAATCAGAGGTTAAATAACATGCCCAAGTTCACATAGCTAGCAAATGTTTGAGATCAGATAGGAACTTGAGACTTCTTGACTCCAGTACCAGCGATCTATTCACTGAACCACCTGTCTCTAAAGCCTTTTTAGTTCTAAATCTATGAGCATATCTGATTTCATTCAATGACCTGAAGCCCCTATGATTCTTTCAAATTAGGGATTTATTCATACTTGGTTTTTACTTTGATTCATTTATTGAATTGAGATGTCTAGGTTTTCATGATTAATTGGGCTAGAGTGACTATTAATAGGCAACATGTAAGCATGAAATATATCCAAAGTGTTTGGGTGAGAGAAGCAACAACTGGAAGAATCAGAAAAAGTTTCTTGTAGGAAATGACTTTGGAGGTGAGCCTTAACAGGAACTTCAGGTTTCAAAGGAAGGAGATGAGGAGGGAGTGTCTTCCAGTCATGGAGGACACCCTGTGCCTGTCCCTAGAGATGAGAGATTTAACCAGGAACAGCAAGCAGGTAAATTTGTGTGGAACTAGAGTGCTGGGGTGGGGGTGGAGAGGAAGTAATGTATAATCATCCTGGAAAGAGAAGTTGGAACCACAAATGGGAAGTGAAAACCAGAGGAGTTTGGAAATACAAATATTCCTCCAAGCAATAGGACCATAGAGGGATGTTTCGGTTCTCAAATAAAGGCTACAAAGGTTTGTGAAGACTACCAACTAGTAATTAGGAGATCTGGGTTATAATTCCTTGTCTGCTACTAACTATAGTGTTGTGACACTGGGCAAGTCTCTTTACCTCTTGAAGCCTCAGTCTCCTCATCTGTTATATAGGGATGATAATACCTGAAGAACTAGATGAGATAAAGCAGGCAGAGGGTTCCAGTTACTACCATCAGCATGTGCTGTTCTGCACTAAGTGCTTTTCACAACAATCCTGGGAGGTAGGTGATATTATAATTGAGGAAACTGAGGCAGACAGCCTAAGTGATTTGCCAAAGGTCACACAGCTAACAGGTGTCTGAAGTCAGATTTGGTCTCAGATATTTCTCACTACATTCTCACTATAGACAGGCCCAATGCTCTATCCATTGTACCATCTAGCTGCCTAGCTGACGATGAGTTTATTTCCTACTAAGGAAGAAAATAAGGATATAGTACATTTACAAATAAATATGTAGGGTATTGCCTGGGCAAAAAGTATCTGTCCACATGGATTGTCTAAATTCTACATCTGTGAAAGCATGAATATCTCTGGAATATTGTACAACCCTCTCCAAGGGAGATGTTGATTCCTCTCCGTAATGGAGTAGAAGAAAGGGTTATGAGGCTGGTGAGAGAGAGAAAGGTATAGACTAAAATTTTATGTCTCTCCTTCCCATGCCCCATCCTCAAATATTTCTGGGCCAGGGAAATGATTTTTTTTAAAAGGTTCAAATAATGTTCCTTGTTGCTATCGCTTAAAGGGATATTAAAGGGCTTGACTCCCCCACTAAAGGTTAGTTATTCCAAAGGCCATCTCAAATTGTGAATAATACATAAATCCATTTATATAAGAGAGCAAACAGAAATGAAAGAAGCTATACAGACTTGAATATGCCAGAAAATACAGAGTGAATGAGCTCTTGAGAAGAGAGCAAACTATTTTAGATCTACCAAAACCCTGAAGTTTGGGGGAAGATAAACTGGAAATCAGAGATGTGTTCAGGTGCCCGCTTTTCTATCTCTGCCATTTCCCAAAATCTTTTTTTTTTCTCTCTGTGGGCATGGTAGGAACAAACTTCTAACCCCTGTCACCACACAAGTTTGAGTTTCTCCTTAAAAATTACTGAGAATATCCTTAGGACTTGGTTAGCTTAGAGAACAAAAGGCCCAGGCTGTTGACATTACTTTCTGATTGACTACAAAACAAGGAAACCCCTAAGACAGGGGTGGGGAACCTCCAGCCTTGAGGTCACATGTGGTTCTCTAGGTCCTTAAGTGCAGCTCTTTGAATCTAAATTCAGCAGAATTCAGGTTCAGCCAAAGTGACACACTTGAAGACCTAGAGGGTCACATGTGGCCTTGAAGATGCAGGTTTCTCACACCTGTCTTAAGACTTCTAATTACTCAGCTTGTGGGAAATGATGGGCAAAGCTGCAAGGCACTTAGCTTGGCTCAGCAGAATCCATTTGGTGTCCTCAATCCATTTGGTGTTCTCAATGACTATTTTTTTGGGGGGCTTTTTGGAGGGGAGAAGGTAGGGCAATTGGGGGTTAAGTGACTTGCCCAAGGTCCACACAGCTAGGTTTTTTTTTTTCCAGTGTGTGTTGAACTCAGGCCCTCTTGACTCCAGGGCCAGTGCTCTATTCACTGAACCACCTAGCTGCCTCTCCTCAATGACTGTCTTTGTAGACTCTCTCTCCCCTCCCCAAATGGCTAAGTAAATCTTTTGTCAACTGTTGGATGATATGAATGTTGCCTTTTATTCCAGTATTGAACCTAAACTCCCAGAACACCAACCAGAACAGTGAGGCCCTCCTAAGAGGGAACCTGGAGCCACATGTGTGTCTCCATGAAAGAATAATGTCTCTCCTCCAAAGCTTTTGTGCCAACGTGTTTCCTCGTAATCTCTGCACCAATTGGATATCAAAAACAACATGAAAAACTCTTAGCTTCAGAGCCTGTTACAAAGTAAATACACGGTAATTTGAGGAGGGAGGGAATACTAACTAGGGGGCAAATAGGGGGCACTTTCTGGGGTAGGTGGCTTCTGAGCTGAACCCTGAAAGATAAGAATTTAGAGTCAGAGTTGAGGAGGGAGCAAATTCCAGGCTGAGCAGATGGCTCTTACAAGGTTGTAGGAAATGGAATGAAGAGTACTGGGACTAAAAGTTAAATATTCACCGAATCACTGAATCTCAGAGTTGGGAGGGACCCCTGCATCCATCTAGTCTAACCAACAGTTTCTTCCTTCCCACATCTCTGTAAGCTATCACAGAACTTTGCTTGTAAACTTCCAACGAAAGAGATGCTAATCTAAAAATAAACAAAAAGTTAGACGTGCCATTTTATTATTCCACTAACTTCACCTGAGTTCCTGAATTTAGAAGGTTTACTAAACGTAATACAAGCCTGGCCAATGGAAAGTTAACTCTAATTTCTAGCCTTGGACCCTGCCACTAACTAAGCTGGGATGACCTTGGGCAAATCCTTGGTTGGTTCAGTCTGTGAAAGAAAGAGTGGGACTGAATGATCTCAAATGTCTTTCAAGCCTAAAATTTTAGGATTCTTAAAAGAGAGATGTAGATGGGCTGTCGGGGAAGAGCACGATGCGTTAAGACAATCGACCGGAGAGATTCCCCGGCTCACTTCTGGCCCTGTGGCTCAAGGTCTCTTCAGCCTTGAAGTCTCTTCGCCTCTCTGGGTCTCAGTTTCCTCATCTGAGCTTTGCCCAGATGATCTAAGGTCTCTTGTAGCTCAGACCTGTGAATTTGTGGTTTGAGATGAGTCATTCCATTGGTTTCCTGAGGAAAAAGTGGAGGAGGTTCACAGGGGGGTAGAAATGTCCAACTTCATTGCAAGCTCTCGTTAATTCCATGGTTTCGGGAGAGGGGGTCTAGCGAACCCCAAGTCTTCTCGGAGTATGTTTACACAGGAGTCATTTCGTCTTCCCCCTCCCTGGCGCCGGATTTTCGGATGCACTTGAGCGGGAACGGGGGGAGGAGGGGGCGCGAAGGAAGGAAAGAAGGAAGAAAGGAATGGTGCCGCTCTGGATGGAGGTTCTCAGGGTAAAGAAGGGTCGCATCTCTCGCCCTTTTCTTGGGGGTGTTCCTTCCTCGGGCTCTTCTTACTGTTCGTCGTTGCAAGGGACGGGCGTGCATGCACACGGGGAGCCCCCGGGACCAAGACCCCCGCCCCAGACGGGGCTGGTGCGTGGCGTAGCTCCGGGAGCCTGCAAGTGCCCACTTTATAGGGACAGGGAGGGGATTCTCAGCAGGGTTCCCGGGAAGGAAAGAGTGGGCCAGACGGGGTTCAAGGGCATCGCTGGGGAGGGCGAGGTTGGTCCGCCGTGGAGTCGCGCCTGGGACAAGGGTGCGGCTCGGGCTCGCGCCCGAGCTAGAAAACAGGGAGTCAGAGGGGCCGGCTCGCCCCCGGGTTCGCGCGGAAGGGAGGGGTGGGGGCGGAGGAGGGACCGTTCCCGCTCCTGTTCCCGCTCGGACCGAGGCGGGGGTAGGGGGGTGGGGTGGGGTGCGATGGGGGGAAACGGGGAGCGGGGCGGGGCCGGCTCGCGCTCCAGCGGAGGCGGAGGCTGGGGGCGGAGCTGGCTCGCGCTCGGGCACGCCCGCGCACGCGCGCCGAGGGGAGCCGGGCCGACTCTGACTCGGGGAAGCCTTAGGTGCAGGCGCGCGGCGGCGCTGCTGAGGCGACAGCGGGAGTAGGGGGGCGAGGGCCGTCGGGCCGGGCAGGGCGGAAGAGGAGGAGGAGAAGGGAAGGAGGAGCCGGAGGCTGAGGGACTGCGGCGGTAGTTGGAAGAGCAGGGAGCTGGACGGCAGCTGCAGTCGGCTGCGCAGGGAGCCGAAGGGCCGCGCCGCGTTCGCCTCCCGCTCCCGCCTCCGCCTCTTTCTCGTTCTCGCGCGCGCCCGGGCGCCGCGCATGGGCCCCAACTGCCGCGGCCGCGGGAGCCCGCGTCGCCCGTAGGCCCCGCGAGCCCGCGCCCCGCCGCGCCCCCGGGCAGGAAGATGAGGCGGGCAGCCGCGGGGCTCCGCCACGGCAGCAGCAGCGGCAGTAGCAGCAGCAGCGGGTGCGGGGCCGGGGCGTCGTCGTTCCGCCGTTTGGTCTCAGCCGCCGGCCCAAGATGGCAGCGGCCGCCGCGAGGGGCTGAGCCCGGGCTGGGTGGTGCCGCCTGCTGAAGCGACTGGCTCCGTGGTCGTCCCCGCGACGGACATGCCCCGGGCCGCCGCCGCGGCCGCCAGCCGAGGGGAGCGCGCCGGCCTCTAGGAAGGTGAGGACTCCCCGGCGCTCGCGCTTCCGGGCAACCGAGGACCCCGGGGCCGAACTTGACCTTCCCCTCCCCCGCCCCCCTGCAGCTCCCAGAGCTTCGGAGAGCCTCCCCCCTCCGGCGGAGCCGGGCCGGCCTCCTCCCCTTACCCCGGGCCCGGAGCGGCCGCGGGGATCTTCGGCGGGTCCCCGTCCGGCGGCGGAGTGCTGCGCTCGCGGACCCCCGAGCTCGGACGGGGCGGGCAACTCCCGCGGGCCCCAGCCCTCCTTCCTTAGCGGCCGCTCAAAGTTTTGTCTCGTCCTGGAAAGCTCGATCCCTTCGTCATTTATTACCCCAGACCCCCTTCCCTCGTCAAAACCTCTCCCTGCATCTTTTCACCCTTGGTAGTCCCCTAGACCCCCCCTAATCTCCTACTCCCTTCCCCTTGTCCTTACACCAGATCCTCCGTAAAAGCCCTCCCGCGCGCCTTCCTGCCCTTGTCATTTGCCTTGGGACCTCCATAACCCCTCCCCCACTTCTACCCCTTGGTATTTCCTTAGACCTCCTCCTAAAACGCTCCCCGGCGCCTTTCCTTGACCCGCCCCCGTCCCCCGTCCCCAGAGCTTCGGGCTCCCCTGGGGCTGGAGCCCCCCGACTGCCCCCGCCGGCGGCGGCGCGGAGGAGCCGGCGGGGATGGAGTGTGTCAAACTCCCAGGGAGATGCGTGTGTGTGTGTGATTGTGATTGTTGTGAAAGAGAAATGTGATCCTGCTGCTCGGCTTCCAATTGCCGGGGCCGGGGAAGGCGTGGCGGCGGCGGCGGCTGTTGTGCTGCCGCTGTCGTCTGAACTTCTCCCCTTACTGGGGCCGCCGCCGCTTCCCTTTCGGGCGGGCGGGAGAGAAACTTTTGCAAAGGTTCAAAAATACGTCTCTATTCTTGTCGCGAGGGCGACGGACGCCTTAAAATGGTACGTGGATCTCGGCGAAGAGCGGAGGGATTTGCGTTTTAAAAGCGGGGGGGAGGGGGAGGCGCGAGGGGAGGCTGGGCTGTCAGCATTTAAACTCTTTTGGACCTGGCCCTAGTGAAGTCATAACATACCGAGTCCTAGAACCAGGGTTTTCACGAACTCCTGGTAGGTCCGATAGGAATTGCCTCTCTCCACCTGTCATGTCTCTGTTCCTGATCTGCTTCAGGCTTAGGAAGAAAGCTTGTTCTGTTCTCTTGGAAACTCTGTTTTCTTGTACTCGGGGCATTTGGGGAAATAGATATTGGCAAGTTCAGGCTTTTATATATTCACATCGTAATTTTGAAAGAACTGCTTAAATTCTTTTCTGTTTTTTTTAGGGCTGTTCTTGCTGATGGTACTTCCCTAAGTGGAAGTACTTCAGTGAAAACTTTTTTTTTGCCCCGGAGTTCGTTTCTGAAATTCTTATTGCTTAATGTTTAAAGATGAATTATCCCAAAGAAGGAAGTTTCTTGTTTGATTAAAACTTTGAGCAGGCTCCATGGTAATTTTTGTGATAAATTTTTTAGAGCCTGCTTTCATAGTAGCTCATGAGATTTGACTTTTAAGAATTTGGGATTCTCCCATCCACCATATACTTGATAAGACCAGATTCTGCTTATGGTTGCAACTGCAGTGCTAATTTTATACAATGAGCAATGATAAGGTCTTGATAGGTCATAATTGAGCTCAAGTATTATACTTAGTATTTAAAGTAAACAAAATTCCATTAATTAGTTGGTATAGTTCCACTTATATATTCTTTTCTGGGTGCTAAAAGTAAGAAAACCAAATAAAATTGCAAAACACCATTAAATCAGCAAGTTATTTTTACATTTATGGATTGTGTGGTACATTATATAGAAAGATAAAATTAGGTAGTGGTGGAACTTTTTTGATTTTTGAAATTTATTTTAATGTTGAAGAGATGAAAAGGTAAATAGATGGTTCATTAGTGTCAGGATATAAAGTGAGCCAGGCACCTAAAACTAATATATTTGAGACTCCTGGATTAATGTGTCACATATGTTGTTAACTGCAGTGTGGGCAGAGGAGAGGCAGCATAATAATTGAAATTCATTTAAATAATTTTCAACCAAATAGAATAAAGTAAATTAGAATAAGAAGATGTGAATGAAAGAACAGATCAAAATTTAATGGCTTATGATCGTATTTACTTATTATTAAATAGTTTGAATTCATAAAAAGACTCAGAGGACAACTAAACATATATGCCAGGCAAGCAGATAGGGAATCAGCCTTATTTTATTTTCATATGAACTTTTTCATTAGTCATTGTGACTTTAAAATAAAAACTTTGTCATTAGCTTCTGGGACTGGAATTTTGGGTTTGTATTCATGTATAATTTTGTGGTGGGAGTCTTTTGTTAATATTCTCAGAAAGATGCTTTCCAGGATGTTGCTGTTTGTGTGATTCTGTTCACGGAAAAATACAAAATAAAAGAATTGTAAGTTGATATAATGGCCAGAGATTCTTGTTTTTAACCAGATTTTTGTAGACACTTTAGAAAACGGCTTTCAAGCTAACATTGACCAGTACACTGCTGACCTGATTTGTTTGTTTTTGTTTTAAATATCTGAAGCATGAATACTCAGTGATAAGACAGTATGGGTTTAGACAGGTGTGGGGAAGAACGAAAAAAGGGGGGGCATCAATTTCAGAAACCTAGAACTGTTTATTAATGTTTCTTAAATTAATTAATGAGTGGTTGTCATACCTATAAAATATTCCCCCCCCATCTTTTCTCTTTCTTTTTTTTCTCTTTTAAATCGGGATGAAGTATAGCATATATTTTTTACACTGTACTTTTCTTTTGGTCTTTTAATGACATAGAAATTAGTCTTCTGCTTTTCACTGTACACTAGCAATTTACCAGTCTGTTTAGGACAGAAATCCCACTAATTTGATTCAGAAGCATGGACATGTAGCATTTTGAGGAGTCTTCAGATTAGAAGATGAAAAGATGTCATCACACAATTTATGTCAGAATTTTTAGTGGTCAGAGGATTTTGTAACTTATAAGGCATGTTTAAATTTGTTACTCTTGTTTTTGTAATTACATTATTATAATCTTGTTGCCAAAATAAATTAGGATATTGTAAAATTCCAGGATTACAGCTCTCCTAATTTCCTAATGTCTTGGCTTAGTAAAGGTTAGAATACCTTTTTTCTTTTGCTCTAATACTGTACTAAAGTACAACCTTTTTCTTTGAAATGATCCTTGTAAATGGACCTTCTAAGCCTTTGTGACCTCCATTGTGATATGCTCTACGTGGAAGCCACTGTTGAGGACAAAGTAGAACTTCAGCTTATCCAGAATGAGGCAGCCTGTCTGTGTCTCTCTTTTTAAAGGCAGTATCCTTAAGAAGCATGATATGGTATTGCTCTTCACCTGTTAAATAATGTGAATTGCCTTAAACAGTTAAGATCTTTACTATGGTCAACCATTTGTTTATAGGGAAAATTTAGTTCAGTAAGAATCTTCTATAAAGCTCTTTATGCTTTGGGATCCAGCTGCTGAAAAAAAAAGACCACCTCTTAGGTAATACTTTAAGCTGTATAATATCAAATGAGTGATGATACAATTTTGGAGCTAAACTTGAGGGATTGATGACATTTGTGTCCGTTGAAGATATGGTGGGGGAAATACTTAGAATCCGTGTCTTATGAGAGCATAGGCCACTTACTTTGGTTGACTTAGTTTAAATTAAATTTGGTTTGGGGAAAAAAATTACCTGTTAGTGCATTGCTTTTGTAGGTTTGTAATTTCCTTGTTTTGAGTTTTAACTCTTTCATTTGTGTGGTGAATAAAAGCTATATTGCATACATTTTAGTTAAGTTAGATACTGTGTGTTTAGCAGGTCACGGTCCTCCCTTTGGTGATTTAAATTGTCTCTATGTGCCATGGAAACAGAACCGCGGTAGTAGTGTTGGTCATTGCAGTTTGCCATAGTTAAAGTACAAAGCATTTGGGATTGTGAAAACGTTGCTTGTATGGTCTTGTGAACTGCCAGAGGATTGAGCCAGGCGTGTTTTTATAGTTTCCAGTCTCCTTGCCATGGGTATTTGTATTTGTATGACTTGAGATTGGGAGATAACTGGGTCAGTTTTTCTTTTTAAGCCTTCCTGTAGGTTATTGAGAAGAGTTGTTTACTTTAAAAAATTATATTTATATTTTTTCTGGTGCTAAGTCAGTATTTCTGAAAGCTTTTATTCTTTTTTCCAGACAAGTTAGGACCAAATTGTTAGACTTTTAAATGTGCTGTTAATTAGATCCAAACCATTTATTTGGTGGCATAAAATGTGTTTTCATTTATGTGCACCAAGGGCCAAATTTTTAAAATTCTTAAACATATGGTATTTTTTTGGTTGGTTCCAAACAATTTCTATGTGGGTGAAACATACTGTCATTTCACATATAAATATGTGAAAGATCCTGAAAAGAGACCAAGGATGTTGGGTTGATTTGAGAAAAAAAAATGAGAAATATGTTTTGGCCTAAAAGCTCAAATTTCTGGAGATCAGAGTTCAGTTTATTTATGAAGACAAAGTCAGTGAGCAATTGTGGTAGCTGGAAGGATAAGAATAGGCCAATGACACCTGTTAAATGGTCAGTCTAGTTGAAATAGCATTAGCATCTCTGTCTCTGGTGTTACATTCCTTGAGTTCTACTTCCATCTTTTCTTTCTGTCTCCTGCTTCCTCTCTACTTCCACTTTTCCCTACCTCTTCTTTTTGGCTTACTTCTTCAGCGTGGAAAGGATTTACTTAAGGTGTGGTATCTAAGAATGGTAAGATATTTTGAGTACAGTTTTTAAAAGTTTTATGCTGTTGGTAAAGGCATCTTAATTAAACATATAAAACAAGGAGCTTTAATTAAAACATAGGTCTAGTCTACAACCTGTCATTTGACAAGTTTTGAACTTTGTTACTCTGTTGCTATCTTTTAATTAGGTTGTTTGGTTCCTAAGCTGATTTTTTTCCTTTTTTTAACATGTTGCTTAGAAAATGAATTTAGTGGTAATTTAAGTGCTTTTCTAAACCTATCTTTTTTTTTTTTAAACCTGTTTTACCTTAAGATTACTATTAGCAGGTTTGATTTTAAGAAGTCAGGTTACTTTCCACATATTATTTAGAGGAAAAATACTGCAGTATACTTCACCTGGCATTTTCCCCCTCTATGATATCAATGGAATCAGTGTGAAAGATTGTATCACCCTTAGAAATGTGACTACTAAGTCACTGGAGACTAAAAAAAAAAAGATTACAAAGAAAAAGAGGAATTACTTTATGAATAATAAGACTGATGTGGACTTTTCTCCTCCTTTACTGGTATCCTTTCCTGTAGTGTAGGGAAGAGTCTGTCATGAATTACTTTTTAGCACAAATCCTGGTGAAACACAAAGTCATTGTGTCAGTCATAAATATTTATTAAGCACCTTCTACCTACCTGGCACTGTACTAAGTTCTGATGATACAAAGACATTCCCTGCTCTCAAGGAGCTTACAGTTTAGTGGGGGAGACAACATGCAAACAACTATCTACAAACTCTGCATATGGGATTAATTGGAAGTAATCAACAGAAAGAAGGCACTAGAATTAAGAAAAGTTGGCAAAAGGTTTGTATAGAAGGTGGGATTTTAGCTGGGACTTGAAGAAGCCAGGGAAATCCAGAGGCAGTGATGAAATGGTAGAGCATTTCAGATATGAAGGACAGCCAGTGAAAATGTTTGGAGTCAGGTGATGTAGTATCTTTTTTAGGTAACAGGAGACCAGTGTAACTGAATCAAAGATTGGGATGGGGTGGATGAGGTGAGGTGGAGATCAACAGCATAGGGAGAAGACTCAGATATAATTCCTTTGTATTTTGCATGACTGTTTATCACAGGAACTCTTTCAAGTGTTCAGTAAAATTCATTTTGACTTACAACTATGGAAAAGATTATTTTTAATCAGTTTTTTTGTCTGCAATTACTTCTTCTGACATATGTTTCTGACTATTTGTGATAGACTATGAAATTTACTTGTAAGATAAAACTGGAGAGGAAAAAAGAAATAGTTGGATTTGTGAAAGAGTTCCACTTTATTTAAAAAATGAGTTGATTAAAACAGTTATAATAATTCCAAATTACTTTGCTTTTTTTTCTTAAATGAAAAAAAAAGAAAAAACTTATTAATTTTGTTGAATGGTGGACTCTGAAATACTTGTTGCAAGGACTTTGTAGAAATCTTATAAAACAATCCTTTAAGAGCTTTGAAAATGATATATTTATGTTTCTACATACTGGTTTGTCATCTGTTTAATAATACAAAAAGAATCTTGTAGTTTTGGAAGACTATGACTTCAAATGTATAACATTTCTAGTTTTAAATAATTAATAAACCAGGTGGAGCTTCCATGCTATAAGATAGAATTTGATATCCTAGAAAAATTTGTTCATTGAATAGTGTAATAAAGTTTTGTTTCTGATGATGCTAAACTTGCATCTGAACTTTTGTTGAGATGGAGTAAGGTCTTTTCTTCTACTGAAATAATTTAGTGGAAGGATTTTTTTGGGGCAGTTTGCCTGTAAGATATGTAAAGCTTTTTGATAATCTTAAAATACTTGGAGGTGTTTGTTAGGCTCAGATGCTTGTGGACGGATAGCTAAAAAACTGTTGTGTTAAACAACAGAACCACATCTTTTTGAAAGTAAATTTAAAAAAAAAATCCTATAATAGTTAATTATAATTTGGAAGTATAATGATTATACCACAATAAAATTGTTTACTTGTGTATCTACAAATCGAACTGCAAATTTAATAGTGATTACAACTATTGCTATATAGTAAAGTAAATTGATTACATCATCAAAGTTCATGTGACTTGCAGTATTGTCAATGGAAAGTGTATTTAGACTTGAAAATTGATCTTGTGGCGTAGATGATCTTAATTTTAAATTATTTCCAGTTTAATGACACTAAATTTTAAACAGGTTCCCTTCCTTTCTCCTCCCTCCCCCCAATCATATTTAGATAGCCATCTTGAAGCTTTATTTCCCTTCAGAGATCAGGAATTTTTGTTCATTCTCTGTAAGAGTACATTTTTCATTCGATAAAGCCCTCTACTCCTAAATTTTTCAGCCCTCCTTCCATCCATCTCTCCCTGTGTTTCACCCCTTCTAAACCTGTTCTTTATCTTTACTACAGCCTCCTCTCATTACATCCTTCACTGCTCAGGCCTCATTTTCTTTCCCATTCTGAACCCTAAAGTTAACCAGTTTAATTTATTGTTTCTTCTGAGATCCTTTGCCTCCTTGTCCTGGCCCCATTCATGCCTTGCCATAACCCAATCCCATTATCTTTTTTCCCTACTTATACTTATAGGCTGTAGAACCCACCTGGAGAAAGTCTCATGGCCATATTGACTGGATACTCTACAAATTTTTGTTATTTGATCTCAGCCTGGCCCTCACTGCTGCATTTAGCAATCCTGTTATTCTTTCCTAATTGACTTTCTGTAGTACTCTCCATAGTAACTATCCCAGACTTTCTTTTTCCTTAATTCTTCTATGTCACCATTTCCCCCTTCATTCATCTCCTTTTAGCAGAGAAACTTGCTTCTTACTTATTGAGGAAATAGGGTCCATCTGTCATACTTCACCTTTATTTTATACTTCAAAAGTCCTTGACATCATTCCCAGTCCTTGTCAAAGATAGCCCTTCTGTTTGTACCCTCAGTCCTGCCCTCTTTCATCTCACCACCTCAATCATCTTCTTTCTCTGATCCTCATTCTCTCATTATCTACTGGTTCCCAACCTTCTTCCTTTAAACATGCCCAGGTCTCCTCAGCCTAAAACAAACAAACAAACAGACAAACAAACAAAAAACCAAAACTTCACTTGACCCTGCCATTCCCACAAGATATCCTGTCTTTCATAGCAGACCTCCTAGAAAAAGCTGTCTGTACTCAATTGCCTCCATTTTCCTCTCTTCCCACTCTTTAACACTTTGCAATCTAGTTTCTGATTTCACTTTTTTTAGGTTTATCAATGAGCTTATTCTTTCCAAGGTTACTAGATCTCTCAGTTGCAAAATCTCAGTTCTCAAACTTTTAAAATCCTTTGTCTCATTGATAGTGTGACTGCATGCTCCTCTTGGATACTCGCTTTTTACTCTCTAGTTTTTAATGAAATTGTGCACTGAGTATTTTTTGCTGGATCATCAACCATTTAACTATTGATGAACCTGCAAAGCTCTTCCCTGGACCCTTTTCCTTTCTTTTCTCCTATACTTTCTTGGTGATATTATCGGCTCTCCTTGGTTCAGTTATCGTTGTACCAGTAAGATAATGCCCTAGACTCTTCCATGAGCCATGTAGTCTTGACTCTTCTCATGGGCATCTCAAACTCAGAATGTACCATTTGAAATCTTCCCTAAACCCACCTCTACTCTAAACTTCCCTATTTCTCTTAAGGGCATTGTATTACTCAGGTTAATACCTCGAAGTCATCCCCAGGTTTTCTTTCCCTTACCAAGTCCAGTCATTTGCCAACCAGCGTCCGTCTCTACATCATCTTTCTCATCTACTCTCTTTCTGTTCGTATGGCCACCAGCTAGTTCAAACCTTCATCCCCTGTCACCTGGACTACCATAATTTTTTTCTAATTCATCTCCTGGCTTCCATTTTCTCCCTCTTTCAGATAGCCTTCAAACAGCTATTTGAAAACAATCTTCTTACCACCTTGTTCCAGAATCTTTAGTGGCTCCCTGTTGATATCTTGAGGCTTAAAATACGGACTCTTCAACTTGTCATTCAAAGTCCTTTACTATCTGGCTCTCATCTTAATTGGTTGGTTGCATACCCTTTCATCTGGCCAAATTGACCTAATTGCTATTTCCTGTACTTGGCAGTTCATCTTCCACCTCCATGACTTTAGATAGCTTATTTCCCCCATTCTTGGAATCTACTCTCCAGATTTCTCCCAGGTTCATTAGTTTATGTGTCACTTTCTGTATGAAGCCTTTCTTTATTTCTTTAGGTATTTGTGCTCTCTACTTTCTCAAATTATCCTGCATATATCCAACTATATATTTCGCCCTTATAAGGTCAGCTCTTCTAGGGTGGGAACTATTTTTTGTTTGGTGTTTATATCACCAATGCCTAGTACTCTGCTTTGTATATAGTAGGTACTTAAATATAATGGGGACCTAGTGCTTATTAAATTAGATTGGAAAGCTCAAAAGCTTTAAGACGCTTGTTATATTTCATAGTTAAAATATTTGCGACTCTTTTCTTTCAATTTTTTGACGTTTTCATTTAAAATTTTGAATTCCAACTTCAGTCTTTCCCTTCCTCTCTCCCCACCCCCTCTCTGAGACAATAAGCAATCAGATATAGGTTATACATGTGTAATTATGTAAAACATTTCCATATTAGTCATTTTGTACAAGAAGGCTCAAAAGAAAGTGAAAAATAGCATGCTTCAGTCTGTATTCAGACAATATCACTTCTTTCTCTGGAGTTGGATAGTATGCTTTATCACTAGTCCTTTTGGATTGTCTAGCATCATTGTATTGCTGAGAATAGCTGTCATTCACAGCTCTTCCATCAAACAGTATTGCTCTTACTATGTACAATATTCTCCATATTCTGTTCACTTCACTGAATCAGTTTATATAAGTTTTTCCAGATTTTTCCAAAATCACTCTGCTTGTCATTTGTTACAATGTTTGTGGATCTTTTTGACTTAGTTTAATATTTATGACTGTAAAGCCAGAGAAATAATTCAGAATCCCACAAGGTTTCCTGAAAAATTGGACATTTGCAAGTTAGGTTGACTATAAGAAAATAGATTATTTTTTAAAAACCAAAAACTTTTATTTGGCACTGATATTCTGCACATAAACCAGCCTTTGCACACTTGACTGTTTCTTTTATTGCTTTTCTTTGATGGTAAACCTAAGGGAATTTCCAGTTCTTCAGGTTTTCTTGTGTTTTTTTTTTAAACGAAAACTTCTTTAGCTTTAACTGTTGCATGATACTCTCAGTTTTCAGATCATTCAGCTGTTATGGCACACTAAATTTGAAAATGCCTGGAGAAGATTTTGGGTCACAGAAACAATTTCTAACATTGTTTACATACTTGCCACAGTATCATTGTAATGTAAGCTCCTTGAAGGCAGGGGCCATTTGTGGCTTATAGTAGGCATATGGCCTATAGCTTATGTTTGTTAATTGGTTCAGTGCCTTATCTGCTTTTATTTTTGATTCAATGCATTAGTAGCATTTTCTCTTGAATTATGTTTTTTAGTGATTTTGAAGAATGAAAATAAAATAACTTTTTAAGTACCTACTCTGCTGGCACATATGCAAAACACTTAATGAAAAGTGACACATCTTTAGTTTTACAGTCTAATACAGGTATGTTCAATATTAAATAAGTGTATCAGAGAACTTCAGAATAGTACAATGTGAGATCAAAGGGGAAAAAAGGGAGTTGTTATAGATGTGGGGCAAGGAGAATCTGGGAAGGCTTAACAGAAGACTTCAAATGTGAGTTGAACTTAAAAAGATGAGCAGGAGAAAAAGGAGTACAGACATTTCAGGGATAGGAAGGGGGCAGTGTCAGAAAGGGCATGGAGGCAGGAGGACAGATCTGTGTGTTCAGGAGTCAGAGCTGGACAGTTTGGTTGGAGGGAAAAGTGTGATGCCTTGTATTTCTATTGATAGGGCCTGGTAACTGGATAAGGTAGTAGAAGGAAGAGACACAGGGCACTCAGATTTCTCAGAGAAGTCTGATGTAAGATTTTAGGTCATAAATCTAGAGCAAGGAGTCTGAACCTTTTTTTTTTTTTTGGTGGCATATTCCCCTTTGGCAGCCTGGGGAAACTTAAGGACTTCTTGGAATAGTGTTGTCAGATGTGTAACATGAAATTGTTAAGTTGAAATAACAATTACTAAAATATTAAAAAACAAGTTCATGGACTCGAATAAGAACTAATTAAGATCTAGAAGGGACCATAGGAGTCATCTATAGACCAACCTCCTCATTTTACAGATGATGAAACCCTGGAAAAGGTTGCATGTTTTGCAGGAAGTCAATGAGCAGTAAGTGACAGTCAGGATTTGAAATCAGTCCTGTATCTCCAAGTTCATCACTCTTTTCACTTCATTACTTTGTACGTTAAAATTTTTCAGCAATCGATATAGGTAGAACAAAAGCAAAAAAGTCTTTGTTATACTCCCTCCATATTCAAAGAAGCTGCCCTTATGCTTAGTAGCTTAAGACTTTGGATATGCTGCAAACACATGGCAAAAATCTGGCTTATCTGTTTTCTTGAAGAATACTTGCTTGATTTCATTTCTTAACTATAGTATTTGTTGCATTTTTATAACATTGACATCTTGAAACTTTTTTAAAAAAATCAACAACATTTTATAGTAATTTATGAATTCATGGTGCTGGTTTACTACCAGTCTTGTCATGGTGGTAAGTGAATCTGTAAAATTTTTTAAGAAACAGTGTAACAATGTAATGTCAGTAACACTGAGGTTGATGGAATCTGAATTGTCTGATGTTGAGGTATATACAGTTGAATAATGGAAAAATATTTTACTTTCTTGATTTCAGAAATTACTTTGGTTGTTACTTATTGCCTAACCAATAAATTAATTTTGGACTTTTTATGCAATTAGGTAACAAATGTTATAATTTGAGTAGTATCATAGATTTAGAACTGGAAGGGACTTTAGAGGCTGTCTAATCCAACCCCTCTGTTTTATAGAGAAGGAAACTTGAAGGTCAAAGAGGTTTAGTGATTTTTCCAAAGGGTATAGATAAATAAATGGCAGAGCTGGAATTTGAACCTCTGATTCTAAATCCAAGACACTTTAGTGTCCTATGCTGATGTTTTCATTATGGTTGTTTTATGATTGCTGATTATTTTCATGATAGTAAGAAAGGTCCTGGTATTTGGATTTCTTTATTAATGAAAGAACTAAGTACCTGGTTTTTTTTTTCTTGGAGGAAAGAATGGTCTGCAAAATGCATATGAAAAATTTTTGGTATTTTTGATTAGTTTGATTATTGAAATTCAGCATAATCAATATTATGTCTTTTTTTTTTCATTTCCACTATATTTTATTAAATTTTTTTTGAGTTACATATTTTCTCCCCGTCTTTCCCCCGCC
>CM053583.1:30049975-30146765 GCA_028627135.1 Pseudochirops cupreus | reverse complement strand
TTTCCGAGATTTGATCATAAATTGTTTTGTTTGGAAAAGAATCTAGGAAAAACAAAATAAAGATTTATTTGATTTGGCAGTATGTCATGTAATCCAAATTTCTAAATTTCTGTTGACAAAATTAGTCAACCAGTAACTTAAAAGCAATGATAATTGCTCTTTTGCTTTGAAACTGATGACCTTCTAAAAGTTCATACCATTTCCTCCAGAGAATCCACTGCTAACCATATGCCCTAAGGAGATGCAAAACAAAAAGAAAGATGCTACATGCAACAAATATAGTAATACTTTTCATGGTAATAAAGAATTATAAAATAAATGGCCATTGGTTTGGTGAATGGCTAGAAAAGCATGATTCCTGAATAACGGATATTACTGTGCTCATGTAAATGATTAATAAGATGAATAGAGAATCTTGTAATGACTCAAAAGAAATTGATGCAAAATGAAGCCAAAAGGGAGAAGAATATACTTAATGCCTACAACAATGTAAATGGAAAGAACAACAACAAAACAAAACTTCATGCTTTAGAATTATAATGATCAGATTTGGCTCCAAAGGAGATGTGCGAAGACATTTCTACCTCTGTCTTTGCAGACCAGATACGTGGAACAGGGCACATAGTTGTCACGCTTTTTCAGGATGTTGATTAATTTTGTCTACTTTTTTGTTGTCTTCTTTTAAAATTCCTTGTTATAAAAGATGAGTCTCTAGAAAACAAGTGGGAGGAGGGATACAGTAGGAAATGTAGCTGATAAAGGGCAAAATATATCAATACAAATTTATTTTAAGTAAAAAAGCCAGAAAAAAACATCGATGTCCTCACTCTGTTTAGGACTCTGTTCCCTCATGTAATATCAAAATTGATCATTAAT
This sequence comes from Pseudochirops cupreus, assembly GCA_028627135.1. NCBI lineage: Eukaryota > Metazoa > Chordata > Mammalia > Diprotodontia > Pseudocheiridae > Pseudochirops > Pseudochirops cupreus. Next base: position 30,145,889 of record CM053583.1, on the reverse strand, counting down.
ATTTGACCACGATAAATGATTGGCTAAATTTAATGCATTTTATGAAACTCCTAAAACTGTACTATTTAAAATATTTTAAAATCACCTAGGATTCCTTAAATGATCATCATAATTTTTCTTGAGCTTCATTTGGCTCTCTTTGGACTTCTCATACTTGGCCCTTCTTTCGAATCTGTGGTGAGGAAGGGCAAGAGAAAGAGCACAGTTTTTTGTGACACTTTATAGCAGTGGTATAGTAGAAAAAGTACAGGATTTGATATTATAGGACGTGGATTTAGATCTTGGTTCTATTATCTGCTATCTTTATAATGTTGGGCAGTTAATTCATTCAACTTATGGTCTTAGGTTTCCTCAGCTTTAAAATGAGGGGGTTAGATTAACTGCTTCTCCTGTTGCTGCAAATCTGTACTTTAAATGCTTTTATATTCTTCTTATTTGTGTTTGACCATTGTCTCATGAAACAGTTGTGTGTGGTCAATCCTTGTGGAAAAGTTTTATAGTAGAAGGTTTATAAAGACTTCTTGCTTTTAAAATAATAATATGTAAATGGGATAGTTACCCCAAATCTGGAATAAGTTGCATAAAATATAATTATAGAAACATAATAGTGTAGGCTACATTGGAACCTTAATATTCTTTGTAAGACATGGAATATAGTTAACTATGTTTTGACAATTTATTTTTCCAGGCCTCAAAATCTTCCTAGAGTCTGATGTTGTCTAAATATCAGGTACCTTTTCCGAGTATATGCAGTTAAAAAGATGATTATTGTAATTTTCTACCCCTTCCCCTTTAGTCTTTCTGATATATTTTTTTTAAATAAAAATTGAGATATATACAAATACACTCACTTCGTAGTTCTTTAAATGCCTTTGACTGGAGGAACTTAATTTTTGAATCTCTGTTCTATATTTTTAAAATTACTCTTTATTTTTAACATTAAAAATATTTTTTGAGTTCCAAATTCTCTCCCTCCTTTCAACCACTCTCCCATCCATTGAGAAGGCAAGCAAGAGCAATATACATGTAACATATCACATTATATTATATCATTTATACATGTGAAATAATGTAAACCATTTTCATATTAGCCATGTCACATAAAAGAGCAAGAAAAATAAAATGAAAAAAATTATATACTTCATTTTGCATTTTATATACTTCATAAATTCTCTCTCTGGTGGTAGATAGCATTTTATATCATGAGTCCTTTAGAATTGTCTTGGATCATTGTATTGATCAGAGTAGCTAAGTCTTTTACAGTTGATCATCATTACAATATTCTTATTACTATTACAGTGATCTTCTGGTTCTGCTTACTTTACTTTGCATCAGTTCATGTAAGCCTTCCTAGGTTTTTCTGAAACTATTCCCTTTATGATTTCTTGTAGCCCAGTAGTATTCTATCGCCGTCATATACCACAACTTGTTGAGCCATTCCCCAATTGATGGGCATCCCCTCAATTTCCAGTTCTTTGCTTCAACAAAAAGAGTTGCTATAAATATTTTGTTAGGGCAGGTAGGTGGCCGGTGGATGGAGTGCTGCACCTGGAGTCAGGAAGACTCTTCTTTCTGATTTCAAATCTGGCCTCAGACATTTACTAATTCTGTGACCTTGGCCATGTCACTTCACTGTTTGCTTCGGTTTCCTCATCTGTAAAATGAGTTGGAGAAGGAAATGGCAAACCATTCCAGTATCTTTGCCAAGAAAACCCCAAATGAGGTTACAAAGAGTCAGACATGACTGAAAAATGACTGAATGACAATAAATATTTTGTATTTTTCTTTGATCTCTTTGGGATACAGACCTGTTCATTAGGTGCCTATTTTCCCACATACCCTCCAGCAATTGTCATTTCTAATGGGTGTGAAGTGGTATCTCAGAATTGTTTTAATTTTCATTTCTCTAATTAGCAATGATTTGGAGTATTTTTTCACATGATGGCTTTGATGTCTTCTTTGGAAAACTTCCTGTTCATTTTCTTTGACCATTTATCAATTTGGGAAGGACTCTTATTTTTATAAATTTGACTCAGAAATAAGACCTTTATCAGAGAAACTTGCAGTAAAAATTTTCAGTATTACTTTTTTGGCTGTGGTACCTTTTTAGCAAAATATAGTTTTCCTGATTATCGCTTTTAATTGAGTCTGTTTTTGCTTTTGCTTTACCTGAGATCATGATTGCAATCCCTGCCTTTTTTTTTTAACTTAAGCTGAAACATAATTGATTCTGCTCTAGCTTCTTATTTTAATTCTGTGTGTGTCTTTCTGTTTCAAGTGTGTTTTTTTTCTTATAAACAACATACTGAAGTCTGGATCTGTTTTGCTATACACTTCCATTTTATGGATGAGTTTATGTCATTTACATTCATGATTACTGTGTATTTTCCTCCATCCTGTTTTCTTCTCTTTATCTTTCTCTCTGTTTTTATCCTGTCCCTCCTCAAAAGTCTATTTTTCTTCTCACTACTTTCTTATCTAACACCACCCCCTCTTTTTAACAGCCCTCCCCCTTTCTCTCATCTCCTTCCCCTCCTACTTCCCTGTTGGGTAAGATAGATTTCTGTACTCAACTGAGTGTGTCTGTCTATGTATATATAATACACACACATGCTCATACACACATATTCTTCCCTCTTTGAACCCATTCCATTGAGAAAGAGAGAATGAGGTTCAAGCATTGTCTCTCCAACCCCTAACCATTTTCCCTTCCACTGTAAAAGCTCTTCCCGGCAGGCCTATTTTATGTGAGATAATTTCCCCCATTCTTCCTCTCCCCTTCTCCCCATGTGTCCCTCTTTCTCACTTCTTTGGTTTTTTTTTTTCTTTTGAAGATTATTCCAACATAATTAACCCATGCCCTCTATGTAGATGTCTCATAAATGCCATAATAATGATAAAGTTCTTAGGTATTACATGTATTTTTTTCTTATATAGGAATGTAAACAGTTAACCTTATTGCATTTTTTAATGATTTTTCTTTCATATTTACCTTTCTATGCTTCTCTTGAGTCTTATGTTTAAATGTCCGATTTTCTATTCAGCTCTAGTCTTTTCATCAGGAATGCTTGGAAGTCTTCCATTTCATTAAATATCCATTTTTTTCACTGAAAGATTATACTCCGTTTTGTTGGGTAGGTGATTCTTGGTTGTAATCCTAGCTTCTTTGTCTTTCAGAATATCTTATTACAAGCCCTCCACTCCTTTTAACATGGAATCAGCTAAATCTTGTGTGAGCCTGACTCTGGCACCATGGTATTTGAATTGTTTCATTCTGGCTGCTTGCAGTATTTTCTCTTTGGCCTAGGAGCTCTGGAATTTGGCTATAATATTCCTGGGAGTTTTCATATTTGGATCTCTTTCAGGAGATGATCAGTGGACTCTTTCAGTTTCTTTTTTTATCCTTTTGATCTAAGGGCAGTTTTCCTTGATAATTTCTTGAAATATGATGTCTAGGCTTTTTCTTTGCCTACTTTCAGGTAGTCCAATAATTCTTAAATTGTTTCTCCTGGATCTGTTTTCCAGGTGACTTGTTTTTGCAGTGAGATATTTCACATTTTCTTCAGTTTTTTTCATTTTTTTGACTTTGTTTTATTGTTTTTTGATGTTGCATGGAGAGATTAGCTTCCCTTGCCTAATTCTTATTTTTAAAGAATTATTTTCTTCAGTGAGCTTTAGTACCTCTTTTATAATTAGACCAATTCTGTTTTTAAGGTTTTCAGTATTTTTTTTGTGCCTCTTTTACCAGGCCGTTAATTCTCTTTTCATAATTTTCTTGCATCACTCTGATTTCTTCTCCCAATTTTTCTTTTCTTTCTTTAAGTCTTTATGGAATTCTTGTTGGACTTATGTCCAAGTAGCAGGTTTTTTTTTCTTTGAGGCTTTTCTCATAGCTGTTTTCACATTGTTGGCTTCTTGTGTGTTTTGGTCTTCTTGCCACTGTATAGTAGCTTTTAGCAGTCAAGTTCTTTTTTTTTGTTTGCTCATTTTTCTTTTTTTTTAATTGATTTGTTTATTTACTTTGAGTTTACAAGATTCAGTTCCATAATCTCTTTAGTTTCAAATTTTCTCTCCTATCTTTTCTCCTCCCCCCATGGCAGCTTGCAGTCAAGTATAGGATCTGCAAATACTTTCACATTGGACATTAGTCTGGTTGTAAAGAAGGATTGTAACCAATAGGGTGAACGGTGGGAAAGAAGAAACAAAACCAAACATGGAAAAGAACAAGAGCATGTAGTTTGCTTCAATGTCCATTTAAACTCTGTTCTTTCTAGATCTTTCTCTGAATGTAGACATCTCCTTCCATCCTAAGACTTTTAGAGATGTCTTATAATTGTGTGTTGCTGTTTCTTTACATTAACTATTTTACATAGAACGTTTACATATAACTCTGGTAGGTGCAGAGAGCTTAGCCCACATCTCTAGTGAATTTATATGCTGACATTCTAACATTGTGAATCAAGTATAGTTATCTTACCTGGGACATTATCTAAAATTTAAATGTGATATTGTTGTCCTTTCCACATTTTTCCATAGCTATGCTAGATAACCTGAAAAATGTTTTCAAAAACAGCTTTAGTTACCCATGCTTTTTTATTTGACCACCAAAGATCTGGAAGTGATAGATAATTGTAACTTCTCAGAGTAGGAGAATTTTGAGACTGATAAACAAACATTGGTATTAATTTAAAATTCCCCTCATTACCTTCTAATACAGTGGTTCTCAACCTTCCTAATGCTGCGACCCTTTAATACTCATATATGGGCCTATCTGCATGTGGGCGGACCCGCCTGGAGATGGATAAAGGAGGGGGTGTCTTGGTTCCTAAGACCATCGGAAATATGTATTTGTGGTCTTAGGTGACCCAGGAGTTGTTCCACCCCCAAAGGGGTCACGACCCACAGGTTGAGAACTGCTGTTCTAATAGAATGGTTATGCTGTGGTTAGATGCTTTAAGTCCAGGTTTTTCTTTTTTTAGAAATGTAGGTTGTTGAAGGTGTCTTTTTCCAGAATAAACCTATTTCATCCACATTAAAAATGTGTTGATCAATGTAAATCCACTGCCTTTGATTATTTTCTTCAAACTATCAGAGTATTTATGTTCTTCCTCATGTGCACTGGCTGCCTCTTTGGTAATTTTAATATTATGTAATTGAAGTTGATTTTTAAACTAATACAAACAATTAACTCTTGCAGTAAAATTTTTTTCATTACCCACTTCATTTCCATTTTCTTCTCTTGCCTTAAATTTGAAACATAAATAAACTGAATGACTACTCTGCTAAGAAAAATGTATTTTTTTGCCTGTAATCTTCAGTCTGTATGACTTTTTCTTTTATTCTGCCTGTGTGTTTTATAATTTTCTGTACCATAGAGTCAGGCATTCCAACATTTCATCCTATTTTAGAGTTAACTTTTATCACATTCATGCCATTCAAATATATAAAATTTTTGTTCCAGTATAATAAGCCTCTTCTTTTTTGCCTTGGCAGTGTATCCCTCTAACATATTCTTTCTTCTGTTCATTTTGTTAAGGGCTTATAACACCCCCCCCCAACTTTTGGTATTATGGCATGCTGTTGTTACCACAATTCTTAGTAACATCACATGTAGCAGCACATCAAATTCATAATCCAGGATAGGAAAATGCAGTTTGACAATGGAGCGGTGTTAAAACCTTTGACTACCTCACCCGAAATGTGATCTGCTATCATTTTACAACTGGTTCTAAATCAAACTTTGCATTATTAGCAGTTACGTTAATCATGATCTAGCTGTGCAAAAAAGAAGACAGCTGCTATCCTTGAGGAGCTTACGTTTATGAATGGCAGTGACTATACTATATATAAAGGAGTGTCAGCCAGGTATTATTTTGGTGAGTTAATGGAGTAGATAAGACAATAACACATCCTTGCTAATTGTGGGACAGTGTATTTTCCAGCAACTTTGAAATGTCTAACATGTCATTTTTTTGTTCCAAAAGTTGGAATGTTTTGCAAAGTCAGATGAAGCTTGTTATTTAATGTGCTGATTGTGTTATAGTCAACACATTCTCTGGATGCTTTAGTCACAATACCACTGGAAAATGCCCAAGACCTGAGCATATTTTCAGTTACATGTTTCACCATGCACATCTGCAAGTTTAATTTATGAATCTTTAGGATATGTTATGGTTTATGTACTAAAAAATGTTCAGATCTTTTCTACCTTCTTATATCAAAGTTTCACAATTTGTCTTTTTCTTACTTTGTATTTTAGAAATAGAGGAAATGAGCAACTTTAGGGTAAGATGAGAAATCATGTTTGGGGTTTTTTTGGGAGAGGGAATCAACATTTCTGAGACATTTCATTTTATTTTCTAGTTTTTATGGACTGCAAGTAGTCTTTAAGTGATTTCTCAACATGTCCAGCCAGGCCAGGTTCTCTTGAATTAAGTTTTCATTTAAAAAGGTACTTGATAAACCCTTAAAATAATCTTTTTTAAAAGATTGAAAGCACAATGTGAAATGTGAATTTATTGAAAATTAAATCCTGGGTGCTAATGGGAAGAAAAGATAGCTGTAGTAATCAAGTATTCATAAGCTGTAAAATTTGAATGGTTTTGATTTTCTTAAAAATAAAAAATGTTACCAAAAATAAAGTGCATAAGTATTTATAGAGTTCCTTTTAATCTACCCTAAATCTGTGTAACTTATTGTGTAACTTTTAGATTTGGAAGGTTTATTTTCTTACATTTGGAGTGAAGCTATTAAAAGCTATCTGGATTCTCAGTTTGTGTGGGTTTAGTTTTTCTTGTACACTTTTGCATTTTTCACCATGCATGCCAGTTTACAGAAAGAAATTCTAACACTTCAGTTGGTGTGTAATTACAGTGTAAGTGTACTGAAATATTGTGGAATAGGTATAACTATTATGTCATAATTCTGAGCATTTTATGGGGAAATACACATCTGGTTGTAAAGCTTTAATAAAATTTGAGGTTTTCGAGACGCTGGTTGTGTTTTCATTAGAGACACATGTTAGCCTGGTACCAAAGTTACCTTGTTAACTTCTTTGGTTTGTAACAGGTTGGGAATTAAGTGGGTGGCAACCTGTTAAATACAAAAAAGGAATGGTGAGTCATAAGTTGGTTTAGCTTTGTAGTCTCCCAGTTTGTACCTGGTTAAAGAAGTTCAGGAAATAGTTGATCTCAAAAAAAAGAAGAAAGAAAATTTGAACTTAAAAAAAGATTTATTTAGGGGATTTTATTTTTATATAATTTTTGAAAATTCTTTTTTATTAACTTGACAAATATCAACATGTATCCATGTTCAAAGAGGAAAAAGGATTGTGTATTAAACCACAAATTTCTATTATGTATAAGTTAAAAAAAACCCAACCCAGTAGAATTAAAGTGGTGGTTCTAAAACTGCCCTGATTGTTTCCCTTTTTTCTTTTGCTTTCTTCATCTTTTTTAAAGTTTCACTGAAATTCTTTGCTTCTTCTATTTTTTTGGGGGGGGGTAGCATCACTTTCACTATTTCTGTTTTCACTATAACATCTCCCCCATTTAAAAAAATATAATTGTCTTCCCTTATAATAAGTAAAATCAAACAAAAAAAATCCATATTTTAGCACTGTCTATGATGTATGCCTCATTGTTCACTTCTAGTTCATCACTATACTTCCCAAGAGGTGAGAAGTATTATTATCTGTCTTTTGGAGTCAGTTATTCTTGTATCACTCAGAGTTCTGTTTTTCCTTTATAGTGTTGTCATATAAATTGTTCTAGTTCTGCTGATTTCACAACTTGTATCAATTTATACAAGTCTTCTCAGATTTCTCTGAATCCATGTCTTAGATCATTTTATACATATGTTTCTGTGGCATGAGGATGTTTTGTTCATGTACTATAATTTGTTCAGTTGTTGCCCAGTGGATGGATACTCCCTTTGTTTTTAGCTTTCTTCTGGAACAAAATGATGCTATAAATGCTTTTGTAAAATGGGTCCTTTCATTCTTTTTTTTTCTTTCGATACATTGTATGCATAGTAATGGCCTAGCTGAGTATGATTAATTAGTAGTGACTTTTAGGGGTATAGTTTCAAATTATTTTTCCAGAAATTTTGGACCAGTTCAAGACTCTTTCTAGAGTATATTAGCGTGCCTGTTATCCCATATACCCTCCATTAATTTTAATTTTCCTTTTAATTTTTTTGTCATCTTGCAAAATATGATGGATGTGAGGTGGAACTTCAGAGTTGTTTTAATGTATATTTCTATCACTGGTAATTTGGAAGATTTAAAACAATTTTTGGTCTAGCTTTTCTTTTTATATAATCTAACTTTTCCCCTGTACCTCTCCCCTTCCCCCTTCCAGAGAACCCTTTCATATGAAAAGAATTTTTTAAAATGAAACAAAAAGAGTGGGGAAAAAAACTAATCAGCAAAACTGATCAATACATTAAAAAACAAAAAAGACTCAGTGTTCCACATCCATGAACCTCCCACTTCTACAAAGGAGTGGAGAGAGATGTCTTCTCATATCTCTTTGGGGCTATGCTTGTTCTTTGTAATTTTGCAACATTTACTTTTCAGTTGTTTTGTGGTTCTTTCCATTTATTTTGTGTCAATGTATGTTGTCTTCTTGACTCTATTTATTCTGCATCAGTTCATGTAAGTCTTTCCGTGGTTCTTTGTATTGATCATACTCATTATTTACAGCACAGTAATATTGCATTCCGTTCACGTACTACTATTTCTTTAGCTATTCTCCCAGTCAGTGGACATTGATTTTTGTTTCTCTGCCATTCCGTTCTTCTAAACGCTTTGCTCTTCTCCATCTATACACTTTAAAATACTTTCCTTGCTTTTTCTCCCATGGGATTTTCATCTCTGCTGGTGCATTTGCACTGTCTGTCTCTTCCCCATCCCTGGAATGTTCTTCTGATGAAAGGAGAGTAACCATTCCTGACTTATTTTAAGTAAGTGCTCTCTCCCTTCTGTCTCATTTCTTTGGCATTTAGCCTTTGTTCTTCAGGCTATGGTTTAGTCATTTCCTTATGCCTGTGTTTTGTCTTCTGACTAGTTTTTAAGTTGCCTTTCCTGGCTCCCTTCAAGATGAGATCAAATACCCACCTTTGGCTAGAGGCTTTTTCTGCAGCCGTGAAAAGGAAGGGTCACAACAAAAAAACAAAATAAAGAATGCTAATAGGGAATGCTTTGTACAGTTAGATTCTTAACAAATTAGGTAAATGAAAGGTAATAGGTGATTTTTGACAAATATATACATTCAAATGCAGTTAATAATTTAAGTAGAATTTAAGCTGACTGGTCTGGGAGGAGGAAGTAAGATATGTAATCAAAGAATTCCTCTTCTTCCACATTGAAACCTTCCCCCCCCCCCCACAACAAACCACAAACACTTTCCAGGTTAATTTTTTAAAATTGTCTAAGCACAATAGTTTCTGTGCTATTTAGTTTACTTATGATTCCAGAGAAAAATCACAGCTTACTTTATGTTAGGCAAATGCATTTTTGAAATTTTAAAACCAGTTTCCTTAATAAATGTAGGTGCAGAAATAAAAAAATAAATATTAGGCAGTAGAATATAGCAATAATGTAATTATTCATTAAGTAGGCTTTAAACCAGTTATGCAAGACTGTTTCAATATCAGAGAAGTTACCAACTTAAAATATTCTGTCACAGCATTCAGGAAATCTTTTACAAAATTGACATTCATTCATGATGAACACATGAAATGCAATAGGGGAATTTTCCAGCCTCATAATTTAAAATATTTGCTTAAACCAGAGGTCAACAAAATAGACAAGAAACAGAAGAAGCATTTTCACTAATAATAGGTACAAAACCAAGTTTACAAATTTAAAAGAACATCAAGTTTCGTCACTTATATTTGCATAGTATTAGAAATTGAAGCAGTTGCAGCAAGAAAAGAAAAAGATACTAGGATGAATTAATGTTGAAAGTGAAGGGTTAAAAATACCATTTGTAGGTGACATGATAGTGTATTTAGACATCTCATTGTTTTTACATGCAACCAGGAAATAAGATATACAGACAGTGGGGTATAGAAATCTATCTTGCCCTACAAGAAAGTAAGGGGGAGGAGGGTTGGAGGATGGTAATGGGGAGATATAGAAGGGAGGGCAGACTGGGGGAAGGGGTAATCAGCATGCATGCCATCTTGCTGTGGGGAGTAGGAGAGAGAAGGGGAGAAAATGTGGAATTCAAAATCTTGTGGAAATGAATGTTGAAAGCTAAAAATAAATCACTTCTGGAAAAGTTAAAAAAAACTAGACATCTCAACTAACAGTTAATAGAGACAATAAATTAGTTTAGTAAGGTTGAATGGTACAAGTACCCAGTAAAAATCATTTGTGGTCTTATTTACTATTAATAAGTGTAAGGAAAATATAAAAAGAACCTGTTTAAATAAGAAAGATAATAGAGAATTAGCCTAATTATGTAATATAAACTTACATAAGGACAAGTTTGAATAATAATTACTTAATGGAAGATATAAGTCTAAAGACATTTAATCTTCATGAGTAGATCAAATTAATATAATGAAAAGACTTCATTTTTATACTTTAATGCAATATCAGCCAAAATGACAAGATTTCTTCATAGAATTGGATTTAATTTTTAGGATATTTGTATGGAAAAACAAGTGGGCATGAACATTGAGGGGCTGGGTTAATAAAAATACATGAAAGTAATGAAAGTGATCTTATATTCCCCAACTTTAAAATATGTCACAAGCTGGTTATCAAAATGATCGGGACCTGGGCAAAAAGAAATAGATCAGTAGAATAGAATAGAGATATTAGTCACACAACCAAATATATGCAGAAGATGAGTGTTTGGTAAATGTAGAGTGAAGAAAAATCTAGGGAAAGGATTTAGTATTTAACAGATACACTTGGAAAAACTTGGTCAGCAACTTAGTAGGAAATGGATTTAGAAGCACATCTCATGTACGATAAATTGTAGCTGAATAATAGATGTAAACATAAAATATAAAAAAGTAAGAAAATGAAATGACCTTTTTATCTACTATGGTGGGAAAATGGCTTTCTGTTAAATAGGAGGAGTTATGATGAACAAAATAGATGTGCTTTATTGTATTAAAACCCTTTCTGTACAACAGAAAACAATGATCAAAATAAAAAGGATATAAGAAATTGAGTAAAATATTTTTGAAACTTGGACCTATGATGTCCCAGGTGACTAAGGCACTCTCTCTGTCATTGCAGATCACTACCTGCTCTACAATTTAATCTTACAGTGTTTTCTAGGCTCCTCACAAGTGTAGGCCTAGGTGACAGGGCCACTATGTCTGTGGAGGGATTCAAATCCATGTTTTTCTGATTCTGAGACCATCTCTGTCCATTGTACTGTTCTGCCTTTCTTCTTACAGGTTAAAAACTTGATACATAAAATATATAAGGAACACGTTTACAAAGGTATCTCCCATTGATCAGTGGATAAATGGTCAAAGCATGTAAATATTTTTCTAGAGTTTGGAAACACAAATGATTAATTATTCACTATATACCTATATTAATAGAATGTTAATATCAAATATAATCGTATCAATATTAGATTAGTGTATAATATGTTATTCATTAATATTATTAATTGATCGACAATATTAATAGAATATTAATAGAAAAAGAGAATATAAACAACTCTGAAAAAGAAATTGAACGGTCTAAAAATGAACATCTAAGGAAAAAAACCCTGGGATTAGGTGATATAACAAGTGAATTCTATCAAAAATTCAAAGTATAATTCTGATTACACAAATTGTTGGTTTAAAAAAGTAACGAGAAGGGATCCTTCCCAATTTTTCTTCTATGATACAAATATTGTATTGATACCTAAACCAGGACAAGTCAAAACAGAAAACTACAAGACCAAACAATGTAACTAATAGACCTAATAAGCACTGATGAAAACATTTTGAGTAAAATATTAGCAAAGTGGCTTCAGCAGTGGCTCATAGAGATTATACACTACGACCGGATTGGAAGGTGTAGGGTTGGTTTAATAGGAAAGCAATAAAGGAGCAACAAAAATAATATAATTTTCCGTGCAGGAAAGGATTTTGCCAAAAATATGGCACTGATTTCTCTTAAAACATCAGAAAAGAAAGGAAAATAGTATATATCTAAAACTAAGATCCAGCCTTATTTATAATTAGGCTTTCCAACATGGTTAGGGGAGAAGCAGGGGTGGTTATTGTCGCCAGTGCTGCTTAACGGAGTCCTGCCCGAGATTTGCTTCTGCTACTTTATCTTCCTAGAACTTCTTCAGTGCCTGAGGGCGTACTTGCCTTGGAGCAACCAACCATTGTTACAGTCTTAACACCCTGGAACAACTCTCTATAAGGCCCGCCTCTTACTCACATTAGTGAGTTCCTCCTGGGGCCCTTACTTTGTAGTGGGCCCAGGCTGGTCAGCCTTCATTCCCGTCTTGCTCTTGACTTTGTGAACTTCAGAACCATACTGAGGTGCTTCTACCTACCCCCAACCCTTCATCTTTCTTTACTCCTCCCTTCTTTAGGGCAGATACTGTCTTTTTTTGTTTGTATTTGTATTCCCAGCACTTAGCATCTAGTAAGCACTAATAAATGCTTATTTCCTTCTTTTCCTCCAATAAATGTTAGCTGTAAAAATAAGAAAAGAAAAAGAAATTGGGGAAATAAGCATAGACAAAGAAGGGAAACAAAATTGTCACTTTCTGATGTGATAGTGTACTTAGAGAACACAAGAGAATTGATTAAAATGAATTGAAACAGCTTCAGCAAAACTGTAGGATATAAAGTCAATTTATGTAAATTGTGAGTATTTCTATATATTATAAATAAAACAGCAAGGAGAGAAAGAAAAATTTCATTTAAAATAAAAAATAACAAGATATATGCATAGGAATTGAGTGAATACAATTGTAAAAACTTCAGAAATTGATCTTTAATTGGAGAAATTAATTACTCTTGGTTAGAATAAAATAATAATAGTAGATTAGAGAATATATACAACATAGAATATATGCTATATAGAACATATAATTTCTATATGTTAATATATAATCTGTGTGATATGTAATATAACATAATTCTGTATAATATGACATAGAATATCTAATAGTGGAATATAAAATATATAATAATAAAAATAGAATAAAAATGACAATAGTCCTTTTATTACTTATCCAGTTCCTTGACAATAAAACTACCAAAGGATTACTTTTTGGAGCTAGAAAAACGGTCAAAATATTAAGGGAATTAATTTTTAAAAAGTGGGAGGAACAAGGGAACATAGCAGTACCAGACATCAAACTGTATACTACAAAGCAGTAATCATCAAAACAAATTGCTACTGATTTTTTAAAAAAGATCAGTCAGTGCAACAGGTTATGTATGCGGCATACAGATAGAAATTTTCTAATTTAGTTAGTATGTGATATGCCCAAAGACCTCAGCTACTGGGGTAAAGACTCATTATTTGACAAAAACTGGGGAGATGGACAGCAGTCTGGCAGAAATTATATTAGTTCACTACTTCACACCTTATATCAAGATAGGCTCTAAATGGATACAGGACCTCAATATAAAAGATCATGTCATAAATAAAAAGAACAAGGTAGACTTTCAGATCTATGGATGGGGAAGAGATCATGAGTGCACAAGGGACAGAGGATCACAGAAAATAATATGGGCGATTTTGATTCTATAAAATAAAGTTTTTGCTCAAATGGAAAAAAAAATCTTGTGACAGATTTCTTTGAAAAAAGTCCCATTTCCAAGATATGCAAGGAAGTAATTAAAATCCATAACATTAACAACCATTTGCCAGTTGATAAACAGACTATGAATAGGCAGTTATCAAGAGAAGAAATCCAAGCTATATATAGAATATGAAAAAATGCTCCACTTTACTAAGAATTAGATAAATGCAAATTAAAACCACTCTTCAGTTCTTCCTCATACCTGTCAGATTGATAAAGTTGACCAGAAAGGATGATGGCAAATGTTGTATGGGCAACAGGGAAAATAGACACATTGATGCACAATGTTAGTGGATCTGTGAATTGGTCCATCTATTCTGTAGAGCAGTTTGGAACTGTGCTCCCAGAGTTATTACTAAACTGTGTGTGATCTTTGCCTCAGTGATACTAGTACTAGGGCTTTACCACAAAGAGGTCAAAGAAAGAGGAAAAGGTCCTTCATATAAAAAAATACTTGTGGCAGCATTTTATCTAGTGTTAATGAACTGATGGGGGTGCCCATCCATTAGGAAATGACTGAACAAATTATAGCATATGAATGTAATGGAATAATATTGTGCTATTAGAAATGAAGAGGTAGTTTCAGAGAAACCTGGAAAGACTTGTATAAACTGTTGCGGAGGGAAGTGAACAGAGAACCAAGAGAACAATTTTATTATAAAATCAGTATGTTAAAAATTATAATTCTGAAAGACTTCAGAGCTCTGATCAATAGTCAACCATGGTTCTAGAGGACAAGTGATGAAGAATGCTGCCTACCTTATAACACAGAGATGATTGACTAATACACATTTTTGCATATTAGTACATAAATACACATTTTTGGATACAGCTAATTTGGGAATTTATTGTTTTGGTTGACTATACTTCTTTTAAATCTACTAGGAGGGAGAGAAAATAAATACTTGATAACTGAAAAAACAATGACAGGAGACATGAATTCAAATAGTATTGAGCTAGCCAAATAAAATCAATGAAATATAATCTTCGAATTTGTGGAGAAACAGGTGAAATTATAATTTTGTAGTATCTTTTTGAAAAGTGATCTAGCATTACATAATAAAAATTAGAAAAATCATTCTCTTTGACTTACTGATTCCATTGTTGGTAATATACCCTGAAAGTGTTAACAAAAATGTTATACAAAAAGCTGTTTGTTGGAGATTATGTGTAATTGCAAAATAGTTGACTGTGTTTTGTTTTAAACTTGTGATTTCATTAGTGTAGGAAATTACTTTCTGAATTTTAGGAATGTCAAAGAACAGGACTATGATATCCAGGAAATTAAACTAAGGAAAAAGATGGTCTGATCAGGGTCAGAATGAGGGACAAATGGACAACTACAGGGCTCTGCTTGTACAATGTCGAATCAGAAGAGTGTGAGGAAGACCTTCAGTCTCAAGAGTGGAAATCCCCTACTCCCAACCCTTTATGAAACTTGTGGCAACAGGTGGGCTAGAGTCATACAAGTGGGTAGGCATGGATGGATTTTAATTTGTTGGGAGAGAATTTCCAAGTTGATAAGAACAGATCTCTTTGATATTTTTGAGGGAATTCCTAGTTCATAAATAATTTTCAGTGCTGCAGATTAGCACACATATGTAATTTCTAGTCTTAGAGAGTTTGCTGGGAATCCTGAGCCCAAATATTGCCCTGTCCACGGTCATATAGTTAGCATATCTCCAAAGAAACTAGAACAAAACTCTTCCTGATATAAAGACTGGCCTTCTCTTCTCAGTGCTGTGATGCAAAAAGCTAGAAGCAACGTAAATATTCAGAAATAATGAAAAATTTAATTAAATCATGATACTTTCATGTATTTAAATGAATCATGGTATTTTCATGTAATTAAATATCTTTATTAGGATAGAATGTAAGACAGTGGTTCTCAACCTTCCTAATGCTGCGACCCTTTAATACAGTTCCTCATGTTGTGGTGACCCCCAACCATAAAATTATTTTCATTGCTACTTCATAACTGTAATTTTGCTACTGTTATGAATCGTAATGTAAATATCTGATATGCAGGATATATTTAAATTGAACATAACCCACAGGTCGAGAACCGCTGATGTAAGGGAATCTGGAAAGACTTTTATGAAATAAGGTGAGGTGGAATAAAAGCAGAACCCAAAGTGCAGAGCACAAACCTAGGATAGGATATGTAAATAGAAAAAAAAATTCTTGATAAGAGACCTGGAGAGAATGACAGAAAAAGTTATGATTTTATGCATTTAAATTCATTTATTTAAAGTTAATTAGAAAAAGAAAGTATGTTTCATTCAGTTTTATTTTCAGTTTTGAATTTACCTACTTTCCTTCTCCCACTTGTCAAGAAAGCAAGAAAAAAAAAACCCATGTTAGGATGTCTTGCTGTTGAATATTTTAAATAGTCAATCTAAAGTTTAAAAATAAATTTGTTTTCTTAGAGCCAGTTTGTTCATTTTTTACCATGTCAACACCTTCCTTATATTCTGAAAAAGTATTCCTACTGTATAAGTATAAAGCTTCCATCAACAAGCCTTTGACTTCTTTTGTTTTTTAATGATGAACAGTATTTTTTTTTTGCCATCCTTACCTTAACATTGAATTTAACGAATATTTAGGTATTTATTAACTTGATTTGGAGGATATTGTTAAGTGCTTTGTAAAATTTCTCCTTGGCAAATAATTTTGCCATTTAAGCTGTAGTTACCTACAAGGCTGAATGGTCTGTTTTTCCTTTGCTCATCTTGAACTCTGAAAGAAATATGATTATTTGTTGCATGAAATGATACTTGTTGCCTTTGTGTGCGTGATGAAACTTCCAACTTCTTTATTTGCTTCTCTGAGGAGAAACTGAACTTTCCTTCCTGTTTTGTTGCAACTTAAGGGCTGCTGGTTTCATTTATAGTGAAAATGTCAATATAATATGGTTGGTTTGTTTCTTCTAGTAATATGTTAACCCATTTGTTGTTAGGGAAACATCTCCTTTAAATGTTTATTGACTCTGAAAACTGAGTTTGTTTCAAAGCACCTGCTGCTTCCTTTTATGTTTGTCCTTGTCCATCACTGTAGAAGTAGATTGGGACTGTTTTATAATTGTTTTTTGTTTCATGTTTCAGAATTCATCGTTAGTGAGTGGCCAGTTTCGTAGTGATGAACCGCTTTATACTTAGCTATGCTTTTCTTCAGAGAGCTGGCATAGGCTATTGAAAACACAGCATTTGGAAGTTTTTCAAAGCTTGCTAGAGCTTGCCAGAATTTGTATTCTTTGTAATCTTCAAAGTTCCAGGATTACTTTTGTTTTATATTGAGGTGTCAAGATTCTTGTGTAGGCACTACAAAATTGTGGGAAAAAAGACTCTTCTTATTTTTTTTTTTTTACAAATGACTTTGTTCATCAAAGCATTTTACTTAGCTCCATTGTAAAACCAAAGCAAGAAAACTTAATGTTATTTAGTTATAGGAAACTATATTATAGGCTAGTGGTCTCCAGAGTCAGGACAGGAGCTCCCTGGGAAGTCAGGGAAATCACTTGAGGGGATTTGGGACCTTATCCCAAGGGGTGTGTATGTGGGTGTGTGTGATTAACCAATTGGAAAATGGAAAGACAGGTTACTTCCCCATCTGGCTCAGCAGGTAGCCAGTAATGGGATTTGTCTCCAACACAAACATCTACCCATATCCTTTCCCAAGACTTTTTAACCTTCTCTTCCTTCTTCTGTGTAAACTCCTTGGTTGCCCATTGGCAGGTTGGTGGCACAGCAGATTGATTTGGGCCTGAAGTTAAGAAGACTTGAGTTCAAATTTGGCCTCAGACACTTAGTAACAGTGTGACTCTGAATAAGTCATGTAACTGCCATCTGCCTCAGTTTCCTCAACTATAAAATGGGAATAATAGCATCTGCCTAATAAGGTTATTATGATGATCAAATGAGATATTTGTAAAGCATTTAGCATAGTGGTACATATTAGGCACTTAATGCTTGTTCCTTTTCCCCATGGTATCTTTTTTTTTTTAAATCAGTAGGAAATGGTCTTGATAAAAATTCTGCCTCCCTCTCCTGCCTCTCAGATCTTTTTCTAGGGTGGCTCTTGGTTTGGAGGTAGAGGCCAGTGAATAAGAGCCATACCTTCTCTCATTTCATTTTGAGTAGGAGCCAGGCACTAATGGATTTGGATTTGGATCACAGATATCATTATCTTTTTCCCCATACCCCTCCATCTTCCAGATACTCCTATTGCTATCAATCCTTCCAGTCACCCAGGTTCACAGCTCAGTGTGATACTTTCCTCCTACCTATTCTGTTGCCATACCTGTAATTTTTGTCTTCACAGTATCTCTTGAATCCAACTTCTACTCTTCACGTAACAATCACCCTAGCTCATCTTCTCATCATCTTACTTCAGCTATTGTAAGTCTCCTAATTAATTGAGCTCCCTGTTTCAAATCTTTCCTTCTCCCATTCATTCTCCACACAGCTGCCAAACCGATTTCCTAAAGTGAAAATCTGACCATGTCATCTCACTACTTATTAAATTCCATTGGCACCCTGTTGACTCTAGAATCAAGTATTTTATCTTTATTTCGTCTTTTCAGAGTTTACTTTTTTTGCTTAAATTTTAGAATATACCTAATTACAAGTATAGCAGCCCACAAACACAATACCTAAATAAATAAATGTACACAGTGAGGGATGTGTGCTCAGAATTTTTTACATTTGGGACAAATGATCAAAAAAAGTAGAAGACTTGACCTAGACTATTGTAAACGTCTTCTTACAAGTCTTCTTGCCCCAGCCTCTCCCCTTGTTAATCCACCCTTCATATAACCATAGTAATCTCCATAATGTGGGGGCTTGACTGTTTTTCTAATAAAAAAATGTTTGGGTGTTTTGTTATCTGGGGGATAAAATTCTCTTTATCCCAGAATTTAAGACCTTCCATAATCTGACTCTAACATGTCTTCTTTCACTCTGTCATTGTGTATTCTTGTGCTCAAGAATTGGACTTGTAATGGTTGTTTCAGGTCCTGCCATTTCTTGCATCTCAATGATCCCCTTACCCCTAGTAGACTTTTACCATATATTCTTTTTTAGGTTCCATCTCAGGTGCCAGGTCTTTCCTGGTTTTTTCCAGCTAAAATTGTTTGTTTGGTCTAAATGTTTCTTAGAGCCATTTGACTTGATTTCTCATTTGTCCCTCTTGTATTATACCTTGTATTGTACTTATGCATACATAGCACCCCCTTATTAGATTATAAACTAGTTGACAATGTAGAGTGTTTTTCATCTTTCTGTCTTAGCACCTCCCTTGCATATAATTGGCATTTATAAACTTTTTTATATGCATGCATATGATTTTGATCTTCCAAAGCCCAGGAGAACCTAAAATATACCTCTTTCAATTTCTTAACAGTATTAAGACTTCAAATAAGATATACCCTGCTCCTCAGACTGGTGGGAATTATAAAAACAGATGCAGTGGAAGGATAAGAAGTAAGATACAGCCCTTTTCAGGACATCTTATGATGTTCTTTAAGAATCAGATAATTTTGACTATTATTTCATATCAGTGTCTTTGGTATCAATTGATATAACTTAGTGGAAGCTGTCTGTTGACTGACTTTGTATTCAAGTTATATCAGATGAACAGAAGATTCCTAAATGATAGTGGAATGGGGAGTGGTGGTGGGGGTGCATTTTGCTATTTCTGTGTTAAAACTACTGCTTAGCATTGGTACAAAGTTAGTCTTGTGTGAGGACTCTGCCAGTTTATTTGTGTGTGTCTGTGTGTGTGCATTTGTACATGCATGTATGTTTTTTATATTGCATATATGTGCATATATATATTTTCTGGTTTTGTTGCATATTGTTTTGAGTTATAAGAATGTATTTGGTTTATATACCTATCTTTCTTATATGTGACTATTTGGGATAAAGAATTTCTCTATTAGAAATAATAAGGCATTTTTTTCTTTTTTGGAGTAGGCAAAATGGAACAGTGACCAAAGCAGCATTCTCTTGCCTATTTAAACTTGGCTTTTATTCATCTTCTGATATTCTAAATACCTGTTGTCCAGGTATAACTGAACTCTATAACTGAAGTATTCTAAGAGCTCTTGTAAACTTGATGTTTTATATTAGTCCTATATTGAGTATTTGGATGGGCTGGATATTATACTGATTGCATTATACATAAATTCTAGTTTAGTGAGTTGTAGGATACAGTGCCACTAAATGTTAGGTCCAATCTTTATACCTGTGTCCAATGATAAATTACAGTTAAATACTTTGTAAGGTCATCTTCCAATTAGCAGACTTTGTGTCTGGAATCTATAATTATCTGCATGCATATGCATTTCCTGTGGGTATTTGATAAATATTTTAAAAATTTTTAGAATTTTACAGGAAATAAAATAAGTATGGAAAGACTCAAAGGAAATAAAGGTGAGAAGAGAGTTGGAAAAGTTATAATTGGTAAATGAAGGTCCTTATTAGGAGCTCCTTACTCTGATGAAGTTATAGAACTTATTACACTACCTCTTAGTCTCTAATCTTGTTGGGTAAAAATTAAAGCTTCACTTTGTCAGGCTTTGTAAATAGTTTGAAAACATACAGAACCAGTCAAGGAATGTTCAGGACATCCGTTCCATTTCCTTTGGAGACATTTTGCACAGTACGGTGAATGTAGAGGAAACTTTATGCTCCTGAAATTTTAATATATAGAAATATTTAGTTTTACTAGAAGTGTATCTACTTTTGTGCATTTTAAAAGGAACTTTAAGTTATTTTTCACCTCAGTTGACTTTCTTCATCAATTGTTAGTTGATTATCTCTTCTTCCTCTCCTTTTCCTTTGTAGGTATGGCCTCACAAGTTTTGGTCTACCCGCCATATGTTTATCAGACTCAGTCAAGTGCCTTTTGTAGTGTGAAGAAGCTCAAAGTAGAGCCGAGCAGCTGTGTACACCGCGAGAAGCCCTGTCCCCAGGCCTGTGTGAATGGTAGGAACTCTGGGCTTTCTCATTCTTCTGTTAAGGAGAGCACTTTCCAGACAAAGATACCATTGAACAGATCACGAGGACATAACTTTTTGTTGCAGACAGGTACTACTGCTTTTAAAAACGCTGCAGGTGCTGCCAAGGTCCTAGCTGTGCGGGCACAGCCCTGTCACGTGGAGGCACCTCTATCTGGGACCCGGGAAAGCGCCCCGCGATGGGGATTGAAGCGTAAGAGTAGAGAACTAGAGAATCAGGCCGGCGCAATGCAGATTGTCGATGAGCTGTCCATACTGCCTGCAATGTTGCAAACCAACATGGGAAATCCAGTGACGGTTGTTACAACTACGGCAGCGTCAAAGCAGAATTGTACCAGTGGAGAAGGAGATTATCAGTTAGTACAGCATGAAGTTTTGTGTTCACTGAAAAATACTTATGAAGTCCTGGATTTTCTTGGGAGAGGGACTTTTGGCCAGGTAGTCAAATGCTGGAAAAGAGGGACAAATGAGATTGTGGCAGTCAAAATTCTGAAGAATCACCCTTCTTATGCACGCCAAGGACAGATAGAAGTGAGCATATTATCAAGACTCAGTACTGAAAATGCTGATGAATTTAACTTTGTACGAGCTTATGAATGCTTTCAACACCGTAACCATACTTGCTTGGTCTTTGAGATGTTGGAACAGAACTTATATGATTTTCTGAAGCAAAATAAATTCAGTCCTCTACCACTTAAAGTAATACGACCTATTCTTCAACAAGTAGCCACTGCACTGAAAAAACTGAAAAGTCTTGGTTTAATTCATGCTGACCTCAAACCAGAGAATATTATGTTGGTAGATCCTGTCCGACAGCCATACAGGGTTAAAGTAATAGACTTTGGATCTGCTAGCCATGTATCAAAGACTGTTTGTTCTACATATTTACAGTCTCGGTACTACAGGTAGGTGGGAACTATTTTTGGTTACCAAAGAAATGCTCAGTTTGTGTTTTAAGAAGTGGTCATGTTTCCAGGGTTGGAAAAGCATTTCTATGGCATGTATAGACATCAAGATATGTATACACAGAAAAGTTTGATGATTTCTTAATACCCTTAAAGTACAGCACACACCCTTCACCCTCCAGGGTTCTCCTTGCACAAAGACTGCTTTTAAAAAATAGATGGTTGAGATTTAAGCTTCTGGTTAATGGTGTAAAGGTTTGTAATAATACTAGCTCACATTAGACAGTAGTGCTTTAGTAGGAACATACTACTGTTTCTTTACATCTGTGAAATCCACAATGCAAGCGTGCCCATTCTTATTTCAGAGCTGAGATGCAGACAGATTAATTGTTTTGCTCGGGCTAGAAAGCTGCTAGGCTCTGTACTGAGAGTGCTCTGGTGCTCTGTGCCCCTTCGTCTTCAAAATTCTCACCTGAGGCACCACTTCCTTTGGGGACCTTTCGTGATCCCTCAACCTTTATCTGCCACTTCTTTTTGTGGGAGAACACAAGGACTGTTTTCATGTTCATCTTTTTTTTGTTCCTCAGCACCTAGGATGGTTCTTAATAAATACTTGTTGATGGGTTAATGTCTGACAATAAAGGCTTATTTGCCATTTTTCTGAAGGATTAATAATAAATCACAAAAAATCTATTTAACATATGAATGAACGTGTTCTTCCGTAATGATTTCTCAATTTAAACTCAATTTAAACCTTTAACGTGGGTGTTTTTCTTGTCATTGATAAAGCATCCATCCTCATGGTATGTACAGTTTATAACTAACATTAAATATGATTTTGTTGTGTGTTATAGAAACATATAAATTATTTTTGCTAGTGACTAAAATGTAAAGCTGAAGTTCTTAATTTTGATTCCCATAAGAATAAGTCAGCAGTCTTGTATGGATGATGTCCTGATGGATTAGCAAGGGCCAGGCCTGGGGACAGTTTAACAGAAGTTAGTAACGATTACTGAAAAATAAGTTCATAATACATGCTTTGAGTAAGTAAGATCATCTCTCTAAAGGAGTATACATTTTGTTTTGCTTAGGAATGGTGATCCTCAAGTTGATTAAATTAATCTTAAATGTTTCTTTTAAATATTTATGTTCTCTTTCAATTTAATCAGCAGTAAACATGAGACTCAGACTTTGAGGATTTTTTGGGTAGGGGCATAATGTAGATAAATGTATCTACCATGTCAGAACATAAGATAGAATAATAATTTTTTTCTACATAGTTTCTACCTTGAGATTTTACTAGATTCTCCTAACTTCTTGTTACTCAATTTTCAGTTGCCTTGTACCTATATTTAGTTCACCTGTTATTTACATGACAGTACCATATTTGGGTCTTGAATTCTTCAGTAGCTCAAATTTAAGGACCTTTTAGTATCTGGATTTTTTTGAAACTTGGAAATATTGTATTACCTGGTTTTAAGAAGAAATGGGCTCTAAATAAATTCTGTCATCTAATATTTATTGAGTGGACAAAATATGAAATATTTTTAAAAGGTCTAAATTGAAATATTTTCCCATAGTATACTATTAGAATAGCACTAATAAACTGGTAAAGTTTACTAAGGTAGTCTTATCTAGAATTTACATTTTATACATGGAGTAATTATTTAAGATCAATGTTAAATTTAAAATTTAAATTTAAGATATCAATGTTAAATTGTATACAATACACTTTAAATACTTGTAATATAAAATTGTGTGTTCATGTATGTACATACAGGGAATTAATCATAATTTTCTTGATCTTTAGGATCTTGATAATTGTATAATTTTTTTAAAGAACAAAATCTCTTCTGAGTAAAAAGGTGTAATTGTCATATAGATAGTCAAGGAAAAAGATTGGAAATTTGTCTTTATCCCAGTACAGTTAGACCTAAACTTTCAAGGCATCATTTTTAGTTGTTAAATAGAGTTATGAGGGGAAAATAGGTTATATTGTATACCCTCAACTTGTGATTATTTGTTATATGAAAAACATCATCTGGCTAGGAATGTATTTTACTAGTAGTTTACAAAAATGTAATGATGATATTTAGAACTTGAATACCAGGAGTTAGTCGCTGCTAACTCTTCTCCCTTTGTGTTACATTAGTTCACATGGGACCTGAGTGAAAATCTAACCCCCTTGTTGTGTGTTAACACCTTGATCTTTAAAAAACAGTATAAACAGGAAATGGCAGTTGAGCTTCAGAGACTAACCTTAACAAGGAAACCTGGAGGGAAGAGAAGCAGTGTGAGCACAAATGCTCACAATCCCCCTGTAAACAGCTTGCATTTAGGAATAGCCACAGATGTTATTCTATCACTTTGAACTGTGCATCACAGAAATGTAGTAGGGGAGTATCTTAAAATAGGCAGGGGGTGGTGGCCAGAGACTGTCGACTACTATAGATGGCGAGGCTGTCTCACTGTTACAGTGAAAGAAGCCAGAAGTGCATGCTGCTAAGGGCGTTGATTGCTCAAGGTCAGCATGTTCTCAAGTCAGCTGCTATACTTATGAATGTGGCTGTCAGGAACATGTAGGGCTTTTGCATACATAAAAAGGCATAGCAAGTAGCTGCCATGTATGTGAGGTGGAATTCAGGTCATGAATTTCTTTTTTCAAATAGTAAACATTGGCAGTAATGTTCTGGGTCTTTGCAGGACCTAATTCCCATTTGCTCCTTTTCATTTAAAAGTAGGGACGCGGAGAAATAACAAAACACAATGCCACTTTTTTATTTTTTACTATCCTGATTTTCTCTAAGAACTTTTGTGTTTTCTTAATGTAACTTTTGAGTTACCTTTACTTTTAACTTCAGTTTAAATAATTCATGAATTTTATCTGCTATACCACAAATAGTTTAATTTACATTCTCAACAATTTTTCTCATGTCATTTTTAATTCTTCTTGGAGACTGCTAGGTGGTGCAGGGAGGTGTACACTTAGTCAGGAAGACCCCAGTTCAGATCCTGCCTCAGATACTAGCTGTGTGACCATAGGCAATTCACTTAACTTCTGTCTGCCTCAGTTTCCTCATCTGTAAAATGGGGATAAATAATATCTACCTCCCAGAATGGTTATGAGGGTAGAATGAGATAACATTTGTAAAGTGCTTTCCAAATCTTAAAACATTGTATAAATGCTAGCTAGCTATTTACACATACTGTTTGCAGAAAAAGGAAGATCATTGTGTTGGAACAGCCTAGTAGAGAACCCTTTACTTTAGCAGGCCATATTAAATGCTGAATTGGCAGTTACAGCATCAGAAAACATGTAACACAATTAAAATACATATAAAACATAGTTGCAGAATTACTTATTTATAAACATTGTAGTAGATTAACATTTTGTAATGCTTTATATGTTCAGTTTTATATTTTTTCACAGCATTTTCACTTACATTATCTCTTTTATTTTTATTTTTTAATTAATTTATTTTTAGTTTTCAGCATTTACTTCCATAAGATTTTGAGTTCTAAATTTCCCCCCTTCCTTTCCCCCTTCACCAAGATGGCATGCAATCTGATATAGGCTCTACATATACATTCATATTAAACATATTTTCACTTTAGTCATGTTGTAAAGAAGAATTAGAACCAGTGGGAGGAACCAGGAGAACCAAGAAAAAAAAACAATTAAAAAAAAAGAGAACAAATAATCTGCTTTGATCTGCATTCAGACTCCATAGCTCTTTCTTTGGATATGAGTAGCATTTTCTGTCATGAGTCTTTTGGAGTGGTTGTTTTAGATCCTTGCCTTGCTGAGAAGAGCCAAGTCTGTCAGTTAGTCATCATACAATACACTGTGGTTGTTACTGTGTACCATGTTCTGGTTCTGCTCACTTCTCTCAGCATCAGTTCATAGAAGTCTTTCCAGGTTTTTCTTAAGTCTGCCAGATCATCATTTCTTATAGCACAGTAGTATTCCATTACATTCATATACCACAACTGGTTAAGCCATTCCCCAGTTGATGAACATCCCCTCAATTTCCAGTTCTTGGTCACCACAAAAAGAGCTGCTATAAATATTTTTGTACATGTGGATCCTTTTCCCATATGTATGATCTCTTTGGGATACAGCCCTAGAAGTGGTATGCATTATCTCTTCTGATAGATGGAGCCTGATATGTAGTGGATAGAATGGCAGATTTAGAATTAGAAAAACCAGGGTTCAAATCTTAACTCTGAAATTTAATAATTGTTTCCCCTAGGCAAGTCACATACCCTGAGCATTTCTTGTTAAGTCATGGACAGGTTGTCTATTGGTGAAGGGAACTGCCATGATGAGTCTTACACATGCTGAGAAAATCACAGAGCTGTGCAGTGTTGGGGTTTTCTTATTTGATCCTCACATTGTTCTTTATTGGAAAGGCAGGATTGATAGTCTGACAGTTGAGAATCCTGAGCATCAACTGTTTAATGATTCCTCCAGGGTCATCTGGAGGCCACACCCATATCCAAGATCTCTTACTCCTAAATTTGGAGCCCTTTCCACCTCCCCCTTTACTAGTTTGAAACAAGTCTTGTTTTGTGACTACAGACTTAGAGACCTGCTGTTACTATAGCCTTGTAAATCAAAATTTATTCATGACTTTTCAAGCAAACTATTTTCTGTGATCCAATTATCTTTTTTCTCTATAAGTACAAACAAGTTGTTAGCCAATTTGCTGATTTTTGTCAGAGAAAATTTTTCCTGTTTATGGCATTCACCCATTTATATTCATTCAGCATATAATTTTCTATATTTGTATTGTATATTTTTGTGTATATAATATACATTATATATAACATTATCTGTGTTAGGCACAAGGGAAAAACATTTGAAAAAGAATAAAAATTGGATTTGGTATGTAATTATGTGGATGAGAAGGAAGGAAAAGCTTACTTTTTAAATTTCAAATGAAATGATGTTTCATACTGAAAATATTATTTCAGAAATATTTATCAAAATACTACCTTTAATGTTAAGTATCTGAAGTGTTAACCTTTCAAAAGAAAATAATATAGTAAAAAAATTTAAATCTCTGCTGTAGAATGATTTTTTACATATATGTTCAGTTCACATTATAGAAACTTTAAAACAACACTAAATACAGTTTTTGTTCTTGTTAATTATGCAGTTGCCTTATTTTTGCGTTCTCTTAAATCCATTTCTCTTCTTTCCCAGTTAATTATTTTAGTTATCTAAATATAATTCAGATTGATCATTGACCATCTCTAAAAGTTGGCATTGGCTTTGTACCTTTAAATTAAAAGGATAGCAGATTATAAATGGGTAGGTGGGGGAGGGGAAGGAATATTATCCTAACTTCATGAAAAATTCCAGTCATGATTCTTTTTTTCTCCTAGAGTTTAAAAAGGTGTATGTATAATTGTGAAAATCCAAATATATATTATACATTGTATCAATGCACATTTATTTTTAAACAAAAAGAATATTAAAGAATATTAATGAAAAGTCTAAACTTTCTGAATCCTTTGGTAGTATCTTGTAGGTGTTCCCTATTCAGTAGATTTTTATTTAATGGTGGAAGATTGGAGACTTAATCATCATTTGTTCTTTTAGTTCTCTTACGCTTACATGGTCCCTTTTGATATTTTTCAGTTTTTTTTATTAGCTTCCAAGACCAATTTCCTGGAGTTGGTGAATTTGTTTGCTTTAAACATCTTTCAAACACTTTAATATACAGTAACCCTTTTATTGGACACCAGAAGCATATTAACAGTAGCCTTTGTGAAAAAGCCTTCCAACTTCTGTAACTAATTTTAGATCATCTTGAGATGTATTTTTGTTTGTCTTTAACCAAGATGAAATCTGTAAGTTAGATGCAATGGTAGGAGACTTTTTTCTCTGTTCAATTATATTTTTAAAAAATTGATTTAAAAATTGCTTTCATTTCTAGGTATATTGATATGGAGAAACAATTAGGTAATAAAAGCACTATATATCGTTGGAAAAATAGGCATATTATATTAGCAAAAGTATTTTCTGCACTTGTTTCTTTTTCACATTACTTCTTTGTTTGTCTTACTCCATGAACATTTCTCTTGATTGTGTATTTTGCCTATCAGAAAGAGATTGAAGGGTTTTGTAGACTGAAATCTCACATTGAACTGGGTTGTTAAATCATGTTTGAGGGGATAGGAATCATATACCTTTTAGAATTGGACCAATATATAAGTCATAGGTGAATAAATCACTGGCTAATGTCCTTCAGTTTGCAAATTAGTATGTCTTGCTTATGATGATATACCATGGTTCTTAACGTGCCTATTCACCTGTTTATATAACCATTGTGTTTATGTGGGGCAGCTAGGATATTAAAATAGTGTTTATTAAATCCAACAAAATATTAAGTTGTGTTTATATTTATCCTCTTTATTGCCAAAAGTAATTGTTGGCTTTTAAGAATTTTTTTCCAGTATGTTAAGAGCTCCTAGGGAGAATCATTAACTTGGGAACTAAATATTGTGTAAGTCACTTGTCTAAAGTCACAGAAAACTAGTAAATGGGTATATAACATTGTAGAATACAGGTTTTCTGACAGAAGTTTTGACTTGTTGATCAAGGATGGCTATTTATTTAGTTGATTGGAACAGGGCAGGCACATTTTCAAATACTAAAATCATGCCATTTAACAACACTGGCTTGTGGATTCATGCTGTAGGCCCTTAATATAGGTGTGGAATAGGATGGTATTCTTTTAATACTTCAGTGGTTAAATCTACTTTGGTGGAATCCAAAGAATAATTTGCCATATTCTAAGTTCCATTGTACTGGGAGTAATATTAAAGCGGGACTGGATTAGATAAACGTTACAGCCCTTTTCAGCTTAAAATTTTGTGATTCAGTAGACTTAGTGACTTTTTACTTTTAAGGCCTCTTTTGCCATTTGAGTTAGTCTATTTTTTTTAAAGGTGTTATTTTTTCTTCAGTCAGGCTGTTAGCTCGCCTTTCTTGATTTTCTTGCATCATTCTCATTTCTCTTCTCAATTTTTCCTCCCCTTCTCTTACTTGGTTTTCAAAATCCTTCTTGACCTCCACCATGGCCTGTAACCAGTTCATATTTTTCTTGGAAGCTTTTGAGGCAAGAGTTCTGACTTTGTTGTCTTCCTCCCATTCTATGCTTTGATCCTTTTTGTCCCGGAAAGAGGAATCTATGATAGGATTGTATTTCCTATGCTTGCTCATGTTGCCAGTCAATTACTTGACTTTTGAACTCTTTGCCACAGTAGAACTCTGCTTTCAGAATGGAGAGAGCTTTGTCCCAAATTGCTGGGGTTTTCATAGCTGCTGGAGCAATTAGGAGGGTGCCCTCTCTGTAGCTTCCACAGGCTCTGGCACTTGGCCACACACCCCAGGACCTCCACGCAAAACCATGATCCAGATCCAAGCAGGTTAAAGCAAGAGAGATTTCCCTCTGAATGGTCACTTGGTCCCCCTACAATCTGCAGGCCAGGAACTCCTGAGGCAACCACTTGGTGCTGCACCTCTGCTGCATCTCACTCCCGGGGGGCCAGGAGCTGGACCACGTTCTTTTGTCCATGGCTGTTCCAACAGAGTTCCACACTGACCTTTTACTTTATTTTTGGCATTTTATGGTTTGAGAAGTCTGGAAACTGCCACAGCTGACTTTTTACTTTTCTAATTTTGGATAAACAAAACTAAAGGATTGTGGTATTTGTAATATCAGAAATATGTATTCTGTTCAATTTAGCTGCTCTTTCAGGTTCAGTTTATACTTTTCTTAATATTTAACATCCACTGCAGTGATTCTTCTTTTGCCTCCTCAGAGCCTTCTCCCCCCCCCAATTTTATATAAAGATAAAGCTGTGTAGTTGATTTAAAGAGCACTTAAACTATTTTATAGATAACTTTTGTCTTTACCTCATTTTTAGAAAAAAAATGAGAGCCTTCTTAGTAACATTATAGAAAAGTTAATATGACTCGGTTGAGTTTAAGAGTATTACTAGAAATAAGAAGCCTAAATTCAAATCTAATTCTACCACTGAGTCATTGTTTATAACTTTGAACAGGTTACTTAACCTCCCCATTACAAGGTTTACTCGTTGGTTAAAAACAGATAATAGTTCTTACTCATCTTGGCTGAATGAATGATGTTAAAAGTATAAAGCCACATAATATCTAAATGCCAAATAATGATGGAGTGAAAAATATTTTTAAAGGCTTACTAGCAGTGATTTGTGGTAATTGTGTTGTCTGTCCCTATAAAGTATGCTGCAAATGCAAGCCTTTTTTTTAATCAGCTTCGGATTATGAGTCCAGAATTGCTTATGCCTATTAAATAGCTATTCATTTGTGGAGGAGGAAACCTCAACATTTTTTCATTGATTTATGTTCATAAAAATTCTTTTAGTGAATATTTAAAAGCACGTTTAATTTTTTATCTTTGTGTTTGCCCTTCTATAAAACTAACATTTGCCCATGCTCAGGTAAGAAATTCTAATATGATAGTAAAATTTCATGTTTATGCTAAGGAGGGAGTTCCAGCGCTTATGTTCCTATGTGTTTTTGACTCTTCAGCATTTTAATTGAGAGTGGAATTCAGTTCCCAGGATGCTATTAGTTGGAGTAAGTCTTAGTATGGAATAGTGCCAATTCAGTGGCCAGTAAATAATTTAGGTATCAGCTGGTATAACAAGATTGTATTACTTAAGGAGAGAATACAGTATGTGCTCAACTTATGTGATTAAAGAGAATGGAATGTTAAGAATTAATAAACTGAAAGGAAAATTGCAGTTTTTTTCTTGACTGTGGTAAGTGTATTTTATTTTACAAAATAATCACATGTGAGCATCCTCTATCCTATATTATTTTAAAATCCTTTCACTTATGTAGTAAAAGAAGATATAGACACAACACAGGTATTTTCCTCTATAAATTTTCTCCTGAGATAAATTTATTGTAGAAGAAAATCTTGAGTGACAGAAAAATGGGTACTCAGAATATATGTCATATGGCGGGTGTGTGTGTGTATGTGTGTGTGTGTGCGCGCGCGTGTGTGCGTGCATGTGCATGCACTTACACAGATAGTGGTAGAACCAGATGACTTATCCATACTGGCTCAATTAATTAAGGAACCAAAACTAGAGCTCGGGTCTCTCATAGAAAGATAAGTAGACACAGTTTACATACAGTGAAAAAGGTTATAGGTTAGTTAAAATTGCTTTGGTTATATTCACTTAGCATCATATAGGCCAAGTCCATTTGGTATTTTTAAAGGTCATCTTTGATATATTTTGTTATAACACACAAACAGATCTCTCACAAAATACTTTCACCAAAAATAGTTAAGGAAAATCACCTAGTCTGGTGATTGTAACTGATAGCAGTTGTCATTTTTTACTTTGGAATTTATTTTAAAATAGAATTGATGGCTATGTTTTTCAGTGTTGGTAACAATCTTGTCCATTGTATATGATCTGGTGATGAATTCATTCTTTGTATTTGTATCACTGTAGTACTAACATAGGGCCTGGAAAGTAGTAGTCATTTAATACTTGGATATTGATTATTTCAAAGTCTGAACGTGACAAAAATTTGTCAGGATTAAGAGTTGCTTTTCAAAAAGATCTCTGGCTTTTAAAGTAAGACGAGTTGGAATTCTTCTTTAAGCTACTTTAAAAAATATTACAATATGATGCTGCTTAGGCTGTTTGATATGTTCCTCCCTATTCCTGAATACCTACTCATGTTTGTGTATTTTTATTCAGTATAGATCAGAGACTTATTGAAAGATGAGTGGTAATAGTTTGGGCATCCTTGGATATCACTAGCCCTTGTATAGTGCTTTCTACCTGGAGAGATTGCAAAGATCAGTCAAATGATTTAAATGCTATTTGGGAAGCATCAGAATGTTTTGTGCCTGTTATGTAATCAGAAACATTTATTTGTTTGTAACATGGTCCTCCTGTTAACATTAGCTCCAAATATCTTGATGAGGAGGAAGAAAATCTTTTCTCCTGTCTCACCGGTCTCCAAACTAGTCTTGTAGTAGGATGCTTTGTGATTGAAGTATCATTTTAAAATTCTCTTGACTTCTCTCCAAAATGTTCTGAGTATTTTCTGTCTCCAATTCTGTTTTAGTACTGTTTTACTTAGAAAAGACTAAAATGTAATTGTGTGGACAATTGGTCTAGTATAGCTAAGTGTAGCTTTGGTTTTAAACAAGTTTTTGTACTTTTCTGCAGACTGGGTTACATCCTCGTTGTTAGAGAAAAAGAATATTGTTAGCAGTTATTTTTGTGGTAAGTATATTCATGAATTCCTTTGGCCCCAAACTTCGTTATATGCTGGCTAACTTTCTGGTCCTTCTGAAATTATGTAGGATTGATCTCTGGACCTGTACTCAGATATGGCTTTTCCTAAGGTCTAACAAAGCTTGTGTGACCACAGCTAGAACCTGGAGAGCTCAGATTTGTACCCACAGCATGAAGAGGAATTGGAGTAGAATTTTTGTGGATATGTACTTAACATCAGTAAAAAGAGTTTCCATACCAGTGACATCTCAGCTCTTTTAAAAAAGCACTGGGGAAGTGTGCTCAATTCTGAAGTTAGCATGTTACTATCATTTTCAGTATGATGTGGTTTGCATCTGAGGAATCTGTAAGGTAAAAATCAAAGAAGCTACAGCAACATGTCCTTTACAAATGCTGCTTAGAGCAAAGTTGAAGTTAGTGTTAGTAATTTTGTAAAAATTAACCTGACAGCAAGATAAGATTTTGCTTTAATATACCCAGCTTTAAGAACATGTAAGAAAAAAATAGCCATTGAGAGACCTAGCATTGGAATAGTTTGGTGAAGTGTTATGTGGTGTCTGTGCTAGACGTAATCAAGAACTTTATTTTTTATTTAAATGACTTTGTATTGTGGTATAACCCTTGCAAAGGAAACATTTCTGGATTCCTAATAGGTTTTGAATGTGTAATGTGTTCTGATAGCTGGTTAGAACTTGCAGTTACAGTAAAGGATTTTTATTAGATGAAGAAATCCCAGTATAGAAGCTCCCTGTCCCAATGGAGGTAGATCCCAACTGTTCTGTTGCTTTGTAGATTATCCTATGAAGTTGTCTGAGGCACATGAAAATTAAGTTACTTGTTCTCAGGGTCACATAGCTAATAGATATGAGAGGCTGATGGAGTACACAGCACAGTGCTAACTCATATGGTCTTAAACAAGCATTAGTAATTTTCAGGTCAGCTATTTGATAGACAGCCCTTCATTTTAGAGTCATTTAAATCATAGATTTTTAGAATTGGAAGGGAGTTTTCTTTTCCTGGCAAAATTCAGTAATATATTATTTAATGGTTAGATTATAAACTCTTCGAAAAGGAAGTGATTACTAAAGAAGTAAGAACAGGTTTTTCCAGAGTAATCCCATTTTCTTTTTAGATCATGTAGCTAGAAAAGTAGAGTAGGAAAATACTATAGACATGGAATATCTAGATTTCAGAAATGCAGTGACTCTTATGATAGTTGTGATTAAGACAAAAAGACTATGCGAGAGTACTGTTTTTTTTTTCAATGACTTGTTTATTTACTTTTAGTTTACAAGATTCAGTTCCACAATCCCTTGAGTTTCAGATTTTCTCCTCTCTCTCCTTCCCCCCCCTCCCCATGGTGGCGTGCAATCACATATAGGATCTATAAATACTTTCACATTGTACAACAGTCTGGTTGTATAGAAGGGTTGTAACCAATGAGTGAACACTGGGAAAAAGGAAACAAAACCAAACATGAAAAAGAACGATAGCATGTATTGCTTCAGTCTCCATTATTGGAAGGGATTTTTAAAATCTAGTTTCTTTATTTCATTTTATTGGTGAGGAAAACTGTCTCTTCTCCTTGGCCCCAAGGATTACAGTTCCCTTTTCTCTTAGAGGCAGCTGTAGTGGGGACATTTGTGATGCAGCAGGTTCCTAACATAATATTGTAGTAGCATGTGCTCTCAGCTATACATTATAGGCCTAAGACAAAACTAGAGATGTCAAGCCTATTTGAGGAATTATAGAAGCATGTGATCCATTATGGAAAACCACAGATTGTTCCTAATTTATTATATATAGTCTTTTGTAATTTATAATATTTTGGGTTCTTAATATTAAAATCAATAGAGCAGTTATCTCTACTTCTTCCATAAATCAAACTTCTCTGACTGTCTTTTCCCACGGTAACTTGTTTTTCCCCTGAACTCATAAGACTTATACTATTCCATTCATTCATGTAATACTGAATTATAAAAGCTGATAGTATGTTGCACATTTGGAAATACTTTACGTGTATTTACAATACATTTTTCAGTATTTGTTTTATGATCATTATATATTTATTAAGTTGCCCATTTTGTACTAGGCGTTACTGACAACACAAAGATAGTAGTCCTTGGTGTTAAGGATGTAAAGTACATAAACTATAGCATGAAGTTGTGGAAATAAAAATGAATACCAAAAGCAGTGTGCGGTAAGGACCGTAGCAGTGCAGCACACGGCCATGAGAGTGCGGACGAAGCAAACGTCACTTCCAGAGAGGGGATTCAAGGAAAACTGAATTGGAGGGAAGAGGGTGCTCTTTGTAGAATTAGGCAGAATTAATAGTATGAGAAAAGTGACAAAGATTGTAGGGAGTAATAACCAAATCTGTTGTCCGGTTCGGCTGTGGTATAGGATATATGTAGGGGAGGAGTCTGCTGAAAAAGGGAGCTTCGGGACAGATTATCAGGGGTCTTGGTGCTAGATTAAAGGGTGTAAACATGAGTATGTAGGCAGTGCGCTATGGAATGATATGAAAGTTTAATTTGACCACTCTACAGGATGGATTGGAGGGAGGGGCATGGCAGTTGAGAAAGACGTGGTTTGAGATAGTGGGAAAGTGTTGGATTTAGACTCAGGCTTCTTGGGTTTGGAACCAAACTATTTAATGCCCAAGTAAAATTGGGCAAGGCATTTCGACTCTATGGGGCCTTGGTTTCCTCATCTGTGAAATTAGAGCATTGATTTAAATGACCCGAGGTCCCTTTCAGCTCTAAATTTCTGATCCTGTTTAGCATTCCAGATACCCTGGGAGTATCCTGGCAGTTCCGGGACTTGGACTTCAGGTAGTTCTTTTCTTCCAGACCTGTGCTTTTTCTACTACACCCTGTTTCAGTTCAGTTTGGAAATGGAAAGCGTCAATAATGTAACTTCATAGTTGTTGGCTTGGAAAGAATGTTAGTAAATTCAGTCTCCATATTTGTGAACAACTGTTTTCCAAAATAATGTTTTATTTTAACTGGTGTGGGCTGATTTGTTGGCTTTCATGCTTTGTCATGTTTGGGTTTTGACAGCACTTATTTATTCAAGTGCCATAAACATAAAGCCAGAGTTTCCAAGGAAGAAATAGAACTTAAGAAAATTACGCCAATGAAGTTGCTACCACCTATCATGCTGCTGTTTAAACTTAACAAATATTTTTGTGAATTGCTATCTCTGATTTTATTGCACTGTATATTCAGTTTCCTTCTTTTGGGGGGAGGGAGGGTCTGGGAAAAAATTGTCCGGTGGTTTTGGGTTCTCCTGACTCATCTGTACCATTAGAAGGCTATGAATATCAGTGAAATCATGGAGCATTCAAAGTATTGAACTGTAGCAAATGATAATATAGATTTAGTTTTTTCCTCAAGCAATGGCATTTAAGATGGATACAAAATGTTTACTTCTAACCTTAATTTTTAATTTTTCTATTTGTTTAAATTTTTTATATTAAAAAAAGGTTTTGTTAAAACATTTTAAATGCATGGTACATCTTTTAGGTTATAGGCAAAATAGGCCTTTGTAGGAATATACCTACCAATTATTGTAATTTTTTTTTTCTTGGAGGGGGTAAAGCAAAGCAGTTGGGGTTAAGTGACTTGCCCAGGGTCACACAACTAGTAAGGACACATCATGTGTCTGAGGCAAGATTTGAACTCAGGTCCTCCTGACTCCAGGGCTGGTGCTCTATTCACTGTGCCACCTAGCTGCCTTCAATTATTATGATTTTTTTATAAGAAAGTGAATTTCTGAGTTCTAAACATCTGACTTAAGTGGAAGAGCCAAAATTTGGTCCATTTCTCCTTGACTTGAAGTCTAGTGCACTTTTCCCTTTACATCCTTGCCTCTCTTTATTAGCAATATGGTTCATGTTTGGAGTTGTTTGACATTTGACTTCATTTGGAAGGTTATATCTGAGAAAAAAGTTACTAGGTATTTTGACTGCTTAAAGAACGAAAGTTTGGGGTGGAGTCAAGATGGTGGAATAAAAGCAGGGTCTTGTTAGAACTCTCCTCCAAACCCTTCCAAATACCTGTAAAAAATTACTCTACACAAATTCTAGAGCAGCAGAACCCACAAAAAGACAGAGTGAAACAACTCTCCAGCCCAAGACAACCCGGAGAGGCAACAGGAAAGGTCTGTTGTACTAGACTGAGAGAGGAGCACACTCCAGCACAGGCCACACAATCACAGACTGGGCCCCAGCAAACTTTGAGCAGGCCTTAGGGAGTCTCTGGCAACTGTGGTGATTTCCAGACTTCTCAATCCACAAATGCCAAAGACAGATTAGAAGGTTAGTGGGAAGAAGCTGCTGGACCTCGATGGGAGAGGAGCACAGTGTAGCCCCGGCCCCAGTAGAGCCCTGACTCCAGCAAACCAAAAGCAGGCCTGAGGAGTAACTGAATCATCAGTGGTGGTAGCTGTTTCCACAGCTCTCATCCCACAGACTGTAAGGGGATTGAAAGAGAAGGTCAGAAGGAGATTATAGGGGTCTTTTTGCTGGCACTGAGGCAGGACTCTGTTGCTTTGCCCATACTTGGATCTGGGTGGCCATCCTAGGATGAGAAGGAGCACTGGCCCAGCAGAGATTGTGGCAGCAGTGGAGAGGTAACCCTCCTCACAGTTCCAGGGCAGAAAAGAGTGTTTGTGGTCACTCACAGACCAGAGCACAGGCTAGGAGAGGAGTAAACACCTCTCCTTAGATCATACCAGTTTGGAAGAACTAAAAACTTACAGGTCCCTAGAAGTAACTGAAAACAGCTGCACAAAACCCCTGGAATTTAGGACAGTATTCCCTCCATACTGGAAACAGATCCCAGCCGTAACAAAGAGTTAAAAAGTCAAGTGGGGAAAATGAGCAAACAACAGAAAAAACCTCAAGACTATAGAATCTTACTTTGGTGACAAGGAAGATCAAAATATACACTCAGAAGAAAGCAACAAAGTCAAAGCATCTACATCCAAAGCCTCCAAGAAAAATATGACTTGGTCTCAGGCCATGAAAGATCTCAAAAAGGACTTTGATAATCAAGAGAAGTAGAGGAAAAATTGGAAAGAGAAATGAGAGCGATGCAAGAAAATCATGAAAAACAAGTCAACAGCTTGCTAAAGGAGACCCCCCAAAAATATGGCAGAAAAAAAAATCTTTAAAAATAGACTAGACCAAATGGCAAAAGAGAACCAAAAAAGCCAATGAGGAGAGGAATGCCTTAAACAGAAGAATTGGTCAAATGGAAAAGGAGGTCCAGAAGCTTACTGAAGAAAATAATTTCTTAAAAATGAGAATGGATGAAATAGAAGCTAGAGAAATCAAGAAACTATAAAACAGAACCAAAAGAATGAAAAAATAGAAGGCAATGTGAAATATCTCATTGGAAAAACAACTGACCTGGAAAATAGATCCAGGAGACATAATTTAAAAAATTATTGGACTACCTGAAGGCCATGATCAAAAAAAGAGCCTAGATATTTTATCTTTCAAGAAATTATCAAGGAAAACTGCCCTGATATTCTAGAACCCAAGGATAGAATAGAAATTGAAGGAGTCCACTGATCACTTCCTGTAAGAGATTCCAAAATGAAAACTCCCAGGAATATTATAGCCAAATTCCAAAGTTCCAAATTCTCCCAGTTTCAAGGAGAAAATATTGCAAGCTGCCAGAAAGAAACAATTCAAGTATTGTGGAAATATGATCCCGATAACATAAAATTTAGCGGCTTCTACATTAAGGGATTGGAGGGTTTTGGAATATGATATTCTGGAGGTCAAAGGAGCTAGGATTAAAACCAAGGATCACCTACCTAGCAAAACTGAATGTAATCAATGAGGGGAAAAATTGATCTTCAGTGACATAAAGGGAATTTAATGCATTTTTGAGGAAAAACCAGAGCTAAGTAGATTTAACTTTCAAATAGACTCAAGAGAAGCATGAAAAGGCAAACAGGAAGGAGAAATAAGAGATTTATTGAAGTTGAAGTGTTTGTATCCCTACATGGAAAGATGATATTTGTAACTCATGAGACCTTTCTCATTATTAGGGTAGTTGGAGCAAATATATATCAACAAAGGGCATGGGGTGAGTTGAATATGGAGGAATGATATCTAAAAAATAAAATTAAGGGGTGAGGGAGAGGAATGTATTGGGAGATGGAGAAAGGAAGAGATAGAATGGGGTAAATTATCTCACATAAAAGAAGCAAGAAAAAGCTTTTACAGTGGAGAAGAAGAGGGGGAAAGTAAGAGGGAATGAGTGAACCTTGCTGTCATGAGAATTGATTTAAGGAGGCAATAACATACACACTCAGTTGGGTATGTAAATCTATCTTAACCCTACAGGAAAGTAGGCAGGAAGGGGATAAGCAAAGCAGAGAAGGGGCAGAGAGGAGGGGGAATCAATAGAAGGGAGGGCAGATTGGGGGAGGGGTAATCAGAAGCAAATGCTTTTGAGGAAGGACAGGGTGAAAGGAAACAACATGACTATTATGGAAGTGTTTTGCATGACTACACATGTATAATCTGTATTAAATTGCTTGCCTTCTCAGTGAGGGTGAATAGGGAGGGAGGAAGGGTGAGTTTGGAACTCAGAGTTATAAAAATGAATGTTAAAAATTGTCTTTACATGTAACTGAGAAATAAGATACACAGGCAGGAGGGTATGGAAATCTATCTTACCCTACAGGAAAATAGAAGAAGGGGGTGGTGGTGATAGAAGGGAGGGCAGAATGGGGGAAAGGGTAATCAGAAGCAAAACACTTTTTCGGAGGGACAGGGTGAGAGAGAATCGAATAAGCAGGGATAGGGGGAATAAGATGGAGGGAAATACAGTTAGCAGTAGTAACTATGGAAAAAAAATGAAGCAAACTTTTCTGATAAAGGCTTCATTTCTCTAATGTAGAAAATTGTCTTATTTATAAAAAGAAGAGCTATTCCCCAATTTATAAGTGATGAAAAGGTAGAATCAATTTTCATATGAAGTAATTAAAGCCATCTCTAGCCATATGAAAAAAAATTCTAACTCACTATTGATTGTAGAAATGCAAGTTGAAATAATTCTGAGGTACTACCTCTTACCTATTAGATTAGATAATAGGACAGAAGAGATAAATGACAAATATTGGA
Source organism: Pseudochirops cupreus (assembly GCA_028627135.1). NCBI lineage: Eukaryota > Metazoa > Chordata > Mammalia > Diprotodontia > Pseudocheiridae > Pseudochirops > Pseudochirops cupreus. Next base: position 30,106,700 of record CM053583.1, on the reverse strand, counting down.
GGGGAAGTGGAAAAATGAGACATTAATGTACTGTTGTTGGAGTTGTGAACTGATTAAACCATTCTATAGAGCAATTTGGAACTATGCTCAAAAGGCTATAAAATCATGTATGCCCTTTGACGTAATTATACTACTACTAGGTCTGTACCCCAAAAGAGATAAAAAAGGAGAAGGATATATGTGTGTGTGTGTATGTATATATGTGTGTATATATATGTATATATGTTTTACATATACACACACATATATATACACATACACATCTACATCTACAAAAATATAGCAGCTCTTTTCTGGGGGTAAAGAATTGGAAATTGAGGGGATGCACATCAGTTGGGGAATGGCTGAGTAAGTTGTGGTATGTAATTGTGATGGAATACTACTGTATTATAAGAAATGAGAGCAAGATGCTCTCAGAAAAACCTAGAAAGATTTACATGGGTTGATATAAAGTGAAATGCAATGGGTACAAAGTAGCAGCAGTCTTGTAGGATGATCAGCTGTGAATGTCTTAGCTATTCTCAGCAATACTATGATCTATGACAACTCTGAAGGACTTAATTTGAAAAATGCTATCTATCCCCAGAGAAAGAACTGATGATATCTGAATATAGATTGAAGCAACTTTTTTTTACTTCCTTTACTTTTCTTGAGTTTTTTTAATCTGTATTTTCTTTCACAACATGACTATTATGGATATATTTTGCATGACTGCACATATATAATATATATAGAATTGCTCACCTCAGTGAAGGAGAGGGAAGGAAAGAATCTGGAACTTGAAGTTTTAAAAACAAGTGTTAAAAATTGTTGTTTACATATAACTGGGGAAAAACTGTGTACTAAAATGCAAAAAAAATTAAAAGGAAAATTATGTTTAAAAAAGAATCAAAGATTATTTTAGGCATGAAATAATCTATATGGATGGGCATATATGTGTGTGCATGTAAAACCAAGCACGCGCCGACTGCTGCCGTTACAGTGCAATATCGTATGTCTCACTCCTACCCCTCAGGTCATGTATTCTGGTTAAGATATGTTCTGGTCTGAACTGACACAGACTCAGAGTTGACAGTTTAAAAATTTGAAAGTTAAAAAAATATGTGCTCTCGATTTGGGAAGATAAATAAATTCATGTTAATACTGAGCTTGGCTTTTTTTTTTTTAAAGAATGTTGTCCTGAGGGAAGAAATAAGAAATGTATTTCTAGCCTTCTCTTTCCATTCACTTCAGTGAACAAATTTTGAAGTGCTTGTATTAATAGTAATATTACTTTGTAGTTTATATAGACTTTCTTCTATCAAATTCTTATAGCCTTTGCCCCTAGGACCTTCTTGCACTTTATTTTGAAACTGTTGTAGTTATGTAGTGTTGTTTTATATTATGTGTTATGTGTAAGTTTTATGATGACAGGGACTATATTGTCTAAACTTAGTATTATAAAGTAATCTGCAGTATCCTCAGCTTAATGATTAACCTGTTGAGAACTTGTAAAATAAACAAAATCCAACAGCTTTATTTTTTGGCAAATTATGTATCTTTATAAATAAAGGTCTGAATGGCTCAAACTCTTAGTATGATTAACAGTTAATACTTTTTCCTCCCTTAGATTCTTCTTCATGTGAAACCATAACTCTGCCCTTTTAATGAATACACACACACACACACACACATGTTATCATCAAGCGTGGTGCTACACAGTAAGCAGTTAATTGATGTTGATTTTATTTGGTCATTGCATTTGAAGTGTACTTACTACAAAATAGAGAATCCTTTAGCCACTGTTGCTCAGATCATTTTCATAACTGAGTCGTCATCCTTCGCTTTTTAACTTTCTCTTACCCCCAGTACGGGGTGTAGGGTGTGTTCAGGGAGGGCTAGTACCTTTGGTGTGAGGGCTGCTGAGCCCTTTTCAGGACTGTTTTCCACCTTTCATGTCCACTTGATTGACCCAGCTCCTACCTGTGGCTCCAAGAAGCTGTAGCATGCGCAAAGTCTCAAACCCTTTGGTGAGTTAGGGGATTTCTACCCCAATCATATGAAGATTTTTGCCAGTGGCTAAGAGCAATTTGTTCTGATGGCCATGAAGGTGGCTGAAACATGCGCTGTGGAGCACTCAGAGCTTTGTTAAACATCAAAGACACCAAGATCATCCAGTGCATCCAATGTCATCACCAGTCATCTTGACTTTTGTCTTGCCACTGAACTTGGATAACTCTGGAAGAGAGTGAGACTGACAACTATGCAACTCTACCTCACTTATGCATGAATCAAAAGATATCACCCATAACATTTTACCCTTTTTACCTACCTCAAAGTCCTATGGCAACAGGCAAGTGACAAAGCAGCAGGTGCAGATATACTGGGAGCTATAGTCACAACCCTGCACACAGGTGGCCCAGGCCATAGAGTTGTCTTCTCACTAGACTGAAGCAACAGTGGGATGCAGCAGCCCTCAGGTATCTGAGCAGCCTTTTTGAAGAACTGTACTGCTCACTTCCTGGCATGAGGAGGTGGCTAGAAAAGGTGACCTAAAAATTTTCTGCTTAACCCAGACCTGGTCTGCTTACTGAAGCAGGTGGGGATTCCATCCTGTGGTTGAAACACACAAAAAGGTACAAAAAGTTTTGCGAAGATTCTTCCTCTCACCATCGGTACGTGCTATCCACGCCTACAGACAACACAAAATCCAGTAGACATGAAAAATGAACGACTCTTATGAGAGTACTCAGCAGGTATATAACAACCCTTGACTGAAACAAGGCTAGCAAATGAAGATCTTACTGAAGTTGGATCTGGATACACATTTTTCTGGAGTGGTTGTAATGAAGGGGAGTGCCATGAAGTTGGTGTAGGTTTTGTAGTCAGACTTAATCTAATCAACAAGTTTGTATGCCTACCAAAAGGAATGAATGAATGGCTCTTGAGAATGTGATTGCCACTTGTAGGAAAGAGTCACACTGCCATCATCAGTGCATATCCTCCCACCATGATGAATCTAGAAGAAGTCAAAGAAAATTTTTACAAAGAACAGGAGACCCTCATCATCAGTGTGCCAAAAGAAGACAAGTTTATAATTCTGAGTAATTTTAATGCAGGAGCAGAGACAGATTGCCAGACATGTCAGGGAGTCCTGGTAGGAGAAATGGAGTTAGAAATAGCAATAGCAGTGGTCACTTACTACTCAAGACTTGTGTATCTCATGACCTGATCACCATTACTGTCTTCTGTTTACCTAAATGCAGTAAAACTTTGTGGATGCACCCTTGCAGCAAATCTTAGTATTTAAAATACACTATGTGATTGTAAGAAGAGACAACAGGGTGTGAGAGTGATGAAGGGCTATGTGTGGTGCAGAGTGCTGGACTGATCATGGACTTATCTTTTCTAAGCTAAATACTTGCTTTCAACAAAAGTAATGCCCCCAAGGCAAGATGGGGCTTCTATCAGAAGTCTTAACGTCAATAGTGTAGAGCACTTTTCAGAAGTGAATAGTTCACTGCTAACTTGGAGAAAAAGCTGGGCCAACACAAAGTTGGCAACAGTGGAGCAGAAAAGGAGTGGGCAGTTTTCAGAGATTTGATGTACAGCATTTGCTCATCTGTGCCAAAACACTTGCAAGCATTGAGATTCTTTTGTTGAAAATGATGGGGAAATTTCTATTCAAAAAATGAGAACTCTATAGAGTTTACCAACAGGATAGTTCATCTGTTTCTAACACCATTCAAAAGTAAAGTGTAAGCAAAGCTTAGAGAGATGCAGCATTCTTGGCTCAGTAAGAAGGCAGATAATACTCAGTTTTATGCTGATAGTAATAATCCAGAAAGCTTTTATCATGCCCTGAAGGCTGTTTATGGGTCAGAGACCTGTGGTGTATCTTTACCATACAATGCTGATGGAGCTACATTGATTAGTGATAAGGACTTGATCCTAGAGAGATGTGCTGAAGACTTCCATAGTGCTCTCAACAGACGGTCATCAATCAGTGATGAAACCATTGACTGTTTACCTGAAGCTGAAATCAGTTCCTCTCTGGGCAAATTTTCCAACTGAAGAAGAGGTTTTGAATGCTGTTAGGTTCCTTTTTTTGTGGCAATGCACTTGGTGCTTCTTCTATTCTAGCTGAGGTTTATAGTGTGTGTGTGTGTGGGGGGGGAGGGCGGTAAGTCCTATTATTTATACAAAAGCCGACCAAAATTTTCTGGGTTACATGGTGAGAGGGAGTTATTCCTCAGGAATTTACAGATGTCTCCATTGTCCATCTCTATAAAGGTAAAGGAAATAGATCGTCCTGTGATAATCACAGGGGTAGGTAGGATGTGTGGATGGTTCTCTCTTAGTCATTGCTGACCAAACTGTTTACAGAGTCCTGCTTAATGGACTGATCCTTCATCTAGAAGATGGTCATCTACCTGAAAGCCAGTGTGGCTTCAGAAAGGGGCTGGAATGGTTGATATGGTGTTAGGTGCATAAAAACTCCAGGAGAGGTGTCGGGAACAGAACAGACATTTGTACTCAATGTTCATTGATCTCACCAAGGCCTTTGATACTGTCAGTTGTGAGGGTTTGTGAAAAATTATGTCAAAATTTGGTTGCCTGAAGAAGTTCATCAGTATTGTACATCAGTTTCACGATGGCATGCTTGCATAGATTCTGGATAATGGACAGTGTTCTTGTGCTTTCCCAGTTACCATTGGAGTGAAGCAGGGCCGTGTGCTTGCTCCCATGCTTTTTAGCATGGTGTTTTTAGTAATGTTGTCAGATGCCTTCAATGAGAACAAAAATGGCATCCAGGTCAGCTGCTACAATGACAGTAAATTATTTAACTTGAAAAGGCTACAAGCCAAGACTAAAATGGAAGGAAAGTTAGTTTTTGTTAACAGATGATTGTGCATTCAATGTAACCTCTGAGGCCAAGATGCAATAAAATAGGTATCACTTCTCTGCTGCTTGTGCTAATTTTGGCCTGACAACTAACACCAAGAAAATAGAGGTTCTTTATCAGCCAGCACCACACCATCCATTCATGGAACCATTGGTTATAGCAAATGAAGAAATATTGAATGCTGTGGGTAATTATGTTCACCTTTCTTGGCAGTATACTTTCCAGGAATGTACACATAGATAATGAGGTTGATGCATGCATTGCCAGAACTAGCTTTGTGTTGAGGAGGCTCTGAGGAAAAGTGGGAGAGGAGGTATTTAGACTGACTATAAAACTGAAGGTCTACAGAGCTCTTGCTGTGTTGATCTCATTATTATATCTGTGAAACGTGGGCAGTATACCAGTGCCATGCCAGGACACTGAATTACTTCCATTTGATTTGTCTTAGATAGATTCTGAAGATCACCTGGCATGGTAAGGTACCAGATACTGAGGTTCTTTCTTGAACTGAACTGCCAAACATTCAAACTCTGCTGCAGAGAGTACAGTTCTGATGAGCTAGCCACATTGTTTGAATACCAAATATATGTTTGCCTAAAGTCTATTTTACAGAGAACTCACACAAAGGCAGGTACTCACATGGAGGTCAGAAAAAGTGATACAGGGACACTTTCAAGGTCTCTCTGAAGATCTTTGGAATCTGTTGTGGGACAGTGGGAGACACTAGCACAGGGTCACCTAGCATGGCATGCCTGCATCAAAGAAAGCACTGTACTCTGTGAGCAAAGCACAGTTGCAATAGCTCCAAAGAAATGTGAGATGTGCAAATTTAGAGATGTTTCCGCTCCAAATATTCATATGGGCTATTTCTTCCTGACCTCTTCTGAGCTCTTTATCTGATCAGCCACAGTCAGACACATGATACCTTGACCCAGCACAAAGGACAAACACCAGCCAATCTACAATATCCAATCATTGGGCAAGTGTTGTTGATTCTACCCTTCCGACATCGCTTATATAAGCCCCTTTCTTTCCTCTAATACTAATACCATCTTGGTACAGGCTCTTATCACCTCATCACTGAATTGTTGAAATAGACTTCTGCTTGTTCTCTGCCTTAAGTCTTTCCCTATTCTCTAGTCTGACCATATATCCCCTGATCTATATACTCTAGTGCAGCGGTTCTCAACCTGTGGGGTATGACCCTATCACAGGGGTCGCCTAAGACCATTGGAAAACACATTTCCTATGGTCTTAGGAACTGAGACACTGCTCCTCTATCCTCTCCAGGCGGGTCCGCCCACATGCAGATACACCCACATATGAGTATTAAAGGGTCATGGCATTAGGAAGGTTGAGAACCACTGTTCTAGTGGCTTCCTTTAATTTCCAGAATCAAATATAAACCTGACCCTTCCTACTTTTCCAGTTTTCTTACGCCTTCCTTCATTCAGCATATTCTGCCATCCAGTGACACTGGCCTCTTTGCCGTTCTTCTCATAAGCCACTATATTTCCTGACTCAGCCTTTTTACTGGATGATGCCCCATGCCTTTAATTTTCTCCTCATCTTTGTTTCCTATCTTCCCTTGGCTTCCTTAAGGTCAGCTAAAATCCTTTGGTAGTCCTCATTAATACTGATGCCTTCTATCTGATATTAATTCCAAGTTTATCCTTATTTTAAAAGTATTAGAAAAATTAACACTTCTTCATGATTCTGAAGGTACCTCTGGCCCTTATAGTGTGTCAGGTTAAATAATGAATATCCTTTATCATCATACTGTGCATATACAAATACTTAAAACAGAGCATTCATTTTTATAGAACATTGGATAATAGAGAATGTACAGTATTTATCCTGAAAAAATTCACCTTGGGAACTGCTTCTGCCGGGGGGATATTGTAATATGTTTTTGGTAAAAAGATTGACTTTTTAGTTGGAGGTGAAAAAAAGGGTGCTTTAGTCTGATGGCCAGGATTCTAAAAGGAGAGTGTTAATAAATCTTTTCTAGTCACTTTAGTATTAGGATGATAATTGTGATTCTGTGTCTAGCATTCTGATAAAGATCAGATCAAGATTTGACTTGAAGTATTGTTAGGTGTTCTTGGGAAATGCTGGAGTAGTTGGGTATGGATATAATTACAGATAATCAAAGTGGTCTTTCAAGAGCCAAAAGGCTTTTAATTTTAACCATTCTGATTTTCTAAACTATGTACTTTGTAGCCTTTTAAAATTTAATTATTTTTAAATTAATGATCATTCACAATTATCATCACAACTATCCATTATTTTACTGTGTTCTAAATGAGGTTTTTTGTCTTTTCTTTTTGTCAGCTTTCGACTATGATTTATTTTTCTTACAACCTAGTGACTAGTTCTAAAAGTTTCATTTCTCTCTCCTTCAATTTTCTGCTTATAATATGCTGTGACTTAGGAAACTAGGTAAACTTATTCAAATTAAGTGTGAAGATTAGAACTGCAGGGTCTTTGACAGATACTTTGGAGTATCAGATCAGATACCTTTTATTTGGTTTTAGGTATGTGTTCTAGAGAATTCTGGCACAAATGGGGTATTAATGCAAAGAGTGACTATGATTTGACATTTAGATTTACAAAGTCTCTTAGAGAGTAAGAGAATCTCAAGAAACTACAAAGGTAAAAGACCACATTTATCATTTTTTAAATAGAAAGAGGTAAAACATTTTCTTATATTGGTGAATATTTTATGTAAAGCCATTTTAAAGTAATAAAACTGTCAAAATAATTTTTTTTTGGTTTGAATTTAGTAAGTTCATCAAATGTACTTTGTTTGACTTTCAGAGCTCCAGAGATCATATTGGGGTTGCCGTTTTGTGAAGCCATAGACATGTGGTCCCTGGGTTGTGTGATTGCTGAGTTGTTCCTTGGATGGCCACTATACCCAGGAGCACTGGAGTATGACCAGGTAGTAAAATTGTTGTTGCTGACAAAATATAACATTTAAAATAATATACAAACACATACTCTTTACTATATAGACATGATTGATGTATTGATTGGTTTTGCTGAATAGCTTTTCCCCCCTCTTTTTAAAATATCTATTATCCATGCATAGTTTACAGAATAAGGGAAAATATCTTTCCTTTGTGAATATGTTTCTTCCATTTGAAGGTGATATAAAAACAGGGTATCAGAAAAATAGGATTTTAAAAATTTATCCAGGAAAAAAAGAAATACTTAATCCTTTAAGTGCATTTTTTTAAAACTGTGGAAGTCTTTTAAAATAAATCAGCAAAATTTAAGAATTAGAAAATTAAGATATAAAACTTTATGTACTAGTATTTTGGAAATTCATATTGATAATGCTGAACCACATCTTCCTGGACAGAGTTATTAAGGATTAGGCCCAGATGTCAGCACTAGAGAATTTTTTTAAACTTTATCTTAAGCATAATAGATTCTGCTCTAAGCCCCTTACCTTTACTTCTGTATGTTTCTAGTATACAGCATATTGTGGGATTCTTGTTTTTGATTCATTGTTATCTGTTTCCATTTTGTGGGTGAATTTATCCCATTCACACTCACAGTTATGATTACTAACTTTATTTCCTTCAATCTTATTTTCCCTCTGTTTATCCTTCCTTCTTTCTCTCACTTTTCACTCTGTCTCTCCTTTTGCTGTCTGACCAACCCTCTCCCTCAGTCTGCCCATCCTTCTGTCAGTTTCTCCCTGCCTCCTCTTCTTTTAGTCTCCTCCCCTCCTCCTTCCCTGTAGGGCAAGGTAGATTTCTATACCAAATTGAGTATATACCTTAGTCCCTTTTTGAGCCAGTCCTGATGAGAATAAGGTTTAAGTGTTACCCCTCTGTTTCCCTCCACTGTAGAAGCTCCTCCTCTTGCAACTCTTTTACATCATATAATTTACCCCATTTTACCTCTCCCTTCCCACTTCGCCAAGTGCATCCCTCTTTCCTACCTCTTAATATTTAAAAAAAACTTATCCCATTATAATCAACTCATACCCATACCCTCTGTCTATGCATACTCATTTAAATGCCCTAATAATCATGAAATTCTTAGGAGTTACAAGTATCATCTTTCCATGTAGGAATGTAAACTAGTAAACCTGATTGAATCCCTTGATTTCTCTTTTCATGTCTAACCTTTTATGCTTCTCTTGAGTCTTGCATTTGAAAGTCACATTTTCTATTTAGTTCTGGTCTTTTCATCAGGAGTCCTTGAAAGTCCTCTGTTTCATTAAATGTCCATTTTTTCCCCCTGAAAGATTATACTTATTTTTGCTGGGTAGATGATTCTAGGTTCTAATACTAACTCGTTAGTTTGCCCTCTGGAATATTCTATTCTAAGCCCCTTGATCCTTTAAGAACTTTTGCTTCTTAAGACCCTGGAATTGTGACTTGGGCTCTTGTTCTCCTGTGGTCTTGGAGTCAGTGCTCCTTTCTGACCTGAGACTAGGATCCCTGCTCCCCTGTAAGTAACCATAAGTGCTCTTCTCCACCCTAGAACTGTGACCAGGGTCCCCACTCCTCTGTGGCTGCAAGCACAAGTATGCTGGTGCTCCTGCTCACCCTCAGACCTTGATCTGAAACTGAGTATGGGCAGTGCAATGGAGTTCTGTACCTGGTATCAAAAAAGGGTCCCCCGTAATTTCCTTCTGATCAATTTTTCTACTCCCTTATGGTCTGAGAACTCTAGAAGCCACCACTCACCTCCTGCTGCCACCCTCAAAGCCCAACCACCACCTCTGTGAGATAGACCTTTCCTGCTGCTATCCCAAGTTATATTGGGCTAGAAAACTGTTTCACTTCAACCTTTAAAAAGTTGTTTGGAAGGACATTTGGGAGAGCTTAGGTGAGTTTCTACCTTTACTCCACCATCTTGGCTTTGCTCTCTGTAGAACTCTTTTAAAAATATTTGCTATTAAATGATGACCTATTTCCATTTCCCTTTCCTTCCTCTCCCTTCCTCTCCTCTGTCCTTGTCCTTTCTGTATTGTCACTTTAGAAAACCACATCTAAACACATTGGTTCACATCTGAACCAATTTTATTGAGCTGATATGTGTGTCACTTTAAATTATAGGTAGAGTTTTAAGCAGTCCCAACTCAAAACCCTACTCTGAACCTTCAGTCAGGAGTTTGGGTTTGATTTCTGCCTCTAGCACTTTAGTTAGGGGGCCGTGGGCAAGTCACTTAACCAATCTGTACTTCAGTTTCCTTATTTGGAGAAGAAGATAATTCTAGTAGTGTCTTCCTCACAGGGCCGGGAAGGTTCATGCAGATAATTGCTTTGTAAATATTAAGAATTGTATTAAATGTGGATAATTATTACCTAGTATCTGAACCCAGGTATTCTGACTCTAAATCCCCTTTTCTTTCTACTTTGCCACATTTGTGGGTGGCAGTAGCACAGTGTGGTTTAAAAAACAGCCCTGCAACGCTTATTCCTTCTTAGCCTCATATGGCCTGGGATCTCCAGGTTTTTCCTGCCGCAGTTGTAAACAATAGCAAGCATTCTCTTGGATATGGAATCCAGGTAGAGTTAGCTGTATTTGGTGTATGAAATGTGGCTTTTTTCCCATATTATTTTGTTTGTTACTTGTAATAATGATAGAATCATAGATCTGTTCTCTCTCCCTTCCTGACTTTTCTGTTTCTGTCAAAGGTATCACCATCCTCCCATTCCTTGAGTATGAAGCCTCTGCATTATCTTTGACTCCTCATTCTTCCTTACATTCATAGCCAGTCAGTTGCCAAATGTGGACATTTTTACCCCAAAACATCTCTTGCATCTGACCTTTTCTCTCCATTCATAAAGCTACCACCGTAGCTTAGACCTTCCTCACTTCTTGCCTGTACTATCGCAATGGCCTCCTAATTGATCTCCATTTCTCAAGTCTCACCACTCCAGTCTGTTCTGTACACAGTTATCACAGTGATTTTTCCCAAATGCATCTCTGACCATGTGATTTGCCTACTCAATCCACTCTAGTAGCTTCCTGTTGTCTCTAGGATAAAATATAAACTGTTCTTTTTAGCTTTTAAATCCCTGTGCAGCTTGGCTCAAATTTATCTTTCCAGCCTCGTTTGATATTTACTCCTTCTGCATTCTCTGACCCAGCCAAAATGGCTTTCTCTTTGTTCCTCACACATGACACTCCCATTTCCTTTTTCCATGCCTTTGCATTGACCATTCCACATGCTCTTTGTAGCATCCATCTGATACTTCTGTTTCTGTCCCTTAGATCCAAGCAAAACAAGTCTAATCCTTTTTATGTGATAGCCTTTCTTATACTTGAAACTACAACTGTCATGTGTCTTACCTAAGTCTTTTCATTTCCAGGGTAAATACCCCAGGTTCCTTCAGTTGATCATATCATATGATATTGAGGCCCTTTGCCATCTTATTCATTTTTCTGTTTTATCAACGTCCTTTTTAAAATGTCGTACTCCTCCCCAACGCCCACCCCTACTTCCTGATGTTGTCTGACAAGGGCAGAGTGAAGCAGGACTATGACATCCTTTGCTCTGTATGCTAAGTTTCTCTTAATGTAGTCTTTAAAATTGAATTTGATTTTTTTTTGGTTACCCCGTCATGCTGTTGACATGCTAGGTTTGTTGTTCACCAACTCATTGCTTTTCAGATTTTTTTTTCTGAAGACTTAATACTCTGGTCATGTCTGCCTCATCTTTTACTTTTAAAGTTTATTTTTTAAACTTTAAAGTATAAGACTTTACATTTGTACCTACTGAATATCACTTTATTAGATAATAGCCTATCAATCCAACCTATTAAGATATTCTTGGATCCTTATTCTCTCATCCACCATCTTCGTTAAGACCACTGGAACTAGCTTTGTGTCGTATGCAAATTGGATAAGCATGAGCTTGCCATCTTTGCTTTTACTCAAGTAGAATTTCAGTCTGATTGATTCCGCTTGACTCTTGAATATTTTTCACCAGATTTATGCAACCAATTTTAATCATGGTTTTGTAACAAAATAGAATCCAAAAAAAAGTTTTGCTCAGATTCTTGAAGATAATGGAAAAGGTTTAAATAATAGTGTAATTAGATTTGTTTCACAGAATATCACTAATGAAATTTCTTCCAGCATTTGATTGGACTGGACAGACAATCACACTGTTTCAGTGGTGGTGTACAGACTTAATGCTTCTGTTTATAGTAGTTGGTTCCAAGATTACAAATAACACAAGAAAAACCTTTGTATAATTTAAAAGTAACTGATGAACTGACTCATAGTGAAATGAGTAAAACCAAGAGAACAATTGCTATGGCAACAACATTATTTTTAAAAAGTACTTTGAAAGACCTAAGAACTCTGATCAGTGCATTGACCAACTACTGTTCCAGAGGGCTGATGAGAAGCGACATGCTGCCTAACTCCAGACAAATGATTGACTCAGGATGCTTGATAAGACACGTTTTTCAGGCACTTCCATTGTGGATTGATTGTGTATATTTGTTACAAGGACTTTCTTTTTCTTTCTTCCCTTTTAATCGGGGGGTGGCTGGGGTGTCAGACTGGGGCTAGGGACAGAGTACCTTAAAAGCAAGAAAAAGCAAGGCTCATTAAAAATAAAAAAAAATAATACACAGATGAATTGTAGGCAGGCTAGAAAGAATCATAGGTAGTATTGAAAGTTACTTGTGAAATTTGTCATTTATTTTAAAATAAAAACAAGCTATATGTAGTATCTGTTACACTTTAACAAACAGTTCTCTTTTTCTTTTTGTATATGGAAATTCTTGTTTTATTTGGTTTTAACTTAAGAATGTTAAAAAATTTAGACAGTAAAAACAAGTAGTGCCTTTTATTAGAAACATATACTTAGTAAATATTGGTATTTTGACCCATTACATTTCTCATGGAGTTTAAAATGTTGTCTAGACTGGTCTAAGTTTAAATTGAAGAAAAAGTCATATCCTTTCCAAAAATTTTTGGCCTATTTTTAATCATTTCAAGGAAAAAAGTTTATATTTTTTTCAGTACCAGGTAATAATGTTGAAGACAATTTATATTATTTCCTGTTATTCAACTGAGCAAACATTTATTAAGTGTATGCTGCTTTCTGTCTAGTCCCAAATGTACAAAAGCACAAAAGAGAAGTCTTTGCCCTCAAGGCGCTTATATTTCACTAGGTGAACAGAAATCATGTAAATAGAGGAGAGGAGGAGGAGAGATAATAATAATTCAAAGGCTTAGAAAAGGCTTTCTGTTTTATTATAAAGGAATTATTAATAAAAGCAACTCCATTGGGGCGGCTAGATGGTGCAGTGAGTAGAGCACCAGCCCTGGAGTCAGGAGGACCTGAGTTCAAATGTGGTCTCAGACACTTAACACTTACTAGCTATGTGACCTTGGGTGAGTCATTTAACCTGAATTGCCCTGCCTTTCCCCCAAAAAAAGTTAAAAAAAAAAAAGCAAGTCCAGTAACAGGAAATAATTTAGCATTTAATGTAACTTTATTAGTTATTTGTTGCATTTTTAGCATTATTCAGAGGGTAAATATAACTATAGTAATGATCATTTCAAAGAATTTGCAGGGTACAAAAAGAAATGTCAAAAAAGATGTGATGTCTTAACCAGTTTATCAGTGTTGTCAGTATGATCACGGTGAATTCTCTTCTTCAGTTATATGTACAATAGATGTATTTGTTTTCTGTTCTTCTGGTAGTGAATTTCTAGAGGACAAGATCTCAGAGCGCTCTTACAGATTGTTTGGATCAATCCTCTCATTTTGTAGATGAAAAAACTGGAGCCAATTAGACAAGTAGGCTTGTTCCATAGTCCTACAGCAGGTTAGTGGCATCTTGATGACTAGGTTCTCATCTAGTTCTCATGATCTCTAATTTTTTTGCCAAGTTTCTCTTGACCAGTATTTTTTCAATATCTCATTCATTGAAGGCAGTCGGGGGATGACACAGTACCCTCATTTTTGCCAGATATTTCATTAAAGAGATTTCATACATATGTTTTTTCTGCCTTTAAATAGTAATCATTCTTCAAGTCTGAGTAGCATTTAACCTTTACTTTGAGTATGGTTTGTAGTCACCAAAATTTACAGTCTTGGAGGCCGTTGATTTAGCTTTTCTTCCCTAACCATTCTCCTTCCAATCTTACCCAATCATTTGCCAAGTCTTACCCAACTTACTTCCACGAATTTTTACTTCCAGTTATCTTCTCGGTAATTTCTTCTATAGTAGTTTCTTGATAGATCAGGTTTAAATAGGTATTTTTATATACTACAGTGTGTCCTGTATTTTCAAAGGCTATGCTAGTGGAACGCTAGCACTGAAAGGGACTACCAAACTGGAAAGACTTCAGATAGAAGCCCAATGACTTTCCCTAGTTTTGGTGTTTCAGCATTATCCTAGTTGGTAAGCTCAGAAAGGCTTACTGCCAAGTTGGCAGAGAGTGATGAATTATTTGGCTATAGCAGCTCTTGAACATTTGCCAAGTTGTATAGGGATCATGATTTGTCGGTAGAAGGGAATACCCACAGAAGGAATTGTGAGATCATAAACCGTGAAGAAAGATTCCAAATTGAACCTTAATTAAGCAATTTTTATTTGTTTTTCAGATTCGTTACATTTCACAGACTCAAGGTTTACCAGGAGAGCAGTTGTTAAATGTGGGGACAAAATCTACAAGATTCTTTTGTAGAGAAACAGATATTTCACATTCTGGTTGGAGATTAAAGGTAATGAATAAAAATCTTAAGAAAATTCTTTGCTTTAGCTTCCCTTTGCTCCTCCTGTACTTTATCCCCCCTACTGCATCTGTTCCAAGTTAAGAAGCCTTCCCAGTTTAACTCAGCCTATTCTCTCTCCCTCTTCTTTTCTTTCTCTTTCTCCTTACGCCTTTTCTCTTTTTCTAATTTAAGTCTTCTTTATTTCTGTAAAGGTTGTTTTATAGTTGTACTCACATTTGTCTAGACTGTGCCTTGGTAAAATGACTTTCAATTATTTTATGCCATTTTGTGGTTAATTTAAATGGAATTTTTTTCTCTCCTCTTGGTTTTTTAAAATTTCAGTTTTCTTCTCAGTTCTGAATTATCTCCCTCTTCTCTCCCCTTTCTTCATCTACTAAGCATCAGCCCATTCTCCAATCTGATAACAGAATCACTGGTCTTTTCCCCCTTGGTGCACTTTTATAATTTTGTATTTGTAATTTCTTTTGATTATATGCTTTTCTTATAAAAATTTTAATGTTTGAGAGTGAGAGACAGAGATTGGATCTGCTATATGTGTGTATGTATACATATAACTCATGTAGCCCCTGTTCTTGTGAAGCCAGTTGGTGTTTTGTAAGAATCACTGACTTTAAGAATCGCTCATTCTTAATCTTTGTGTTGATGTAGTTCTTTAGCATTTGAAAATTTTCTCCCCATTCATTCTACTTTTATCTTCATATTATACATTATTGCTAATCACTACATGCTATTTTAAATTTCTACTGCCTTAGTATACTTAAAATATTTTAATGTTTATGCCTTACAAAAAAGAAATAAAACTGCTATTTTTATTTATTGAATAAGACTCTTGAAGAGCATGAGGCAGAGACAGGAATGAAGTCTAAAGAAGCCAGAAAGTATATTTTCAACAGTTTGGATGACATAGTGCATGTGAGTACCATAATATGCTCTGTCAGCCTTACATGTTTAAAATGATGGTCTCGAAATGCCCAGTGTGGCAAAATACATTAATCATTCTTTTAGTTTGAAGTTGAAGTCCTTGGTAGCTTTGAATAAATTTGTCCACCATAATTGATCCAAATCTCATTGGTTTTGATCACCTTAAAAAATTAAATTGCAACTTTGCTTGTCAAACTTGAAAGTTAGATGCTCTGTTTTTCAGTTAAAGTTACTTTCATTCTTACTTGCATTGCTGTATGAAAAAAAAGTATTAATTTAGTTAATAATTAATTTTGTTACCTGCTCTTCTGGGTCTGACTGAGGCCAGTCCCCTGGTAGTTTAGGCTCCATATCGAAACAAAATGAGACATTCATAGTTCATTCAAGAGTTAATAAAGTGAGATTTGCTTAGTCATGGCAGGAAAAGGATGTTCAACAAGGAGAGGTATTGAGAACTCCTTGAGTTGATTCAGCTGAACAAAGTTCCTGTCACAGTCTACCAGCCAAGCATCTGAGAGCCCCTCCAGTTCCTTGAGGCTGCTTTGTATTCAGGAAGTAAGGACATGATCAGAAAGGAACTGCCTGAGCCCTTGGTCCCTGGAACCAACCAGCTCTTGAGAAACGTCTTGATACCTTTTGAGGAAAAACTAACTTGCCCTGCCTGGGGGTGGATGGGGTGGTGGTCAGGGGCGTGGGTAATGTGGAGAGGTAGGGTATTGCTCTGAAGCACCTGTTGTAAACCCTTTGTGGCACTGGAATAGACGTCGTGCCCCTGAATCTCCAGGTGCCGTCATGCCTTGTGTTCTGTGCCGTTTTTTAAGCCTTCACAGTAGTTGTAGGTCCCTTTTTCCTCTGTGGTCCAGAATGTACTTATATTTTGATTGTAAAAATTTTTCAACATATGGCTTCCTTCAATTTCTTATTCTAGTACAAATGTATTTTTCTTCTCTGTTTTTTATTTGAAATTCTGGTTTTTCAGGTGAACACAGTGATGGATTTAGAAGGAATTGATCTTTTGGCAGAGAAAGCTGATAGAAGAGAATTTGTTAGTCTGTTGAAGAAAATGTTGCTGATTGATGCTGATTTGAGAATCACTCCAGTTGAAACATTGAACCATCCCTTTGTTAACATGAAACATCTTCTAGATTTCCCTCATAGCAACCAGTATGTTCTATGCAAATATATTTTTGCTATATTTTTGGGGAAAAAAATGTGACATTTTCCTAGAAAATGATAGTAGTCATCTAAACTCCATATTTGTTGAATAATCTCTCTGAACCTTAATTTAAGTACTTATGTATGTGTAGTGGATAGAGCTCTGAGTTTTCTGATTTTAAAAACTCTGGTTTCTGATTCTGGCTCTTGCTACTTACTAATTTAGTTGTGTGATATTTAGTGTATCACTTATCTCATGTTCCTCATTTGTGAGTTGAAGAGATAGAACTAGATTAGGGGTCAGCAATTTTGTATTTAAAAATGTAAAAACCGTATTTTGTTCTCAGCCATTCCAAACAGATGGTGGGCTAGATTTGGTCCTCAGATCATCATTTGCCAAGCCTAGGATTAGATGATGTCCAGGGATCCTTCTAGTTTTATAATCCTGTCATTTGCCTAAGATACATGTAATTAGAGCCAAAATTACATACACATTTATACACATATATACATACAAATATGCACATTTTCGTGTGTGTGTGTGTCTGTCTGTCTGTCTATGTGTCTGTGTTTTCATTTTTGTTACATAACAAGAATGGAAAATTGACATTTGTGTGACAAGGGATGCTGGTTGATGATTTTAACTGTGGACTTTTCTGGGTGCCAGTGACAACAATTTGTGTCAAGTCCTCCTGTTCCTTTTCTCCCATCTTGGCCCTCCCTAATGAGGGAGCTGGAAGTATGGGAAGGCATGAAGATGCACAGAATGCCTTTAAAATGGTATGACCATAGCACTCATAAGCAGCCCAGATGAAAAGTTCTATAAAACATCAGAGTCTTTTGCGTTTTAGAGCTTCGGGGTGGCTGGAGGGATGGCAGGGGAGAGGGGAGGTTTATTTCAGGGTAGTGATTTCATTGTTGCGGGTATCTCATTATGAGGAAATCCCCCTCTACAAACGGACATCTTCAACTTAGTTTTGCTTGAGGCACTGAGAGATTATGTGACTTACGCAGGATTGTACATATCCATATGTTTCAGAAATGGGATTGGAAGCCAGGTTTTCCTGAGTCTGAGTCCTGGCTCTATCCACTACCAGATAACTACCTTTCTTTATTGAGAAGCTTTAAAAATAGTAAGATACCCACATACATCAGACAGTTGTCTGAGATGTCTAGAAATTCAGGAACAATTCTTTTTCTAGGGAAACTGGAATATTGGATGCAAAATAGTTATTACTACTGTTTTACTATCTTCAAAAAGATTACAGTAATAAAATTGCTTTTATTGGCTTTTAAAATCTTCTATTTTTTTTTCTAATGAACGTGTTTTGTGTTTGTTTTGGAAATTAACCAATATTCCTTGTACTGTCTTACTGGGCTACTCTTTCTACTTGTGAGTAGAAATGTGAGCTTTCTACTTTTTTTCTCATTCTTTTGAGAGCTTCTTATGTATTATTATTATATGCTTATTTTTAAATACTCTGCACTCTAATTGTACTTATAATTACTTTTCTGTTTTGCAGTGTAAAATCTTGTTTTCATATTATGGATGTTTGCAAATCTCACTCAAACTCATATGACACAAATAATTGCAATAAAACCTCACTTATGAGACCAGTTGCCTCAGGCAGTGCTGCTAATCTGACTGCAAATTTCACCAAAATAGGCACATTAAGAAGTCAGGTAAGAATAAATATTTAATATGTTGTATTTTTGTATCCTTTTTAAGTTATTCAAATTTAGATTTAGGATTATATAGAAATTTCATGCCTTTATTCTCTTAAAGCATTTCCCACTGCTTCTCCCAGTTTTTTTTCTAGTTCATTTAATATTCTGACTTTGGGTTTAATCAGCCTCTGTTATGTTCACTACTGGGTACATTTTATCACTCCATAAGAATTACACTCTTGGGAAATAGTATGATTTTTAAAAAAATTTATGTGGAAATTGGAGACTGTGGAAACATTGATCTGAACAAAGCCATTTCACTCTGAATATTTCAGGCATTAACCACATCTGCCCATTCAGTTATGCACCATGGAGTACCTGTGCAGACTGGGACTGCCCAGCAGACATTGATTATCTGCCCACCAGCAATTCAAGGTATTGTTCTCTTAAATTGTGTTTCTGGTTTTGGCCTATGCCTGTATCCCATAATTTCTAGGTGTAGTTGTCTTTTTGAATTTTGTTTTCTGTTTTTCATAGCTTCTGGGTTCTGGTGCTCAATTATTTGACCCTGAAGCTGCATTTATAGTTGCCATTAACCAAATATACCATGTCTTCAGTGTGCTCTGAAGAATCTGGTGCCACAAGTAGTGTGCTTGCATAGGAATTAGTGGTGTGGAAGAGCTTGCAGGTAGTTTGGCAGAGTTGGGTGCTGCTTGAAAGCCATGTGTTTTCTGAGAATCATTGCTTTTGGTTTTCAGATTTGTATATGGTGTCATTTATTAATACTGGCCAGCAGAATCTTACCTCATCCTGCCGCTCCTGGTGGTGTAGGGGTTCTGGAAGGCCCAGCAAATGACTCGGTTGTTGTTTTCCAAGGACTAAGCCTACCTCATTTTGCAGAGGATTATTTCCAGATTGGTTGCAAGATGATCAATTTTCAGCCTGAGCAACTCTAGAAGACTACCTTTTAATTTGTAGGGAGCCTTAAATTTTGCATTAAGTACTCCTCGATGACCTGTGCTCTAGAATTTTAGTGAGAAGGTTTTTTGTCCATGTAGTTTCTTAGTAATGGAAAAAATGATTTGACAAGTTATTTTTAAATTGAATGATTTTTTTTGTGGTCCCTCATTTATATTTACAATCTAGTTGATTGACTTTTTATATTTAAAGGCCAAGAAGAGGTAATTTTAATTTGAAGATTATTTCTCTAATTGTCACTTCTCTTGTACTATTACTTACCTTATTTAAGCATATTAATATGCAATGAATTACATTATTTGGGACTGTAAACATTTCAGTGTAAGGATGTGAGTAGGTTTGTCTGAAGCTCAGAACTTGCTAAGCTACTTCACTTTAATTGACTTTATTCAGAAAACAGTTCTAAATTGCTCAGTTTTAACCACCAAGTATCCTAGTACTTGAGAAATGTGAGATGGGCAAATTTAGAGACATCTACACTCCAAATGTTCATATGAACTGTTTGTGCCCAACCTGTGGTAGAACCTCTGAGCTCATATTGGTCTGATCAGCCACAGTTGGACACACTGTCCCTTCACCCCCACATAATGATGTCATTGATCCTTTTAGAGAATGAAGGGTAACAACCAACCAACCAATTCTAGTACTTGCTTAATTAATTTTCCATGGTTTTAACTATAATAAATAAAAGTATATGTTCTAAGGTATGTTAAACGCACTCTTCCACTAATAAAATTATAGAATTTATTTGTTTAGATTAGACATGATTATATTTCCATGTAAATCTTTCTATGAAGAAGTGTGCTACATTTCTGTAGAGGGACAGGGTGGAGAGTGGTTGGGGGGGGCAGGATAGGAAGAAGGGACATGTAATCAGACTCTCACAGTGTGCCCACTGTGGAGAGGTTCTGCATAATTTCACATGTTCAGCCTGTATTTGATTGCTTGTCCTTCCAGTGGGGGTGGGTGACGAGGGAGGAAGAGAAAGAATCTAGAATCTAAAGTTCTATAATCAAATGTTAAAAATATATATCTATATCTATATCTATATCTATATATGCAAAAAAAAAGTGTGCTAACTTTTTATGTGTTGCACTGCAATTTATAAAATGTTTCTTTATGATGCCACCTTAAGCTATGAAATGTCTGCCTAAAATCCAACTTAAAACATCTTTTAGTTTTGTGGTTGTTAGTATGCATGATTATACACTCTTAAATTTATCACAGGTAGCAAAAAGATTATTTATGGCAATGTGTGGTATGAGACATAATCTTAAACCTGATTTTTCTTCATCGTTTTTAGTTGAATATAAGAATTGAACTATAATTTCTCACAGCTTCAAGCAGTTAAGCTTATTGGATGCCTGGATAAATACTGACTTTATAAAGAAAAACTTAAGTATACATCATTAGTTAAACCTGGGAGTTTAGAGTCTATCTTTCAAGGTATTACTTTGAACAAATAAAGTTGAGAAAGGAGAAACCTGACAGATATTTTCATGCTTTCAACATAAATTTTTACCTTGAAGTTTAGAATTTTTTCATTTTGCCTATTTATGTATTATTAGAGCTAAAGGTACAGCATTTTTGATTCCAGAGGTTTGGGAGCCTTGAAGTACCTTAGAAGTGCTGTTAGAAACCTCATAACTCATTGGCACAAGATTTGCTTCTTTGTTTGATGGCAGTCTTTGGGTTTAGATTGTTTCTTAGAATTAACATTGTGTCTTTGAGTCTTCTGGAGGTTAGTGGAGTTCTGAGTGGGTTACAAACCACCTCCCAACCCCCAAGCCATGTATCTCTTTAGATTGTTCATTGGTGGCAGCAGAAAACTTGAAGATTATATGAAAAGGGGGTTCCCAGAATGAGTCTCTACTTTTCTCAACTCCTCCCCTTTTGGTAGTATTCTTTCAGACTGTTTTATTATATTTTAAAAATAATATGAAAGCGGTATCCAGTATGATATAGAGAAAAGAACAGTGAACCAAGAGTCAGGAGTCTTGGATTTAGATTTTAGTTTTGCTCCAGAAGAGTGCCTGTCTAAAATGAGCAAATTAGCCTGACTTAATGATCTCCAAGATCCCTAGTTATAGAAGTCTGTGATTCTAGGAAGAAGTGTAAGGATGGGAACTTTGATTTTACTTATATGGGGAGTGGAATTCCAGGTGAAGGAACTTGTAGGCTGGCCCCTCATCTGTACCTTGTAGGCTAGAGAATTAAATAGCTCACTGAGAAGTCTAGTGATTTATTCAGGTTCAGTCATACAGCCAGTAGGCATTTGAAATAGTACTTCAGGCTCTTGAGTGCATCTTGCTATCCTGTGGATCCTGTTGCTTGGCTACGAAACACTTGTACGAAATGCAGCTTAAAACATCTTTGAATGGTGTTATCCTTGGCATATGCAATTGTTTTCTTGAGGTATCACCAAAAGGCACAAAACTCACATATGTCGGCATTTGTGTGGAAAAGCATTTTCCATTTTTAATTTTCAGTCAAGAAATGGGTTAGTTTTTTGTAGTAAAGGTGTTTATTATGATATAGGATCTGTGACCTTGGTTCTAATGTTTTAATAATTAAGTTATTAACAAAAATCAGAGCAAAAACTTTATTTTCATCTTATCCTTAAGAAACTTAGAGACTATATCAGTACTGTCCTATCCTAACTCCAGAGGTTATGTGTAATACAAGTTTAGTGTCTGGCAAAGTACTTTTTAATTTTTAAAGTGGTTTATAAGTGATAAAAGGTAGCTCACCATTGCTTAATGTGGGTGACAGAGGAAGGGCAGGGATTTTGCCTGATATTAATCAGACTGTTGTTAGGTTAAAATGGTGCACAACTACTCTTTTGAAAGAGAATGGATGATAGAACTTAATGTCTGGGTTTACTTTAAAGGACAGACGGGTTGTAGGGGGAAAAGGCTTGTAAAGACGTCTGGACTAATATATTCTTTCCCAACAAGGGGAAATGACTTCTGAACCCACTGAGGGATAGATAATAATAGCCAGCATTATTTGATTATCTACAACTTCATAATATATGTAAAGTTTTGCTAACTTTAAAGCGCTTTATAAAATGTTAAATGTGGTTATCATTAGATAGAAATTACTTTCTCCTTTTGGGGTAAGTGGTGTAAACATTTGAGGTCGACCACTGAAGAAAGCAGGAGTAGTTAGTTCACAGTTACACTCCCTCAGCAAACATTTATTCAGTGCCTACTAGCTGCCAAACCTGGTGCTAAGTGCTGAGGATACAGAGAGGCAAAAAAAAAAAAAAGTCCCTGCCCTCATCAGGAATGTACACACTAATGGAGGAAGCAAAATGTAAATAATTTGGTTACATACACAGATATATACAGCATGATTAGAAGGTAATTCTGAATTTGTCCTTTGGGCAATTTTCTGAACTCTCCATTCCCCTTGAACCTGAATTGTTTTTTTATTCCGTAGCATAGTCAGGGCAGTTCAGTTCAGCAAGTATTTAACAAATGCCCACTATGTGCCAGGCATTCAGAAATAAAACAGCCTCTGCCATAAAAGAGCTGGAAGAAGCAGCAGGCGTGACCACACTAAGTATAGAGTAATTTTGAGGGTGGGGGAGTTGTAGCAATGAGAACCAGGAAAGGCCTCTTTGCTTTACAAAGGAGCCCATACTTTACAAAGGCCCCTACTTTTTTGGGGGGTAATTTTTTTTTAGAAGAAGCAGTAGGTCAAATAAGTTTGGTAACCTCTGAGGGGTTCTAAATGACAAGCAGAAGACTGTGTATTGCATCTTAGAGGCCATAGGGAGTCCAAAGCAGAGGTGACAGCATCAGGCATGGGTTTTCAGAATATCATTTCAGCTGCTGGAATGCAGGTTGGAGTGGAGAAGGAGAGGGACAGCATGAAGCTGATGAGATGGAATGGAAAGGGCACTGACGCGCTAGGTTAGAAGACCTGAGTTCCACTCACGCCTCTGACAATACCTGGGAGACCTTGGGCAGGACCTGGAGCCTCTCCTCCTTAGCTTTCTTATCTGTAAAAGAAGAGGGTTGGATTTAGTGACTTCTGAGATTGCTTCCAGCTCCAGATATAGGGTCCTGTAGCTTCAGCAACTTACTTAACTAGCCGGGGCCTTGTTCGTGTCCTCTTGAAGCTGCCAACAGCTATGTGAAAAGAAATTCTGAATCACTAATAATTAGATACATACAAATTAGAGTAACTAAGATGTTCTGCCTCATGCCCATCAGATGGGCAAAGTTGACAAAAGAAGAAAATAACCGATAATGTGGGGGCAGCTGGACAACAGGCAAATTGATGCCCTGTGCGTAGATGTGTGAATTGGTCTAGCTGTTGTGGAAAGCAGGGTGGAGTCATGCTTAGAATTACTCAAGTGTGTATGTACCCTCTCACTCAGCTTTAGTACTACTAGACCTATACATCAGAGAGATCAAAGAAAGAGGAAAAGGAGCCATATGTACAAAAATATGTATAATCTCTTTCTTGGAGTGGCAAAGAACTGGAAACCAAGGCAGGGAGGGGGCTGCCTATTGATTTGAGAAATGGCTTAAACAAATCATGGTGTATGAGTTGTATGGAAAGAAATGGTGAAAAAAACCTGAGAAGACATATATTAATTAATACATAATAAAGTGAGCAAAACCAGTAAAATAGTTTATGCAATGACAACAAAAACATAATAAAGACAGCTTGGAAAGACTTGAGAACCCCTATCAATGCAGTGACCAATCCTGACCCTAGAGGAATGATCATGAAACATTCTAGTTACCTTTTAATATAGAGGTTAAGGTCTCTCAAAACAGAATGAGAGAAATTTTGGGACATAACCATTGTGAGAATTTGTTTTGATCAGCTCTGCATATGTGTTAAAAGGCTTTTTTCTTTAAGGGGGTGGGGTGGAAAGGAGAAAAAAAATTGTTAAATGAAAAAAATAAAAGGTAAGGAACTAAAATGACCATGTTGAACTAGCAAGCTTCTGAGGTTCTTTCTTGCTCAAGATCTGTGAGTAGACCCTAGCAGGAAGTTCAATTTCAAGTCTGGCAGTACCATTTGCTAGAGATGTTGGGCCTCAGATGTGAAGGGGAAGGTGACTCTGGGAGAAAGAAAGAGACACTTGCAAGAGATGTTATAGAAGTAGAATTGAGAAGACTTGGCAACTGACAAGACTTGGGATAAGTGAAAAGTCAGGGATAACTCCAAGGTTAAGAATTTAAGTGACAAGAAGATTGGGAGTTCCTCAGTAGAAATAGGGAAGTGTGGAGATTGGTTAGGTTTTGATGAACAGATAATGAGCTCTTTAGTTAATGACATAGTTGATTCTTCAGTATTGAATATTAAGTTAGGTATGAGAAGAGGGTTCTGGGAAGATGGTAGAGTAGGTCAGAAAATTCCTAGCTCTGAAGATTTTCCCTTATAAAAGAGATGAAATAGCATCTCAGGGCACATATTGAACAGTAAAAATAAATAAGACTAGGGACAGGACAGGGGTCTTCCTGGGACAATTGGAGAAGAACTGAAAAAAAGTCCCAGGCTGAGGTTTAATCCCTGTGAAGAGTAAACACCTCCAGGCTAGGTCCTAGGTCTGCTTAAACAGCAAGCTAAAAGCCCTGGGATTAACTGGGTTGGGAGACTGCTTCTGAGGCTGCAAGGACTTTTACCGCTGGACAGTGAAGGTTGTTGGGCATCTGAGCTGGGGAAGATCAAGGGAACTTCTTCTGACAAGGAACCCCAGATCCAGCTATGCTGTGGAGACACAGTGGGGGCAAGACACAGCACACACCTCGTAAGTGCAGAAGCAGTGGGGTGGGGACACCACTGCCTGTAAGCACTAATAGGAGACTGGAGATCTTGATTCCAGTTCCAGGCCAGAGGGGAGAACTGAAAGAGGTTCTGAGGCTAGAGGCATCATGCCCCATACCCCAGGACTAGAGGTGATTATAAAAACTAAGCTACTACAAATAAAAAAATGCACAAGCAATGGAAAAAGAATCCAACTATAGAGAGTTACTATAGGAATAGAGAACTCCGGGGTTCATCTTCAGAGGAGGATACTGAAGCAAAGAAACCCTCTTCTGCCCCAAAGAGTAATGTCAGAAGGTCACCTTGAAAAGAATTCATAGAAGAACTTTAAAAAGACTTTAAAAATCAAATGATAGAGAGGAAAAACTAAAAAACAAAAATAATCCAAGAAAAATAAGATTATGAAAAGAAAGTCAGCCAGTTAGAAAAAGAGATCCAAAGTCTTAAGGAAGAAAACAACTCCTTAAAAAAATCAGAATTGGACAAGGGGAAGCCAACCAAGTTATAAGAGATGAATAAATAAATAAATGAATGAATGAATATAAAGATTGAAAAAGTAGATGAGAATGTGAAACATCTCCTAAGAAAAACAACTGATTTGGAGAACAGATCAAGAAGAAAAAAACACAAAAATAACCAGACTACCTGAAAGCTATGATCAAAAAAAGACTTTTAATGCAATAAAATAAGAAATAATTGAAGAAAATCATCCAGAAGCATTACAAGAGGGGAAAGCCGAAATAGAAAAAATCCACCTGAAAGAGATCCTAGGAGGACAGCAGATGGAAATATTGTAGTCAAATTCTGAAAACCCCCAGCTCAAGGATAAAATATTATGAACAACAAGGAAAAAAAAAACAATTTATATATAGTGGTGTCACAATTAGAATTACATAAGACCTAGCAGTGGTGACCCTGAAAGACCGCAGGTCTTGGAACACCATATCAAAGAGTAAAAGAGCTGGGTTTCTGTCCCAAAATATCATACCCAGCAAAGCTAAGCATAATCTTCAATCAGAAAAAAATGGACATTTAATGAGCTGTCAGACTTTCAGGATATTGTTAAGGGAAAAAAAACCAAATTAGCCTGAACTTAATAGAAGATTTGATATACAGGAGCCAAGAGAAACATAAGGTACATACCAAAGACCAGTTACAAGGGCTCAGTAAGGACAGACTTTTTTAACCTTTTATGTATGTAAAATGTAAAATGCATGTCTAAGATTGTTATTCGTAATTGGGTACATTGTAAGAAAGATTGGGGTAGATCTGAGTATGATAGGAGTTCAAAAAGTAAAACCATTTAGGAACAGCTAAAAAGAGTAATTATTTTATAAAAATGAGGAACTAGAGGAAGAACCAACACAGAAGAATTAGATGGAGGAAGACACTATTAGTTCTGGAACCTTACTCTCATTGGGTGTGGGTTCAAGAGGGAACAATACATGCGTGTGTGTATGTGTGTGTGTATACATATATGTGTGCGTGTGTGTGTATATATATATATGTATATATATATATATATATATATATATACATATATATATTAGAGTATAAAAGGCTTCTAAATTCAGAAAGAAATAAAACACTAAGGGGATAAGGAGGGAGAAGAGGATAAGGGAGGGATTGCTAGAGGGGAGGGTGAGGGAATAAGCTAAAGGGAATATAGAAATGTTTTTAGATTTTTGGGAATAGGAGAATAAGGGAGGGATCTTTGGGGGCGGGTAGGTTAAGTGAAGGGCAAGGAAGTGGATAGAAGTAAAGTAGAGGAGTTAGGTGTGCTAGGAAATAAGATATAAACGTAAGAACAAAGATCAGAAGAAGTAGAATTTGTTAGGGAAAGTGTGTGTGTGTGTGTGTGTGTGTGTGTGTGTGTATGTATATCTATATATCTGTATAAATATATCTGCTTAATTGTAGCCTTCTGGGTAGGGGAGGGGACCAAAGAACAAGGTAAAGTGCACAGCAGAGAATAAAAGAAAATTAGCAAAGAAGCAAAGAAAAGACGGACAGCTCTTAACACAACGTGTAGTATTTGTTATATAGGCTTTCTTGAAATGGAGATTTATTGCTATATATTTTGAATCATTATGTTTTGCTGTGCATATAATATGCTTTTTTTCTTATTTTGTGTTTGTTTCAATATTTAAGTTTCTAATATGTTTCTTTTTCTTTTTGTATTGTGTTTTTAAGTTTCAGTAATTTAAAAAAAAGCAAAAAAGTAGTTAGATATGAAACTGAGGAATATATTATTGCTTAGTGACAAATGGCATTTAACATCATTCTCAGCAATCTATCTGAATTCAGGGCATCTTCCTTGTACAAATTTTTATAGCTGTTTATGAAAAGTAACATTATGAATCAGTACTTGTGAGATATTTAAAACATTACAGCAAAGTGCTCTTTTTTCTTTTACCATAGCACTGATTATACTTTTAAAATGTTTATTAAAGCAAACCTGATTAACCAGTAGTAAGGATTTTTAGCTAACCTAATATATTTGTAGCAAATTGAAATCTTGCCCATTTCTAGAAAGTCAGACTTCATAGTGACCTTGACAAAAGAAGACTTTTGTGGGTAATAAATTTTGGAATTTAGGGTTTGATGGTTTTGGTATGGTGGGTTTGAGAATAATTGGCTCTGCCATATTATTCTTATCAAAGTGAATTCTGCTTTTTTCTCTGAAGAAATTATTCATTGCTGCAATGTACCTACAGTGCCTGGGTGTGCTTATATTCCCTTTCTTGGAGAATTTGCTGATCAAGACATGCTTTTTGGAAGGGGTAAGAAGATCAGTAAAAATCTATAGATTTTTCTTGAAATAATTCACACCTGCTTATGAGATACTTACAGAATCCTTAGTAGTTATACAGAGACAAAATATTCTCAAGCCATAATACATAGGACTGTGTGAAGAAAATACACAAGGAAACAAGATGTTAATGTACTTCTTGGGATTATCATTTGTGATTTCTCTGCAATAAAATTTTCAAGATTACACTTTAACAGAAAAGGAAAGCACATTTTGACTGTCTTGGCTGTCTAGACTGTCCAGAAAATCACATGATAAGTTGCTTCCAGGGATTGGTTGTATTTGAAATGTGCTTGCTAGTCCATATGGAAAGTAACTTATGTGATGGACTGGAGGTCTAGAGAAGTGTTTATTCTAGTTTATTATCTTGTGCAATCTTAGGAAATGTAACTAAAGGTCTCTTATACCTGTAAATTGGAGATCATATTACTTATTTGTCACATAAAATTGTTTTGATGCTTAATATTTACAAAATGATTTGCGGTGTTTAAGACATTAACAGTAATGTTTTGTGGATTAATTTTAGTGTCTTTATTTGGATCTTTGATTCTCGGGTATCATGCATGCACCTATTTGCTGAAGAAATTTGTTTTGTTTCTTAAGAGAAAATCTTCCCTTTTATTACTGTCTGATATGTAATCTGTTGGTGTCTTATATACTTTTTGTTTTAAACTAGATTTATGTTACTCTAGCTTGCTAGTAACCTAGCCCCATCTCATTTTCATTTTGATTAGAGAAGAGGTGACACTTTTATCACTAGCCTCTTGATGTTTTTCTTTTCTCAGGATTAGGGCATATTGGCTACAATCCCAATTTTATGTGAGAAACAGTAGAAAAAAAGTCATTTCTTGTTTTCCTGCCATCTTTCAAATATCTTGAAGGGAACTTTTGTTAGGGATGCTTTTCAGGAGGAAGAAGAAAATAGGGTAGGCACACAGTCAGACAGGATCCTTTGAGTATTCTGGTATACCACATATATCCCACTTTTCCCAAATGCTTTCCTGTTTACGTTACGTTAAGTTAAAAAACAAACAGGAATGTTGCATAAGACCAAGAAGGTCCTGATGTCACAATTTTAATGCTAAAATAATAAGAAAATGCAACTAAATATACCATCTGTTTTTGAATGAAGAGTGTTTGGTGTTGGGTCATGGAGGCAGTTAGGAAAATCTTCTACCCACTTGTATGCAGAAGAATGTGGAAAGTCAAATGAAACCGTACTTCAAGAGTTTCGTGATTTTAGCTGGTGTGGGCGCTCTCTCTGCCAGCAGAGATCACACCCATTAATCTCATCCTGTTTGATTCTTGTCCGTGTTTTCTGCAGTTGAACCGGGGGGGTCTGTCCTTATTCAGGCTCCTAAAAAGCAGGGGGGGGGGGCGGGCGGCAGCCTCAATAGCTGCCTTTTAGTGGGAATGATAAGTTTTGAGGGTTGAAAATGAAATTCTTTTTTGCAGTATGTATTTTAACAGCAGAGATGAATCAGTTTGAAAAAAACCTGAAAATCAAGTGCTTGAATAAGTGGACACCTCTTTTCTAACAAATTGCATTTGTCAGGGGCATGAAAAGCTTGTGTGCGGAGAACTTGATGGTGACGGTTATTAATCCCATCAGATTCAATTTAGTTGGTGTTTTTAAAATGCTTTCATTTTTTTCGTTGTAGTTCTTATGAGCATAAGTTCTTAAGAAGATTTTTTTCTTTCATAGGTATTCCTACAAACCCTGCTAAAGCTGGCAGTTATTCCTTAAGGGTAGATAACGCGGTTCCACTGGTCACTCAGGGCCCAGCCATTCAGCCGTTACAGATCCGGCCGGGTGTTCTTTCTCAGGTTGGTCAGTTTAGCATTTTAAACTTCTTTTCTTTTCTTATGAATCTCTATCTGCTAGACTAGCCTTATGACTGTGAAAACTTGTGGAAACTACTGTTTATGGTGATTGAACACTTTTGTAAATGATTGGATTTTGACATGGTCATTAGTTTTTTTGTTAAGTTTGTGTAAAGGATTACTCGTTGCTTCATGCGCGGTTATTTATTCATCAGACCTGGTCTAATCGAACTCAGCAGATCCTGGTGCCCCCCTGGCAACAAGTAACACCTGTAGGCCCTTCTACTGTAGCACTGACTTCTGAGACTGTGGCAGGTCCACACAGGCTTGGAGACTGGGGGTAAGTTAAAAAGGAGAGATTTTGGAAAAACTTTCAACTTTGATTTTCCTTCAGAAATTATTTAATATTTCTAAAATTTTTCCCCAGGAAAATGATTTCACACGGCAATCATTATAACTCAGTGATCCCTCAGCCTCTTTTAGCCAATCAGATAACTCTTTCGGCCCCTCAGCCAATCAGTGTGGGCATTGCACATGTTGTCTGGCCTCAGCCTGCTTCTACAAAGAAAAATAAACTCTGTCAGAACAGGTTGGTATTTAGTATTGTTGGGTACATGGTTTAATCATTTGGGGAATACATTTTGCATGTGCGCTAAAGGACCACTTGTGTTGTATTAGAAATAATCTCGTTTGTTTAAAAACAAACACTAAGCTAGTTCCCTTCTTAATTTCTCAGAGGTATTTTGGTAAAACTAATGGAATGGGAGCCGGGAAGAGAGGAAATAAATGCTTTCACTTGGTAAGATCGCTTTTATTGTACTTTTGATCTGTTATTTGCCTATGACATTAGTAACTTAGAGCATTAAAATATATCTACAGAAATGGCCTTTTGATTTGGGCATGAGTGTATTTTACCATGTTAATGGTAATTATGTTAATAATGATTATATTTTATATTTGTGTGAAGACTTAAGCTCTGTATGTGAATGCATACCATATGCATGATCCTATATTTTGTTTATTGAGTTATCTTAAAATGTCTATTAAATGAGTCTCTATAGCAGTGAATAATGATTAATTTTTTTACAGGAGTAATTCTTTGCAGAATACCAATATCCCCAATTCAGCATTTATTTCTCCAAAGATAATAAATATGAAAGCAGTTGAGCGAGTTAGTTGCACAGAAACACAGGACAATCATAACTTAGAAGATGAAAGAAATGGTTGCAAAGCATCACTGAGGGAGGACCCCGATGCGTTGACTTCCGACAAGCAGCGGGAGGCTATCCTCATTACGGACACCCCAAGTCCTGTAGTGAGTGTGATCACTATTAGTAGTGACACTGATGAGGAAGATGCAGCACAAAGTCATTCGGTTAGAAAGTAAGTGTCCTAAAAGGAGTATTATTACTGTTGTTCTTCAAGATGTTCCTTAAAGAGAACGGTGCCCTCTATTGTGGGGGAAAAGCTCATCATTTTGTTTCGGTGATATTCTTTGTCTGTCAGTATCTTTAAGGTAGATGCAGAAAAACTGTTACTCGTGAACCTCTGACTCTGCTCATCCTCCCCCAAATTCAGATTTCATTGTTTTAGAATTAATGAAAAAGTTAATTGTAAAATTAGTCTGTTCCCTTGAACTTCCTTTAATGAAGGTCTTGACCTGTGATTTTGTTGATGAAGGGACATCCTAATGAGCAACTACTTCTGTCAATGCCCATCAACAGCTTTGCTGTAGTTTATAGTTAGGGGGTTTCCTGGGCACTTTGAGGATAAGTGACTTGCCCAGGGTCACACAGCCATCAGGATTTGAACCCAATTCTTCATGACTGAGGCAGTTCTCTGTCCATTATATCATAATGCTTTTCTGCTGTTTTAATAATGTTAGAAATTCTTCACAGGAAAGGACTGGGTCCTATAAAATGGAAAGACAGTAGAAAGCATTTAATAGGATAAATGCAGCAGTTTCTAGGTCCTTCAAAGATCACTTTCCTTGGGTGACTGTCTATATTTTCAGCTGTATAATGGGAATAACGAGTCTTTACTTTCAGTCTCTTTGACCTATGTTCTCTCCTCTGTTTCAGCTGTAAAGGTAGTTTAGATTGTGAAGCTTGTCAGAGCACTTTGAATATTGATCGCATGTGTTCATTAAGCAGCCCTGATAGCACCTTAAGCACCAGTTCCTCTGACCAGTCCAGCCCATCTCCTGGCAAGAGACCGAACAGGTAAAGAAAACTCAGCCGAAGGACTGCACCTAGGTCATGCCCTGTGAAAATAAATTGTAGTAAAAATCCTGAGACTTGGGAAGTGCAAGGAATGCTGGGTCTATGAATGAGCCCTCATGGTGGGCCATGGGTGGGAAAGGATTCTGCAGCAAGCTGGCTTTCTGTTACTGTACTGACAACTTCTCTCAAATAAACTGGATTAAACAGCGTTTTTTAAAAAATCTGCTTAGTGGTGGGAATTTTCTGAATTGTTTTAGAAGAGTGAGGAATAAAGTTCTGTTCAATGCCACATGATTTTTGGAAGCATGGGGAAGCCCAATTAGCAAGTTTTATTTCATATGCCACTTTTACTGTAAGAATAAAATATACGCCAGACTGTATATGATAAAACTGAAAAAGAAGTACTTTTTTTGCAAGCTAAAGATATTTTACCCCATTGTCTCATGGGAAAGGCTTTGAATTGCTTTATTTCCTAGCTTTGGTGATTGATTGGCATTGCTCTATGAATATTCTTTTGCTCAGGCCTCTTGAACAGATGCATATTTTTAATGCTTCATTCATTCCACAAATACTGCATACTGTAGATAGCATCAGTGAGCCTCTCCTTACCATTGTAACTAGCTAACTCTGAAAACTGTTCAGAGACTTAAGTAAATTGACTTCAGCTCAAAACAACAAATGAATTTTTTTAGTGGCAGCTGAAATTTAAATTCAAATTTCAGCTTTATTTTTATGTATTTGTTGTTTTTTCTCAATACCTAATTAGCAGATAAATTTATTAAGTGCATACCTACTTTATGTACAAGGCACTGTTAGTTGTAACAATTACAGAGATGTATCAAGGGTTCCTCACTTTAAACTAGATTATAATCTATATAGGGACACAAGGAGTATACCTAAAAAGTTATATGTACTGCCCTGTGTTGGTAATATAATAGTATAATATCATAATCAGTACTACATACAGTGAGTACTGTAGGAGTTCAGAAGAGGGAGAAACCATCCCGGCCAGACAAAACAGCATCTATGGATGTGATTATTTAGGTTATAGCTGATTCTTAAAAAAATAATCCATTCTAATTTTAACTCGTTAGTTATCTATCTTCCCACAATAAGGCATAGCTCACATAGCCCATGAAACCTTTGGGATATTATGGAAAGGCAAAGAATTGAGGATGGTAATCTTTTTAAGGAAGGAATGATGTGGAGAATTAGACATTCAATTGGTTCAACTGTTTGGTAAGGATCTACTGTAGAAATAATTAAAGAAATGGACTCCATGATAAGCTTGAAAATCTGTATCATATCCTGAATAACCTGTTTGAGATTCAGTGTTCTAATGGGTGCCTAGATTTCATATAGGCTATATTTATTACTGATTTTAGAGAAAATATTTTTATAAAAATGCCTTTTGTTTTAGTATGTCAGATGATGAGCAGGAGAGTGGCTGTGATACTGTGGATGGCTCGCCAACCTCAGACTCTTCAGGACATGACAGCCCGTTTGCAGATAGCAGCTTTGTAGAAGACTCCCCTCAAATTACAGAGTCAGTAGCAGCTGTTGACACAGAAACCAAACCAGCTGTCTGTACTGTGGTGGTGCCTCCAGTGAGACTAGAAAGTAGACTTGATTCAGATGAGCATATGGCCAATACAGGTAAATTAGGCTCTTTTCTCTCCCTGACCCTTCTCCTTGTCCTTTTTGAAGGGACTAAAATTTTTCTTTCTGAAAGAAGTGTCTTGTTGCTGATGTATTTTTCTTTCTATTAGTTTCCTTGCCATTGTGAGGTCTGGAAAATTATGCACATAAAAACCTTTTTCTTTCTTAATTTTAAGATTTTGGGTAACTATATAGAATACCAAGAAATCTAAAAGCCATTCAGATTTTTCTCAGAGAAGGAAATGTTCCAACTCTGTAATATCTTCTTGATTGCTAGATTCCGTATGTCAGCCATTAGGAAAAGGTCGCTGTGCTCCTGGAAGATTAAACCAGCCTTCTGCTATGAGTAACCGTCAGCAGAAACCGACCTCAGCATCCCAGCAGCAACATTTGAATTTCAGTCAGGTGTGTTTATTCATGAACTCTTTTGTTGTTATGCGGTTTCTCATTAATCAACTATGTCTCTCTTTGTAAGAAGACCCTAGAAATGTGTGGTGCATTGATAATTTTTTTCCTCACCCTTTTCCTTATCTTAAGTAAGATAGGTACAGTAATTGGAAGATGAAATCAAGGATCCTTAGATTGTGAATATTTCTATAAAAAGTTGTGATCTTTAGATTGTCAGATTATTTTATTCTCTCACTTTTTGTTTTAAGCACTTTGATCTCAATATTCTGATTCACTTAGTATAGGTTGCATTATTGGTAGTTAGATCATTCTTCTGGTGCTTAATTACTATGTTTAACTTGTCCTCATGTTTAAGCATTTAAAAAAATAATACAATTATCTATCAATCAGGGTTTTTTTTTTTTTGTGGTTTGATGGAAGGACCACTGGGTTTGGAGTGTGAGCTCCTAGGAAAGAATCCCAGCTCTTCAGTGCTGGGCAGTGGGGATGTAAGACAAAGAATGAAACAGTCTCTATTGTCAGCAAGCTCTTAGAGAAGACAAGAAGTATACATAAAAACCGCATTCCCCTAACCCAAGTATAAAGTGAATAAATACAAATATATACAGAATGGTTAAAGACAGAGTAAGGTGGGAGGGAGTGAAGTGACAGCCGGGAGGATCAGGAAGCGCTCGTGTCAAAGATGATGCCTGAGCTGTCAGGGAGGAAGAGAGGAGCTCCGTCAAGTGGAGGTGAGGAGGGGGCCCTTCCAGGCATAGAGGATCAGCCAGGACAAAGGCTTTGAAGGTGAGATCTGGGGTGAGAAACAGATGATCACAGAATCAGGGGAAGTAATGTTTATTAGCAGGTTGAGAGCGGTTGGGTCCGTGTTGTAGATCCACGGGCATTTGTGTAGTAGGGAAATGATGACATGGTTGGATCTGTGCTTAAGGAAAATTACTTTGGTGGCAGTATGGAGGATAGACTGGAGTGGGGAAAGACTTGAGATAAGGATACCATTGAGGACACTGTTAGAATTTAGGCAAGAAGTAGTGGGGGCCAAAAGTAAAGTGGTATCTGTGTGAATGGGGAGAAAGCAGCTGGATGTAAGAGATGCAACCAAGTGGATATATATAGGGTGAATGAGAGTGTGGAGTCCAGGATAATTACCAGCTTTCTAGACCTGAGGGTCTAGGACAGAAACTTAGGGAATACTTGTAGCTAAGGATGATGAGCCAGTCCAGGTGGAGGAGAGTGGTCAGAGAGATAGGAGGGAAACCAGAAAAGAGGAGTGTATCTGAAGACCCAGACAAGGGTAATGTTCAGGGGGAAGCATTGGTCCACAGTTTCAAATGCAGCAGATACATTCAGAACAACCAGGACTAAGAAAAGATCTGTAAGATCATCGTCACTTTGGAGAGAACTATTTTGACTGAGTGATGAGATGGTCAGAAGCTGGATTACAGAGTTTTGAGGCATAAGGGGAAGCAGAAGGAAATAAGGGCAGGAGTTTAGCTGAGAAAGTGAGAGGTGTAGGATGATGGCTTGAGGACATAACATAGTAGGATAGATACAAATTTTTTGTAAATTGAGGAGGATTGAGCATGTCTGAAGGCGGGAGAATAGGAAACAGCTGTAATGAAGAAGCTTAAGATTTGAAGGAGTGAACAGTGATTGAGGAGGTGATAATTTGGAGAAGACGGAAGGGGGGAGAGCCAGAGTACATATAAGGAGTTGGTCTTCGCAAGAAGTAGGACCACCTCTTTGTCACAGACTGGGGGACAAGAGGAGAGAATGGGAGACGAGGAAAATGGGAAAAACATGAGTTCAGATTGAATGGTTCCAGTTCTTTTTAGTAAAGTGTAAGGTGCAAGGCCCTCAGCTGAGAGGGGCGAGGCTGAAGAGATTTCAGACAGCTTCTTTGGGAAGTGAAGTAAGGAATCAGGGAGGAAGGGGAGGACTGCCTTGTGGCATTAGGGGTCCAGTGAAGATTGGGCAACAAGAATTTGTAACATACCTAACCTTTATAGTTGTGAGACTTCCAGGCCTCAAAGTCCTTAGTTTTTTCATTTTTATAATGAGGGAGAAAGAACTAGATCATCTCCCTAGGTCCCCTTAGAGCTCTAAATCCTATGTCCCTGCGTAATCAATGATTAACATATGGACACTAAAATTCTTCTCCAGTGCCTCATCCTGGCTATGCCATCAGAGCACAGGCTCTCTTACCAGGCTCTAAAGTTTTACTTTGTAGACCTGGTAATGAACTGTGTGCCTTGCATCCTAGGACTTGCAAGCCTAATTAACTTCAGAGATAATTAGCTTACAGGATTAGCCACCAGGGAATGAGTTTTGTCTTTTGGCCCCTTCTGCTCGTAAGTAGTATCTTATTTAGGCAGAGAGATTGGTATCTATCCAGGCAGTACATGTGTTACCGAAACATCAACTTATGTCCTAATTTTGCCACATTTCTTCAGTTAATTTTATTCTTATGTATACCAATCAGTCGTTTTTCTCCATGGACAGGTTCAGCACTTTGGATCTGGGCATCAAGAGTGGAATGGAAACTACGGACATCGGCGACAGCAAGCTTACGTCCCAGCTACTGTCAGCAGTCACCCTTTTGCGCTGTCACAGGGTAGCCCGAGCCACACAGTGGTGCGTGCCCCTGTGGCTGGGACTGCACCCCGCGCAGGGCAGCCTGCTCTTCTTCCGTACCCACCGGCGGCACCACTTGCTACTGCTGCACCAGTCACCCATCTCTTGGCCTCTCCATGTACCTCAAGACCCATATTACAGCATCCAACCTACAGTATTTCTCATCCTAATGGCATAGTTCACCAAGTCCCAGTGGGAATAAATCCCCGTCTGCTACCTTCCCCAACCATTCATCAGACTCAGTATAAACCAATCTTCCCACCACATTCTTACATTGCAGCATCACCTACTTACACTGGATTTCCGTTGAGTCCAACAAAACTTAGCCAATATCCATATATGTGAGAACTCAAATACAATATATCGAGGAAGTTCAGTGATGCAAATGTTGGATTAAAAACAAAAACATGGTATTTAATAAATATTAGCCATGGCACAAGAAAATTATTTTTTGAATCATGTAGACTTGGGTGCAATTTAAACAACTTTGAGCTTTAAAAAAAACTCACTTTTAATGTGTTTTGCACATTTGGTATAACTTGTCTTTGGTCATGTTCTCTTATATAGTTACTTAGGCAGGTGACTTTTGGGAGCCAAAGTCTGGTTTTGCTCCTATTATTTTTTATAAAATTGCCTTCTACTTAGTGCAAGACACGTCTACATTTGGGAAGCCATTCAGTGTACAGATTTAGAGCAACAGATGCACATGTGTCAGACGTACAGTGTACAAGTAAACTGTTTGTGTTATTATCTCTGTCTTGGTATTTAAATGTTGGGTCACTTATCTAAAAAAGGCGAGCTATTGTTCTCACATTTGCATGTGTCTTGCATGGGCAAAATTTTGCCTAGACATTGCTCTTAAATGTTGTCCTAATAATCTCAGCTGCATTGTAAACCGTTCCCACACATAGTGCCTTAAATATTTGAGGTTGTTCATGTTACTACATATATATATAAATGTTGAGGACTGCAGCACTTAAAATTCAGATCTGCTGATTTTTTTTGGTAGAGTGATGTTTATTTTTGGTTTTGTGTGGCATAGTTTTTGGTAGTGGGTGTTTTTTTCCTTATCAAGAGGGCAGCATGTTTTGCTATAGCCAAATTCTGCTGTCTGATTTTTTTTTAAATCTAGCTTCAAGAAAAGCAAGCAGTTAGTAATGCTTATTGAAAGTTGGTTCAGCTTCTTATGGGCAGGCGATAAGTAAACTCTCACAACTCTGCATTTTGTGACGCTTAGTGGAGCTGCAGTACAGTCCGAGAGAGGCTCAGTCTGAGCGGATTTCCTACAGCGCGTAGAGGTGCAGGAAGCTGGACGTGGACTAGATAAGGAAGGGAAGTGCGGAATGCTTGTCGATTCATGACGCGGCTTCGTCTTAGCTTGAGCAAACCGTGCAGTATTTAATAAATAGTAGCAGAACATTTACTATTGAAGCTTGAAGAGATGTGATTCCTTTGTGTGAAAGCCTTCATTTATGCACGTGAGAGCTTCTAACCGCTTTACACGGTGGTGTTTGTTTTTGCCTGTTGTGGTGTGTGCTCATTTAATACATTCCGTCAGGGACAAGAAATTTTACGTGCTTTTTTTCCCACAAAGTGTGTCTTGGGTTTCTTTTTCTTCGTGTGTGTGTGTGTGTGTGTGTGTATGTGTGTGATTGCGTTTAAAAGAAGTTGCTTTTGCAGCACCAAAGACTTAATCATCCATTTCCTATAAAAAGGTAGCTACTTTTTTGCATAGACCTCAAGTATATCATAGTTTAGAGATGGGATTTATGGAAAGATATTAAAAATGAGGCTGTGTTTTAGCTTATGGGCAAGTAATAAATCGTATCATTTATCTTGAATGTATCATAGATAAGCTGCTATATAATGATTGCCACTTCAGATAGCTGTGAAATTAGATGATTAACGTTCTTACTTAGCTTTCTAATTTCTGTGTAAGTCTGATTGAGTGAAATAGAAGTGGGGATTTGATTTATACTTTGCTTTCTTGTTTGGAGTGTCACTGTAACTACTGTATTGTAAATGACTATGTTATTTTGGGGTGTGTTACTTGCATCAGTATTTTATCAACATTAACTTTTGAACTCTTCGCTGCATATAAATGAGATATATCGATGTAACTTAATTATTTTTATGTTTTCATACTGGCATTGCGTAGACACTTGAGAAGCTGTATCTTGCAGGCTTGACTTAACTTTCTTTTTCAGAAACAAAATCTGGAATACAGTCTTTAGAGCATTTACTGGAATAACAGTGCAAACAAAGCATTTGAGCTTAAAATCCCCGAATGTTTTGAAATTAGAGCATTTCTTTAAGTGAATGAATCTCATACCACTAGTACAGCTGTCTTACCGAATTGTCAGTAAGCTAATAAGGGATATGT
This sequence comes from Pseudochirops cupreus, assembly GCA_028627135.1. NCBI lineage: Eukaryota > Metazoa > Chordata > Mammalia > Diprotodontia > Pseudocheiridae > Pseudochirops > Pseudochirops cupreus. Next base: position 30,067,625 of record CM053583.1, on the reverse strand, counting down.
TTTTCTTTACTCCATTAACACAAGCAGTGTTTTATTTAATGACTAGGTGAAATAAATGTGCCTAAAATTGATTTTTAAACAAAAACAAACAACAGTATTAGATCACAAAATAATACCAGCAGTACATTTTTAGATACACTGAAAATGAAGGAGCTTAATTTTTCCCACAAGTTTCAGTGTTTTTAGTAATCAACTCTATGCATTTTATACAAGGATAATTGTATATAAAATAAACATCAAAAAACGAGTAGCCTGAGAGGAATTTACATATAATTTAGACATGTAAACAAACATAAATTTACGGAGTCAAGAAAATATCTAAATGAACTTGTCATATGCCTTCACAGTCTTCTTTTATTTATATAATCCAGCAGATTGTTGATTTCTGTCACTTGGTCCTAGGAATCAGATTTTCTCAATGCAAAATCCATTGCTGGCAATGGCTGTGTTGGGGACACCACGGTAACTGTTTTCTTTTTGTTTGGGGCCATGCAACTTTCATTGCTCTGATGTATTTTATTTTCCTGTGTTTTAAGTTGTAAGGCTGTGATGATGTTACGTTGACAAGTGAACTCAAAACCTTAATGTTGTCTTATAATACAATAATGTTTGTTACAGATATTCCCCAGTTAAGTATGCTACTCTTTATGGATTGTAATCATGGAAATCTTTTTGCATTTCGAAGAAATGCAGATTTCTTTGGAAATTCTTTCATCTAAATTAAGCAAATGGATTTTTAAAAAAACTTATGGAAAAATATTACCCTTCTTTAAACCATTTATAAACATTTTCTTTGTTGGTTTTAATGGCTTTTTAAATAAAACACTGCATGACTACAGAGTTGCATATTTGCATACTATTTTTAATTTGCAAATTATTTTTATAAAAATGCCTGATCAATTTTTATCTTTCAGGGTGTTTAATCAGATATGCTACTGTATCAGCTAAATCTTTTGATTTTAATGTTTTAAATTTCTACTGCTAATTTTAACTTGATTTTTGTTATGTAAAAGTTAAATCACACTGCAAGGTGTAGGAAGATATTGTTTGAATAAGCCCAATGATGTAGACTTGATTACTGAATTTTAACTGTTACCTGTGTAACACTTTGTAGACTTGTGGCTCTCCTTCCTTCCCCTTCATATATCTCTCCCTCCCTCTGGCCTCCCCTTCCCACCCCTCATTCCTCCCTTCCTTTCTCTCTTTCTCTCTCTCTCTCTCTCTCTTTTTCTCTCTCTCTCTCTCATTGGTTGGTTGGGTTTGCTCTTGTTTCTATGCTACACTAGTTTGTCATGTAGCAGTTGCACTGTGCAATATTACAATAAGGACTGGGAAAAAATTTTTATGGCTGTAATGTGTCTTAGAGTTTGCGATAGTATTTCTCTCTAGTTCTCAGTGATTTCAGTGTGACCAAGCCTTCTGTACTTTGTCACAAAAAGCGGGTTTTTCAAGTGACTATATTTTGGTGAGTGTCAAAAATAAGAATTTCTGGTGTATCACTGTCAAGACTCACTTTGAATTAAAACATACATCGCAGCAAACACTTGGCTGATTTTTATTTTCGCTAACACAAGTAGTGTTTACATAATTTAAATGAGGAATTATTCACTTTAAGGCAGTCATATATTTGTTTTAGGGTAAAACAATACTGCTCTTAGAGGTAGAGTCAGGATTGTGTGGTTTGCTTGGTGCCAGTGCCACTTTGCTGAAAACTACTAGGGAACGAATAGCCCCTTGAACCAGGAATAGTTCCGTTCATCCATTTTTTTTTATTCTTTTGGGATTGTAGAAGAAATCACTTATCTGACCCATTTAATCAGTGAATAGTTTTCAATATACTGTAATGGAATTAAAAAAAAAATCCTGAAATCACCCAACTTCTCTTAAGCTAAAAGAGAAATTTGACTTATAAGATGTAGCCTTGGTATTTGGAAGAATCCAAACTGTTTTCAAAATTTATAGCACAATAAAAAAAATTCTCAGTATTTTGTAGTCTTTCTAAATGTGACTTCATTTTTTTTTAGAAGAAATTGTTTTGTTTATTTGGAGCACTGTCCATAAGTTGTGATTGTCTTCGTCACTATTTATTACCCCATTTCATTCCATTACAAATTTCAGTTTAAGAGTATCATGCTAGCCATTTTCAGAAGACTCCTGTGATCTTAAGTGGATCACTTAGGGTTTTTTACATATTTTAAAATCAAAATGTTGCAAATTGTACATTTTAAATGCATTTCTCTTGAAAGTGAAATAAAAAGTACACCCTATTCACCAGTAGTGCCCAAAATAATTTTTAGAAAATAAAAGCCTTTTAGAAGAAATAGCATGGTTATCTGTCATAATATAATCATTTATTGATTTCCATTTTTGGAATTTTTTTTCCGCTATAAATTTTCATAATTAAAATCCAGGCTCCTCAATAGAACTTTTCTTTTTTCTTTTATCAAGTCTCATAACACTGAAGTCCCTGTACTCTGGTAACTTCCATCTGTGGCCCCACCTGTGCTCCCGTTTACTTGTTTCTCTTTTGTCCCAGGTATGACTCACTTAAGATGTAGTTTTGATTTTTCTGCTTTAAGACTATAATGAATTTGCTGCTTGGATGCAGTTTTTATGATAATTGTGTAGTGGGTATCGCTGTCAACTTGTTCTTAGAGTTATATGTTTTTAGCCATATTTTATTAACTGAAATATGTTTTCATGCTCTTTGAATTTTAGTATTATGAAGGAGTACTTTGTTTTATACATCTCCTTTCATGTTATACCATTTAAGATTATCTACAAACCAGAAAATTCCTGATTCTTTCAAAGAATTCAGTGAGTTAAGCCCCTTTTTTTCTGCAAATTTTTTTTCTGATATCTTGTTTTTATAAAACTGTAATTTCCCTTCCCAGAAAGTTGTTCCTTATAACAAAAAAAAAGAAGAAGAAGAAAACAGTCTAGCCAAAACTAACTCACTGGCTGAGTCTGGCAGTGTGTAAAATATTCCATGTCCAGAGTCCCAGGTGTTTGCAAAAAAGGGAAGGAAGTCCATTCCCTCAATTTTTCCCCAAGCTTTTTGGGCATTATAATTTCACAGCATTCTGTTGTTGTTTTTTTTTAAACGCCAAATTTCCATCTATATTATATGTATTGTTTTCTTAGTTCTACTTCAGTCAGTCAGATAATAAACATTTATTAAGCATCCAATCTGCCAGGCACTACGCTAAGACTCTGCATCAGCTCTGAAGGTCTTCCAGACACTTCTGATGTTCCACATTCATTTGTTACGATGCTGCGATATTCTATTACATTCGTGTATCGCTAAGTATTCCCCAGTCTGTGAACGTTTACTTGGTGTTCAGTTTTTTGCTCCACAAAAAAAAAGCCTTGCTCTGAATAAATATATTGATGTATATGGGATTTTCCTGTCTTATCTTTAATTTTGGTGGAGTATATACCTAGCCCTAGGGGGTCAACTAGATGTCGCAGTGGATAGAGTGCTACCCCTGGAGTCAGGAAGACTCATCTTCCCGAGTTCAAATCTGGTCTCGGACAATTACTAGCTATAGGACCCTAGGCAAGTCACTTAACCCTGTTTGCCTCCATTTCCTCATCTGTAAAAAGAGCTGGAGTAGGAAATGGCAAACCACTCCAGGATCTTTGCCAAAATCAACTCCAAATGGGGTCATAAAGAGTTGTATGTGACAGAAAGAACAACAACCTAGGAGCAGGTATGGACATCGTAGTCACCTTTCTCCCTTTTTTTAGCCTAGTTCCACATTGATTTCTAGAATGGTTGGAATAATTGTCAGCTCTACCAAAAGTGTTAATGGTGACTCTTTTTATGTCTCCGCTTCCCACCCAATGTGGACTATTTCCATCTTTTCTCATTGTTGTCAATTTGCTGTGTATTAGGTGAAGCCTTAGAGCTTTTTAATTAACAATTTTTCTCATTATTATTGAACTGGTGAAGTCTTTCAGAATTACAGGGATCATTTAAAGCAGTCCAAACAGGACAGAAATCTCTGCTGTTGCATAACTAGCAAGTGATTGTCCAATTACTGCCTCAAAACTTGGAAGAGAACTCAAGGCAAGCCGTTCCACTTATCTGCTTTTTTTAAAGGTGTTCCATAGACATCTCAAATTCAACATGTCCCAAAACAGACCCCACCTTTTCCCCAAAAGGCCCCTGCACTATTGCAGAGGATACCACCATGATCTTAGTCACTCGGGCTTGCAAATTCTGTCATTCTCAGCTCGCAAATCCAATTTGTTGCCATATCTTATTTGTAATATTTCTGGAATACATTGAATACATCTGGAATACGTCTCCTCTCCACACAGCTGCAAGCCAGATGTAAGCCTTAACACCTCACACCTGGATTATTGCAAGTTCTCTCCCTGTCTCAAGTGTCTCCTCGTTGTCCAATTCAATAAATGTTTATTTGGTGCTTACTATATATGCACCAGGCATTGTTCTAAGTGATAAGGATATAAGTAAGAAAAAGTTCCTGCCCTCAAGGAGCTCACACTCTAATAGGGGAGGGAATAAAATGATTGCTAGGGAGTACCAAGTGCAGGGGCATGATATTCTGTGGAATCCAAATGGAGCTCCTGATGGAAAAAGTTCTGAGACCTGTATAAAGGAGGACTTAAGGAAGAAGTTCTTGCTCCTCCCCATAGTCAGAGGAGAGGCCACTCAGGGAGTTGAGAAGGCTTATAGAGTCGGGCAGCATGGGGATGAGATTTCCCGTGATCAGCTTATTCCTGGAGGAGGCATAATGGATGCCCCTTGGAATGGAAAGCAGTAGAAAATGGAGAGTTATCACTCAGCTGACAGTGATTTTTCTAAAGCACAGCTCTGACCACGTTTTCCATCTACTCAGATTTACTCCAGTGGCTCCCTATAATTTCCCAGGATTAAATCTAAAATTCCTTTACATTTAAAGCCCTTTACAGCTTTTCCTACTCCACCCCCATCTTTCCAGTATTCTTAGACTTTACTCCCCATGTAGACATCTTATATTCCAGCCATACACAGGCCTTCTTGGTCGCAAGCATTAATGGATATTTTCTGTGTGCCAGTCACTCTGCTGAGCACTGGGAATACAAAAAGGCAGTCCCTCCTCTCGTGGAATTAACAGTTTAATGGGGAAGATTGCAAATAACTATGTGCTTACAAGATCTATACACAGTAGATGGAAGGTAATCTCAGAGGGATGGGAGGGACCAGGAAGGCCTCTTTCAAAAGGTGGTTTTTGAGCTATTTCTAGAAGGAAGCCAGGAAGCAGAGTTGAAGATAGTGTTCAGGATATGAGCGACAGCCAATGAAAAGAACAAGTCAGGAGATGGCATGCTGTGTGCATAAACTTCCAGAGAATTTGTGTCACTAGATTGTAAGAATCCATAAAGGACAGTAAAGCATAAGGCTAGTTGAGAAAGACTTGCCAAATTTTTGCATTTGATTCTGGAGAGCTGCTGGAGTTTGAGTGTGTGTGGGAGGGGTAGGGGGAGGAAGTACCAATGTGATAGACGTGATCAGACCTGTGCTTTAGAAAGATTGGCAGCTGAGGGGAGGATAAATTGGAGTGAGGTAGGAAGACCGACTGTCCATTGCAGTCGTCCAGAAGTGAGGTAACGTCCCACAGCAGCACCGTGGCTGCATGAATGGAGAGCAGGGGGCATATATGAGATCTGTTATCTGTTATCAGGTACCACGCTTGGTGGTAAGACGACAACAAGTTGGGTATTCAGGGTGAATGAAACAGGAGTAAAGACGGTGCTGAAGTTGGAAGCCTGGATGACTGAGTGCATGCTGGTGTTCTTAATAGTAAGTAATAAGTTCAGAGGAGGAGGGGATTTAGAGGGAAGGATAATCAGCTCTGCTTTGAACATTTTGTATTTGAGATGTCCAAAAGGCAGTTGGAGATGTGAGACTAGAGCTCAGGAGAGGGGCAGGTAGGTGGCACAGGGGACAGAGTGCCAGTCCTAGAGTCAGAAAGACCTGACTTCAAATTTGTCCTCAGACATTTACTATGAGCAGATAACCTGAGCAAATCACTTAATTTCTGTTTGCCTCAGTTTCCTCATCTGTAAAATGGGAATGATAACAGCATCCACCTCCCAGGGTAGTTGTGAAGATTAAATAAGAATAATTGTAAAGCACTTAGCGCAGTACCGGATTCAATTATTAAAATGCTATGTAACTGTTAGCTGTTATCATGGTAACTTCTTTATAGAGATCATGATTGAACCCATGGGAGCTGATGAAATCACCGAATGAAATAATATAGTGGGAGAACAGGGCCCAGGCAAGCCTTGGGGGACACCCGTGGTTGATAAATGTGACCTGTATGAAGAACAGGCAAAGGAGACTGGAAAAGTTTGATTAGGTAGATGGAAGAACAAGGTCACCAGAACCTAGATGGGAAGGAATGTTCAGATGCTCATCGAATGTCAGAAGCTGTGGAGAACTCCAGAAGGATGAATAGTTGAGAAAAGGCAATGAAATTTAGCAATTAAGCAATCCTGGAGAGCTGCTGGAGTTTGAGTGTGTGTGTGGGGTAGGGGTAGTTTGGAGGGAACAATTAGGAGAATGATGAGTTTGGAAGTCAGGTTGCAGAGTTCTGCAGAATCTTTTAAGGCAGCCACTATTAGTCAACTATCAATGGTTCCTTCTGTGCCAAGCACTGTGCTAATCACTGGTGACATGCAGATGTGCAAAAGAAAATCCCTGCCCGCAGCAAGGAGTTTATAGTCTGTGAAAGGAAAGAAAATGGAGGTGCTGATTATAGACAGCTTTCTCAAGTAGCCATAAAGGAAGAGATGAAGGATTTTCACAAATGGGAGTGATCAGATTAAGGTTTTTGTTGTGTTTTAAGTAAGGGTCCAGTAGATTAGAGTAAGGATAATAGAGGTGTCAGTCTGCTGGAGAGGGCAGGATGGAAGGGTACATGTGAAAGGGTTTTGACTTTGCAAAGAAATGTCACCTCTGTGTGAGATGGGTGAAGCAAACTGGGGAGTACATGAATAATACTAGAAGAGGGGAAGAGATGGCCTCTATTTAGTAAAATATGAAACAAAATTCTCTGCCAGAAGGAGATGGGATGAGAGAGGGATGCCTTGGGCAAGTTTGAGCATGGATGAAAAGATGAATTGGGACAGTATGTTGGCTAGAGAGAAGCAATGGATCACCTCCCTCGATAGGCTTCTTTCCAGCCGCCAATGATCTGTTCGAATCCATTCTTCGATGATTAACATACTCCCACCCTGCCATCCTATCCCCATCCAAAGATTTTAATCCTCTCTGGCAGTCATTGTTCAGTCACTGTCCCCCCCCCCCACCCCCCCGCTTCCTCCCCCAATTGCCTGCTCCCTTTCTCCTACCCTTCTCAACTTTGAGCCCTGAAACATCCCACTCCAGAACTACCCATCCTTTCTATTGTGCTCCCTGGAATGTCTGCTCCATAGTTAAATAAGCTTGATTTCATCTTAAAACTTTTCATTCTTCCATCTTCTTTCATTCACTGAGGCTTTGTTTCTTTCTGATGACATGACTTTCTTGGCCACCAGCACTGGTTACACTTTCACTGGTCATGGTGGCAGACTTGTAATACTTGTTTCCTTTCGCTGCTTTGTCCCTTTCTCTACAACCATCATTCAGTGACTTCTCCTCCTTTGAGGTTCATTTAATCCATTTTTATCACCCAAGCAAGTTTCTGATATCTGTTAGGTACCAACTCCCAGGATACTCTTATCTTTGTCTATGAGTTTAGTGCCTGGCTAACAGTCTTTACCCCTCAACTCCTGCCCCCATACTAGGGGACTTCACATACATACTGATAACGCCCTCAAAAACTTTAACTTCCTACTTCTTCAGTTCTTCATTTCCCATGACCTACTCTGCCTCATCTTAGCTATGCGTAGAAATGATCAAGATCAAGACCTTTGATCCTGGCATCCCCCAAAGTATTCCACTTCTGTGTTCAGGGACTCTGGAATTCCTTTATCTGATGGCAACCTTTTAATCATTTTCTCTGCCTTACGACACCTAACCCTGTTCTTCATCCTCATCATGACCTCCAATCCCTCCACCCCTTAGGTTTTTTCCTAGTCTATCACCCTTACGCTTTCCTCCCTTCCCCATCTTGATCCTTTGGCGAACCCGTTCAGTTCCACACTGTCCTCTATTTTCAAGTTCCTTACCACCTTATCTTGCTCTGCCAGGACTCAATTTTGTATTCCTCTCTCACCTATCCTCTGCCTTTGCTCCTATTCTTATATTGTTGAATGGAGCTGGAGAAAATCCTGAAACCTGGGTCATAGACTAAGCCCACTCAAATTTATGTTCCGTTATATCAACTGGGCACTCACAGTGTCAAGACAATCCTTTTACACCTTCACAATCGATTCACTGTCCTAACCACCACAGCAACTATTTCAAAGTATTCCAAGCTTTCAAACCTTCATGACCACCCCTTCCTCACTCTCTTAGCTGAGGACATCACCTCATACTTCACTGAAAACCAAGAGCTCTTCCTCTCTGCTTGCTTATTTTGCATCATTCAGACATCTTCCCCTGCTATGTCCTGCTTCAGTCCACTCTCAAGAAGAAATGCTCCTTATGCTTTCTAAGACAACATCCTCCATGTGCACCTTAGATCCAGTCTCCTACCATGTTCTCCAGTAGGTTGTCCTTACTATCATCTCTACTATCTCTTATTTTGGATTTCTCCTGTCTACTGGTTGCTTCCCTGCCATCTACAAACATGCTCATGTCTTCTCCATCTTAAAAAAGAACCCAAACCCTCACTTGATCCATTGATGCCCTCCAGCTATGATCATATATCTCTCTTCCCTTTTGTGACTGTCTCTACTTCCTTTCCTCTGACTTTCTTAACCACAGCCTGGCTTCCAACTTCATTATTCAGCTGAAATTGTCCTTTCCAAAGTTGAATCTCTTAATTGCCAAAACTGAAGAATGACGTTTTCTTGAGCCATTCTCCTTCAACTCTTTGACTTTTGATACTGTTGATCACCATCTTTTCCTGGACATTCTTCTCTTTAGTTTTTTGTAACATTATCCTCTCCTGGCTCTCCTATCTGTCAAGCTCGTCCTTAGTCTCTTTTGCTGGGACATCCCCTAAGGCTTTCTCCTGTGTGCTCTTCTCCCACTGTATTATTTTTAGTGATCTCACCAGTTCGCATGGATTCAAATATTATCTCTATGCAGGTAATTCTTATATCTATTTGTCCAGCTCTAATCACTCTTCTGACCTCCAGTCTTGTATCTCTAACTGGCTACTGCATATATCTAATTGGGTGTTCTATAGACATGTTAAACTCGACATGCCCAAAGCTGAACACATACCTTTTCTCCTAAACCTTCCCCCATTTTGCACTTTCCCATTTCTGTTGATGGCACCACCATTCTCCACATCACCCAGGCTTATAACCTAGGTATTGTCCTTATATGCCATATCCAATTTGTTGCCAAGTCCAAGTGATTATATCTTCTTAACTTTTCTTGTATACTTGCCCTTCTCTCTTCTGATATTAGCACCACCTTGGTGCAAGCTCTCATCACCTCATGCTTGGACTATTTTAATAGCTGCTGGTTGGTCTCCCTACCTCGAGTGCCTCCCTTCATTTTAGTCTATAATCTACTCAGTTACCAAAGTGATTTTCCTAAAGCAGAGGTCTGATCATGTCCTTCCTCCTACCCCATCCCATTCAGTAAACTCCATAACCATCACTGCTTTCAAGGTCAAATATAAAATCTTCTGGTTGGCTTTTTTTTTTAATTTGACCACTTCCTATCTTTCCAGTCTTCTTATTGCTTTATTGCCTTCTCTTCTATGACTCAGAGACATTGGCCTCCTCATTGTGCTTTGTACAAGACACTATCTCAAAATTCTATGCATTTTCACTGGCTGTCTTCCATGCTTTGAACGCTCTCCTTCCTTACCTGCACTTCCTGGCCTCCTTGACTTCCTTTAAGTCACGGCCTGAAATCTTACCTTCTGAATGAATTGTTAGTGATTTTCCTCAATGCTAGTTCTAACCTTCCCTCTGACATTACTTCCATCATCCCTGTATACAGGGATGGCTCAGTGGTTAGAGTGCTGGGAGACCAGAGTTCAAATCTAGCCTCAGACATTTACTGGGTGTGGGACCCTGGGCAAGTCACTTAGTTTCTGCCTTAATTCACTGGAAAAGGAAATGACAAATCACTCCAATATCTTTGCCAAGGAAACCCCATGGCCAGCACGTAATTGTCTACCAGCCAATAAGAGGCATTTCTAAAAAACTACCTTCACGTGTGATCATTGGAAGCCAGAGATGAACATAGTACACAGTTTAAAATTTTAAAATAAGTTAAACTACAATATTATTTTTATTTTCTCAATAGCAATAAAAGCTTTTGTTTTTTTACCTCATCATAGTTTTCCCCCTTCTCTTTCCTCCTTCTAAGAGAGTTATCTCATATAACTAATAGTATTTAAAAAAAAAAAAGAAAAAGAACGATAGGGGAAAAATCAGCATAATCGGCCAAGATATACATTGAAAAGTCTGTATGTGCAATGTTTAATACCCATGGGCCTCCAACCTCCATGAAGGGGCGGGTTGGGGATGTCATCTCATATCTCTTCGTGTGAATCCTACTTGATCTGAATAATTTTGCTGCATTGACTTTTAATTCTGATGTGCAGTTCCTTCCAATTACATTGCTTTAATTACTGTGTCTGTTGTTCTCTTGACTGCCTACTTCACTCTGTACCAGTTCGTGTAGATCTTTTCATGCTTCTCTGTGCTCATCACACTCATCGTTTCTTACAGCACATTACAGCATTCATGTTCCACAGTGTCACAGCCATTTCCAAATTGATAGGCATCTACTTTGTTTCTAGTTCTTCACTATCACAATGAGTGCTGCTATTAATATTTTGTTGCATATGGAAACTTTCTTCTTATCAAAATTTCCTTGTGAGATAAGCCTAGTAATGGAGTTTCTGGTTCAAAAGATACAGGCATTTTTGTACTTCATTTGCATAATTTTAAATTGTTTTCCCAAAGGGTTGTGCCATTTCTCAGATCCACCAACAATGTATTAGTGTGCCTATCATCCTACAACCCCTCCATCATTGACTTGCCATTTTTTGTCATCTTTGCCAATTTACATTGTGTGAGTGGCAAGACCTCAAGATTATTTTGATGAGCATTTCTCTTATTATTAGTGATTTGGGGCATTCTGTCATGTGGTTGTGAATACTTGCAGTTCTTCATTTGAGAATTGTTTGTAAATATCCTTTGACAACTCATCTATTGAGGAATGACTACTAGCCATATATTTACTGATTGTTTATGTGTCTTTGATACCAAACCCTTGTTAGAGAAATTTGATAAAAAGGATTTCCCGCGTGCAACCACGTCCCTTATCATAGATACATTAATTTTGTCTGTGCAGAAGCTTTTTAGTTTCAAGTAGTCAGAGTTATTCATGTAATCTTTTGTAATTGTCCCTATTTCTTATTTTGTTAATAATACATCTACTTCCCATAGCTGTAAGAGGTATGTGATCTGTTTCTATTCAAATTTTTTTTATAGCATGATCTCTGTTATTAAGGTTGCATATCCATTTGGAATGTGGTATGAAAGGTATAAGCCTAATTTCTGGTAGCCTGCTTTTTAGTCCTCCTAGCAGTTTTTAATCAAATGAGGAGTTTTTTTCCCTAGGTATTTTATGGTTTTTTCCATTTTTTCAAACACTGGATTATTGAATTCTATTGTTTCTGATTGTCCCTTGTTTAGTCTGGGCCATTGATCTATTTTTCTACTTTTTAATCAATACCAGATGGTTTTGATTACTGCTGCTTTATTACATAGGATAGCTATCCTCCCTTTGTCCTTTGCATTTTTCTTCATTTTTCTTGATGGTCTAGATTAGAGGAAGCTTGAAATCTTCATGCTGCCTGCAAAACTCCCCAGTGCTGCCCAACTGGATTAAAATGCAATTGGGAAATCTTTAACAAAATAATTAAAAGTACAGCACAACATAGATAATGTTAATTTGTGCTTTTCTAAGTCAATATGCATGAGTAAGGATATGTTTTTATTCAAATTTGATATTACTAGATCTTTTAGTTCTAGATCTTTTGTTTTTCCAAATGAATTTTGTCATTATTTTTGTCAAGTTCTATAAAGTATTCCTTTGTTAAATTGATTGAGATAGCATTGGAAGTATAAATCAACTTTGACAGTATTGTCACTTTTTTTTTTATTATATTGATATGGCCCAGCCAGGAACAGTGAATATTCCTCCATCTACTCAAGCTGTTCTTTATTTCTTTAAGGAGCACTTTTATACAAAATAAATCAAGGCAGCTGTCATTCCAAAGTCTTAGTTAATCCACTCAGTTTTGGAGCTCTTCTTTGGGCTAGGTTGTCCTATTAATAGCTTTTATAATTGACTCCATTTTCAAAGGAGCTCCAAGCTGGTTGTGGTCCTGCCTCATGTATTCCCAGCTACTGGGAGGTTGAGGCTGGTAGGTCTCTTGAGCTGAGGAGTTCTGAACGGCAACAGCCTAAGCTGTCTACACTCAGTTGGACATTGATATGGTGAGCCCCTGAAAGTGTGTGTTGGGGTGCACCAGGTTGTTTAAGAAGGGGTGGACTGGCCCAGATCAGAAACAGAGCAGATCAAAGTTCCTGTGCTCATCAGAGTGGATGGAGTCAGCCCATGAACACTCTTTGTATTTCCAGTGAGAAAGAGGGAGACCAAGCATTTATTTATTCATTTTTAGTATGCAACTCCACAGTGTTAAGGGTATAGTTTGTGACCACAGAAGTTAACTTTTCCTACCTACAATTCCATGGCACAGCAAAATATAGACTAATAGGGTAGAGAAATTGAGCAAACTAACAAATTGTTTTGCCTTAATTGTTTGATTTTCATTTTTTCATATGTAGTCCATGGTGGTTCTTTGAATCCTGGGATACAAATGCCACATTTTGCTATGACCTTAAAACCAAAGTCCAAGTTTGAGACAGCGAATATTTCTACTTTTTGAGGTACTACAGAATGATAGAATTTTAGAGCTGGAAAGGAATTTAGATATCCACTATTATGAAAGCAGTGTATGATGCACATTCATATTAGTATGATGAGTAATTGCTTACTGATTCTTAAATATAAAATGTCCATAAGCAAAGAAATTTGCTAATTATAGAATTTGTTTTACACTGGTAACTGTGCTGTATAGAGCTGTGGCTTCTGAGTTGGGGACTACTTAGTTTCAATTTTGCTATCTAATTAGCAGTATAAACTCAAACATTTCCTTTATTCCCTTTGAACGGATCCGGTCAAAGGAAGGGTATTGGATTAAATCAATGGTTCCCAACCCTTTTAATGATTTTTTGAAAATGTCTTGATTTTGTATGTGATAGTGCTTGTACCATTAGTGTCTACTGACTGAAGAGTGTATGATGATACAACACACTCCTTTACGTGAATAATGGTTGGCGATTCACCAATTTATAAACGGCCAGACTAAGACAATCACTTAAATGCCTTTTCCTTCTACATGCAATTAAATACAGTAGTACTGAACTGTGATCAGCAGAGGGCGCAGGCGTTTTCTAATGATTTTGAATTCTACAGGGTTCCCACAATCTTAACTGAAGAAATCAGAGAATTGACTGACTGAAGGTCAAAGTGATTACTGTTCCATGAAAAATAAGTAATTACTTTTTTCTTTTACAGCGTAGAAAGTGATCGTTGACTCTGTATTCTCCCTTGCCCCTCGAATCCAGTCAGTTGCCAAATTTGGTCAATTCTTTTTCTTCAGTATCAGCTTTCATCTCCTTCTCTTCACTCAAATGGCCAACTCTTGCCTGGACTATTGAAATAGGCTCTTACCTGGTCTCCCTGCCTTAAATTTCCCCATTCTCCACAGAACTGCCAAAGTGGTATTCCTTAATTATGGTCAGTCCGTGTGATTCTTCTTCTACAACTGAACTGGTCACTATTAGCCTTGGGAAGTCTTCTTCCTGGCATTTACAGCCCTTTACAGCTTGTTCCAATGATATTCCCAAGACTAGTGTACATCAGTCCTCTTCGCCAAGAGTCCTACTCCAATGCCTTAATGATGTGGAGATGACTGGGGGGATCGTGAATCCACTATGTTCTGACGGGTTTTGCCATAATGGAAAGACTGCAAGCATGATCAGAGGTGTGCTGGTAAAAAGTTTAATGACCAGTTTTTTTGGGGGGGCAGGTGGTAGTGGGGAAATGAATGTCCAGCTCCCTTTTAAGTTTAATCAGCATTATTAATATGTTTGTGCTGGCATTCTTCCAACAGAGTTAGCAATAGCACTATTGCATAACATAGTCTATAAATTTCAAATTGATACAATTGTTTTAAAAAGCTAATCCCATTAGTTTATTAAAATTTTATCTTAATATTTTAAATTTTAATTAATTTTAATTAAATTGATAATTAATTTTAAAGTTTATTAAAATTAGTTTAAAGCAGATATTCAAGAACTCAACAAAAGGCTGTATTTATATCTGAACTCATCTGTGTATCTTCATAGGCCAGGATACTTTAGCATTTGATATTCAAAGAACACTCACACTATGATATAATGTGATGGCATATATAATAAATCACAATAAAATGCTTTTGATAATTGATAACATTTTAATAATAGAATTATAAATAGGTTATTTATCTTATGGAAATTTAGGGAATGCAAACTGGAAATACTTTAGTAAAAAAATATTCATGGCTCTATAAAAGGCAAAAAATTAGAAACAACTTATATGTTCAAATCTAACCTCAGACTTTTGCTAGTTGTGTGATCCTGAACAGGTTATTTTATCAGTCTGATTCAGTTGCTTCATCTGTAACAAAGGGATAATAATGGCACCTACCTCCCAGGGTTGTTGTGAGGATGAAATGTGTTAACAGATGTGAAATGTCTTGCAAGTCTTAAATGCTGTTATTAATATTGTATTAATGTCATGGTTTTACAGATGAGGAAACTGAGGCTGAGAAGTTAAGTGATTTGCTCAAGGTCATAATGAGTGTCTGGGGCAGGACTTGAACTCACTTTTTTCTGACTCCAATTCTAGTACTCTATCCTCTGCATCACATGCCTGCCTGGACATTATAAATATCATGAAGTATTATTGCTCCATAATCCAGTGGATCTGTGATTGCATTGATTTTAGAAGGTCCTTCCAACAATGCAGATTGTCACCCATTCATGCCTGCTGACTGTTCTGACATTGTACTGGGAGTCAGGAAGTCCTTGGTTCATGTCCTACCAAAGACTAGATGTGTGATCCTGGGATAGTCACTTAAGCTTTCTATGTCTCAGTTTCCTCATTTGTCAGATGAAGAAGAGTTACACCAAATGGGGTTACAAAGCATTGGACATGACTGAAACAACTGAACAACATTCCATCCTCCATGTTCTTCTCTGAGTGATACTTATTTTGTATTCTTTGAAGACTGTTAAGCTCTACAGTTTGTAGGCAAACCACACCAGTAGATTATTGGCACTGAAAGGATGAGCTTTTATTTGTAGGAGAAAATGGGGAGCACTGAAGGAACACTGTAGTCCCATGAAGATGATCTAGCCCACTCTTCTCCTGTTTAAGTCTCAGAACAACTTGTTGTTCATTTGGACTGTCTGTCCCAGATCGATGAAGCCATAAAACAGGAGGTATGATGCACACAAGGGAATATAGAAAAGATGTAGAGAAGGTGATGGAATGGAATACAAAGGCATTTATTAAAACCCTTACTATGTGCTGAGCTCTGTGCTAAGCACTAGGGATACAAATAGAGCATAATTGCTGCTCTCAAGGAACCCACACCATGTAAAGGACTGCTCAGGCTCAGGTTCATTTCATGGCAGAAGGACCACAGATGAAGGACCACAGGGAAGATGGTGAGGCCCTGAGGACCTTGAGGAGTAAGGGCTGGATAGAGGTACTTTTACCTAGAGCATAGTGGGTCCAAAGGTTAGAGAGGAGTGGGGCTCTGTGATGCCTCTGGGAGAGAGAGGAATGTGGGAATCAGTATCCAGCTGAAAGTAGGTTATCTTGTATGTGATGACAATGGGACAGTATACTAATGGGGGTTGTGCTGGGAAAGGAAAAGGTCCATGGATCCCGTCTGGTGTTGCTGGTTCATCTACCCTCAGGTGGTAGGCTGGGGTTGAGGAGGGGAAGGTCCCCACTCTCGCAGTGGTGGCTGATGTAAATGATCAGCAACAATCTGAACCTGATACATCCTGATCCCACAACTGTATATTTCTTTTACAAAAAAAAAAAAAGGAAAAAAGAAAGTAAAACCAGTAATTCTATGACCCTAAAAAAGAACTTCGTATTTCAAGAAATCTTAAAATAAAATTGTCCAGATTTTTTTAGAACCAGAGGGCAAAGTGTTTTATCTCCTGAAATAAAGTCCAAAATGAAAATTCCCAGTAACATCATAGCTGAAATCCAGAGCTTCCAGGTCAAACAAATACTACTGTAAAGAGTCAGAAAGAAGGAATTCAAATCCTGAGGAGCCTTGTTCAGGATCACATACACACTAGCAGCCACAAGTCAAAAGGAGTGAAGAGCTTGGAATAAGATATCTCAGAAGGCAAAGGATATGGATTTACGCCAAGAACAACCTACCCAGAAAAACTTAGTATGAAGCTCAAGGGGCGGGAGGAAGTGGGGGGAAATGGACCTTTAATGAACAGGGCTGTGGAGAAATCTTGAAGTTCAAACAGGAGTGAAGAGAAACATAAAAAGATAAATGTGGGTGAACAATGACAAAAAACTAGGCAAAGACAAACTACTTACGTTCAAATACAGGCATTCCCTCTGATGCCTTTCATCATCAGGGTTTATAGAGGGAGTTCAGTTAGGTAGAGCATGGAAGCAGTTCTCATGTCTTAAAGATCTTAAGAATGGAAAGAGAGGAGAGGAATACACTGGGGTGGGGTAGATGGGGAAGGAAGGGAAAACCATCTCATAATCTAAAGTAGACATCCACACACACAAGGTGGGGGAGGATAGCTGACATTTGAACTTCACTGTCGTCTGAACTGGGCAAAAGTAGGAAAAATACCCAGAAACACAGAGTTAAGTACAGAAATACACTTCACTTAGCAGGGAATTAGGAGGGAAAGGGAAGAAGAGGGAAGGTAGACTGAAGGATGGATTCATCCCAAGCAAAACAAATGCCAAGGCTGGCCAAAAATGTTCATAGTTCTTTTTGAGGTGACAAAGAATGAACATCATCAGATGAGAATGGATCAATAAGTTACCATTATAGAAATGTGATGGAATAGTATTGTGCGGTTCTCTTGTCTTTGTAGTGAGCAACCAGGATTCCAGAGGTCTGATGGAGAAACATGGTCCCCATCTCCTGATAGAAAGGTGAAGGATTCAGAGTGCAGAAGGAGCTAAGTTTTTTTGGACGTGGCCAATGTAGAGAGTTTTTTTTTTTTATTGACTATACACGTTTGTAATGGGTTTTGTTTTTCTTGTGCTCTCAGTTAGGACAGGGTATGGGAATGGTGATTGGGGTTGGAGGGTGAGAAGTTGGATCTTCTCTAATGAAAACATTCTCTCTCTCTCTCTCTCTGTCTCTCTGTCTCT
>CM053583.1:30026055-30049475 GCA_028627135.1 Pseudochirops cupreus | reverse complement strand
CAGGATGGATCTCCCCACTGCAGTGCCTGGTATCTCAAGTTCCAGTTGGATGTAGTCAATAATAATAATAATAATAATTGCATAGATAGACAGACAGACAGATAGATAGATAGATAGATAGATATCTACACATTCATAACATTTGATTATGGAACTCAAGATTCCAGATTCTTTCTCCTCCTCCCTCACCACCCATCCCCACTGGAAGGACAGGCAATCAAATACAGGCTGAACATGTGAAATTACGCAGAACCTCTCCATAGTGGAACTCAGATTCTCTTGAAAATTTTATTTTTTTCAGTTATCAAGAATTCATTTTTTCATTTCCTACCTACCCCCACTCATTGGAAAAAAAGAAATAAAAGTAGGAAGAAAGAAAGGAAGGAAGGAAGGAGGGAGAGAGAGAAGGAAGAAAGAAAAGAAACAAGGAGGGAAGGAGAAAAGAAGAGAAATGAAAGGAAGAAAGAGAAAAAGAACGTATAATTATGAAAGCATAGTCAAAACAAATTCCCACACTGGTCATATTCAAAGTGCATTTTTTATTCTGCATATTAGCTCATCATCACTCTTATGACATGGGCAGTGGTTTTGTTTATCAATCCTATGGACTCATGGTTGATTCTTCAGTTTAATAGCGTTCCTAAGTTTTTCAGAATTATTTGTTTTTATAATATTGATGTCATAGTATAAATTGCTATCCTGGTTCTGCTCACTTCACTCTGCTTTAGTTCCCACAAGACATCCCATGGCTCTCTGAAACCATCTCTTTCTTTCTTCTCTTTCTTCCTTTTTCTTTCTTTCTTTCCTTCCTCCCTCCTTCTCTTCCTTCCTTCCTTCCTTCTTTTCTACCTTCCTTTAGCACATTAATGTGTTTCATAACATTCATATACCAGAAATTATTCAGCCACTCCTCAATTAATAGGCATGTCCTCAGTTTCTAGTTTTTTCACCACCAAAAAAAGAGTTATTACAAACATTTGTGTACATATAGGACATTTTCCTTTTTCTTTGATCTCTTGGGGCATAAGCCTAGCAGTGGTGTAGCTGGATCTAATGACGTGCTATTTAGTAACTTTTGGGGTAGGGTTCCAACTCTCCTTCCAGAATGGTTTGTTCCCATCCACAATCAATTCACAGGTCCACCAACAATCTTCCCGTTTAGCAAATTGCCATGAACAAATTGCCACGAACAAATTGCCACATCACCATGCCTACTTTCCCATGGCTCTTCCAACATTTTTCATTTTCATTTTTGTCAGTTTTACCAATCTGAAGGATCACTTGAATTTGCATTTCTCTAATGACTTCTGATTTGGAACATTTTGGGAATATGGCCATAAATAGCCTATGGGTTCAAATTCTAACAACACGCCAACTATAATGGACGCAGAAGAACTATATAATGTAAGTGGGAGGTAGTCTCAGAAGGGAAAGCATTATTTATCTTCTTTTGTTTTCATTCAGATCTTCACTCAATCTACCACCAACTATGAGGTCTCTTAAAATGATATATAGAATTATCTCCCCATGGGAGCAGTGAATTATTAATACAGCAAAGTTTACAAAGAATGGAGGTAGGTCAGATTGAAGTG
This sequence comes from Pseudochirops cupreus, assembly GCA_028627135.1. Taxonomy (NCBI): domain Eukaryota; kingdom Metazoa; phylum Chordata; class Mammalia; order Diprotodontia; family Pseudocheiridae; genus Pseudochirops; species Pseudochirops cupreus. Next base: position 30,047,883 of record CM053583.1, on the reverse strand, counting down.
GCCCTTCCCATCATTCTAAAAGATGAGGCTGTCTCTCCCAGGCATGAAGCTATGGGCGTGGAAGTTTGGACCAAAGATGCCAGCTGGGCAACTTTTTATTACTTTTTGAATCAGATTTTCACAGTGTGAACTCATCATTTTTTTGGAGTGTTATTTCACACCCAAATTAAAAGACATTCTGTAGTCTTATATAAATGGTGATTGCATAATCTATTTATTCTCTGTATTAGACTGTGACAGCTAGGTGGCGCCATAGTGCATAGAACATCAGGTCTGAAACCAGAAGAACTCATCTTCCTGAGTTCAAATCCAGCCTCAGACACTTCCTAGCTGTGTGACCCTGGGCAAGTCACTTAACTTGTTTGCCTCAGTTTCCTCATCTGTAAAATGATCTGGAGAAGGAAATAGCAAACCATTCTAGTATCTTAGCCAAGAAAACCCCAAATGGGGTCATGAAGAGTTTCCTGAGCAACAGCATTGGATTGTAGGTTACTAATAATAGTTAGCATTGATCACATATTGGTTTAAGAGTTGCAATGTGCTTTACAAATATTATGTCATCTGAGCCTCACAACAATTCTGGGAGGTAAAATGAGGTATTATCCCCACTTCACAACTAATGAAACTGAGGCATTTTAAGAGAAGTTAAATGACTTGCTTAGGTTCACACATAGCCTGGAAGTGTCTGAGGCTAGATTTGAACTCAAGTCTTCCTGACTCCTAGCCCCGTATGCTATCTACTACATTGCGTAGCTGCTTTGTAAAATAAAGACTTTTACCTAGATTATCCCTGAGGTACCTTTTAATTCTTTTGTTTTGAGTTGGAAAAAGGAAATGAAATCTCTAGAGGCTAAAAACTTCCCCAAAGTGATGTAAGTGAGAAACCACAGAGCAGAGATTGGAAACTAGAACCTTTGATCCCATCCCATGATTCTTTTTGCCATATCATTCTGCCTCCTAGATCCTGGTCATTTCTCTACCTAACTCGCTCTGTTACCTTGAGAAAACCCTTTCACCTCTCCTGGCTTCCCTTTCCTCATCTGATAAATGACTATTCCACCTCTGAAATTTTGAGCCGTTCTGACAACCACTGCAACCCTTGTGGGAATCTTGCCTCCTTATCACTTTAATATCCCCTTGAGTGTCTCAAGGCTCTGGGTGATTCTAAGAACCGAGTAAGGAGAAGCAGGGGCTGGGACTTTTCTATCATAAAGTTCTGGGCAATCCTGTTCATTCCTTTTGCAATAAAAGAAATATGGGTATAATTTATGACCTTATTTGAGGCATTTCTGGATGGATTGGTTATGCCATGAGCACTGCAAAGGAAAAAAGATGCTCTGCTTAGCTGTCGCTGGGAGCCTGCCACAGACCTGGAACACCAGTGAATAACGAGTCCAGGAATCTTTGCTTCACCTTTCTTCGTCCCCTGAGCAGGAGTCCTTCCCTTCCCCCAACATACTTTATGAACCATAGGAGTGCATGAGAAATTTCCTAGCGCAGAAGAGTGGGTAGGGGAAAGAGGAGGTAAGAAAGAGAAAGCTAATGGGGCTTATTTGAGTGGGAAGCAGGAGAGAGCATCTGTTTACTTTAACTCTAATTATACATATAATAAAGCTATAGCGGTCCGTATGTTGCCTGTCGGAATTCATTGGGTGCAAAAGGGAGAGAACCTGAGAAAGGAAGTCACTCCAAGGGGTGGGGGCAGAGCCAAGATAATTGCAGCAATTAATGTATTTTAATATCTTTATAACTCAGCAAGTAGCTACAGGTAGACCTGGGGAAGCTAATAAGGGAAAAAGCAAAAGCAATGAATCCCACCATGAACGGGATCAGCTCTGGCTTTGAGAGCCCCCTAGTGGCCAGAGGGGATGTTAAAACCTGCTGAAAGGTGGAGAGCCTTACTCTTTCCTCACAAGGACACTGTTTAAATTGGACTTAGTGGCGCCTCCTGCTGGTCGATGCAGATACTGCACGCTGATTTACTCCATAACCTTTAAGTGGATTTTAATTTACATGCCAGCTGTTTCTTTTTATGTTCAAAGGGGGACAGCTCAGAGCAAGCCAAAAAAAGTCACATGACTATTAGAATGGAACTGGTGGGTTGACAGCTGTCCGCTTGGGGGGATTTATATTCATTCTTCCAAGGTCCACTAACCTTCATTAAAAAACAAACATCCCTATGGTGTGTCTATAAGATGCAATCTAAATTACTTTAAAAAAAACAACTGCTTAATGTGAATTTCCCATAGACATAGCTTTTCTTTACTTTGATGTGCTTGAAAGCAAATTGTATTTCTCTGAAAGTGAACTTTTATTTGGTCTGGTCTGAACGGTGGCACCTGCTTCATCATGATATAATAATAACAATTATAACACCATGTTTTAAGGTTTACAAAATGTTTTCCTTACAACTTTGTCAGGCAGACTGTACTGGTAAGATAACTTTCTATGGTCACATAGCTAGCAAGTGGAAGAACTGGATCCTCTCATTTCAAATCCATAGCTGTGTGACCCTGGGCAAGTCACTTAATCTCCTTCTGCCTAAGGCTCCCCAGCCATAAAATGGGGATAATAATAGCACCTCCCTTATAGAGTTGGTGTGAGGATCAAATGAGATGATATATGTATAGTGCTTAGCATAGTGCTGGGTACATAATTGACACTTAATGAATGCTTGTTCCAAATTAAAACAACTCTCAGGTACCACCTCACACCTGTCAGATCAGCTAATATGACAAAAAAGGAAAGGATGAATGTTGGAGAAGATGTGGGAAAATTGGAACACTAATGCATTGTTGGTGGAGTTGTGAAATGATCCTGGAGAGCAATTTAGAACTATACGCAAAGGCCTATAAAACTATATATACCCTTTGATCCAGCAATAGCACTACTAAGTCTGTATCTCAAAGAGATCATAAAAAAGGGAAAAAGACCCACATGTACAAAAATATTGATGTTTTGTGATGGCAAAGAATTGGAAATTGAGGGGATAACCATCAACTGTAGAATGGTTGAACAAGCTGTGGTATATGAATGTAATGGAATACCATTGCTCTATAAGAAATGATGAGCAGGCAGATTTCAGAGAAACCTGGAAAAACTTACATGAACTGATGCTGAGTGAAGTGAGCAGAACCAGATTGTACACAGTAATAGCAGCATTGTGCAAAGATCAGCTTCGATAGACTTAGCTCTTCTCACCAATACAATGATCCAAGAAAATTCCAAAAGATTCATGATGGAAAATACTATCCACATCCAGAGAAAGAACTATGGAGTCTGAATGCAAATGGAAGCATTCTATTCTCTCTTTCTCTCTTCTCTTCTCTTCTCTTCTCTCTCTCTCTCTCTCTCTCTCTCTCTCTCTCTCTCCCCCTCATAGTTTTTCCCTTTGTTCTGATTCTTCTTTTCATTCTTCTTTAATATAGAAAAAGTTTAATATGATTGTACATGTGTAGCCTATATCAGATTGCATGCCATCTTGGGGAGGAGGGAGGAAAAACTGGGAACTCAAAATCTTATAAAAGTGAATGTTGAAAACTAAAAATAAATGAATTTTAAAAAGAAATGCTTCTTCTCTTTTTGTTACGCCGTAGCTGACTAGGACAATGTGCAAAGTTACATAGATATCAAGGGAAAGATTTGAACCCAGGCCTTCTGTCTTGTTCCCTCTGCTATACCTTCATCAAATACATGTCACTTTCCCACTTAATAGGCTCTAGTGTCTCCTTATTACCTCCAGGATCAAATACAAACACATCTGTCTTACATTTAAAGCCCTTCATGGCTTGACATTAGCTTACCGTTCCAGGATTGTTCGGACTCCACTTTGGGCCAAGCAGAAATGGCCTTTTTACTGTTTTTCACACGTGACATTCTGTCTCTCATCTCCAGGCCCTTGCAGGAGTTGTCTCCCCATGCCTTAAGTGTCTTCCCTCATCAGTTCTTTCCCTTGGAGTTTCTTCAAAGCTCAGTTCAAGTATCATCTCCCACTCCATGAAATTGCCTTGTATTTAATATGCATACGTATATATTTATATACTTATATATTAGGGGAGGAGTGAAACACTTTCCATGGAGCTGGGCATATGCCTTCATCCCTTTCTGAAGGACACATCAGTCAATCAGTCTTTCAATAAACACTTATTAAGCACCTATTATGTGCCAGGCACTGTGGGGATACAAAGAGAAGGGCAATTAAGAGAGAGGTTGGAGGAATCTTATTAATTAAGTCCTACTGAGTAAAGTTCTGAAAGAAAAGAAATGACAACAAAACCAGAGTCCATTGTCCCTATCTCCACACTGATGACAATGTTCTGCTAAGAAATCTTGGTGTGCCAAAGACACATGAGAGAGCAGCTTGATAGAAAGCCACACTGTCCCATATTGTGGAAAGACTGGACAATTTTCCTGTTTATAGAGTAGCCCCAGAGAATGGTCAGCCTCTATAAGGACAATACCCCACACTTATCTGTTGCTTTGGGGGGAATCAGTTGTACTTTCTGATAAGCCAATAGAGAATAATGATGGGCAATCAGATTCTGATAAGAATCTCCTTATAAACCTGATGTAGAGAGACTGACAGAGCTAAGTAAGTCTCTCTGTAGATGATTATTTGAAGATGGAATTGGGTATGAGTTTCCATCAGACAGAGGGAACTCAATGGAAGATTATCCAGCTATAGAGAAATTTCTCTTCAGATGATAAAGGAGGACCAAACTTTGAAAACCCCCCAAATCAACATGATACCCCAGTTGTAGAGGCTCCTAGGAACCCTAGTATAACCATAGGAGATTGCGATCTTGAATAAACTCAGAAATTAGACTACAGAAGGATGATTGTCAATTATCCACAAGCTGAGGATGACTTGGTAGAAGTGCCAGGACTGTTTGGCTGGTGACCAGAACTACTTCCTATGCATCGGGACAAATTTCAAGCTATTCTTATGGCAGATGGAATACACGGATGAGGTATGGATAATGTGTGTTTTTCATTTTATGATTTCTTTCACTATATTATTCATTATTGCTAACGAATTATGTTTCTTCATTGTGGATGCAGGGCTGATACAGACACTGGTGTGCACTATTTGATAAACATTGTATCTATGGGTTCCTTTGATAGGTATTGCTACATGATACTAACAATGATAATAATAAACATAACATTCATATAATGCTTTACGATTTGCAAAGTGCTTTGTACGTGTCATTTGATCCTTATAACCATGTGAAGCAAGTGTTATTATTATTATTGTCATTTTACAGATGAGGAAACAGAGGCCAAAAGACATTCAGTGAATTGCCTAGGGTCATACACACTGATAAGATGCTGAGGCAGGATTTGAACCCGGGTTTTTCTGACTTCAAGTCTAATACTCTAATAAATGTGCCACCTAGATGCTTTTTCATGTGTACATGTGGTCTATATATGCATTTATTTTATACAACTATTATGAGTTAAATGGTCACATATGATGAATGCCAAATTTGAGGTTATATTGTACTTTGTACTGAACCAGTACGGCACAGTATGAAATGCTGTCTGTAATACTCACACATATACTGGTTTCTCCTAAGTGATTTATAGGGTCTTCACATTTTAAGCTATGGGAAGCTTATAATAATGCATTCCAGTGATACTTCAGCAAAGCTAAATGGTCAGGAAGTGTGAAAAGATAGAAATACTGAATTGTGAAAGACCTTCATATGCAAAAAATTTAATAATTTCACACCTTAGAAAGGGTCTGAAGATTGAATAGCTCAATTCTGTATCAAGAGACCAACAGAGAAATGAATTTACCTCTAGGGCACAGGGCACATCTCTAACTTTGTCCCAAGCTATTGAAGCATGTAACCTCAATAGAGTCTAGCTAAATTGGACTAATGTGCCATAAGCCAAGGAAGGGTGCCTGGTTGTGGGAAATGGCCCTGAACCAGGTAAGAATGTCAAATAGGAGAGGCTAGACTTCCTCCTCCTGACGGGGACCACTTCCTGCCTGGAAGTGACAAACATCTGAAATGAGGCTCTCGAGGGAGTTCAAGAAGAGAAACTTCTGCCAACCCCAGGCTAAAGATCACAGTAGAATGAAAGATGAAAAAAGGCACTATACCCTTTGACCCAGCAATACCACTTCTGGGGTTGTATCCCAAAGTGATCATAGAAGTGGGAGGAAGACCCGTATGTACAAAAATATTTATAGCAGCTCTCTTTGTGGTGGCAAAGAATTGGAAATTAAAGGGATGCCCATCAATTGGGGAATGGCTAAACAATTTGTGGTTCATGATTGTGATGGAATACAATTGTACTATAAGAAATGAGGAGCAGATGGACTTCATATTTACCTGGAGAGTCTTATACGAACTGATGCCGAGTGAGAAGAGCAGAACCAGGAGAAATCTGTACACAATTACAGACGCAACGAATGGGTGACGACCAATTTTGATAGACTGGACTCTTCTCAGCAATGCAGGGTTATAAGACAACTCCAAAAGACTCATGATGGAAAGAGATGTCTACATTCAGAGAAAGAACTAGAAAGCACAGAGTTTCAATGCAGACTGAAGCAAACTACATGCTCTCTTTCTTTTTCTTGTTTGGTTTTGTTTCCTCTTTCTCATCATTCATTCCATCAGTTATAATCCTTCTTTACAACCTGACTAATGTCTAATGTGAAAGTATTTGCAGATCCTATACTTGATTGCATGCCACCATGGTGGGAGAGCAGGGCGAGGATGAGAGGAAGGGGGAGAAAATTTGAAATTCAAGGGATTGTGGAACTGGATCTTGTAAACTAAAAGTAAACAAACAAATTAATAATAATAAAGATAAAAAGGCACTATAGTACTTAGGCTAAAGAGAGTATCGTACCACCCAGCCAAGTGAGTGGCTGCAGGGGGTGAAAGATTGATGCTGCCCAATGAAAAGTGGTCCCAGGGAGACAAGCAGATTGACCCAGCCAGTAGAGATACTGGTCTCCCTGAGAAGAGCCTAGTGGTCCCAAGACCTGCTTGATCCATCTCAATAGAGAATTTGACTTGTGCACCTGAGACCCTCTGTCCTCTGAAGGGAAGAGGCTTAGCTGAACAGTGGCTAGATGTGGCTGTCACTGAAGCCACTCCCCACAGTGACCTTCAAGAGAATCCTCCAGAGAAAGAAAGTCTATTGAAACCCTTTGGCATGCCAAAGTCATGAGTTGAGTTGGCCACATGTACTCTACACACATGTGCCTCACGATTCTCATTCTTTAAATTTGTGACTACTCTTCTCCTCATGGATGCTGTGTGCATTTGTGGGAGAGTATCCTCCAGGTTTTGAGGGAAATGCTTTATAATTACTGTTCTTACTATGTCTTCTGAGTAAATGTATTTGCTAGATAACTGAGTCTACCCACTTTTGTTAAGGAAGAATGCACAGTTGGGGGCTTATGAGCTATAAGTTGAGAGGATAGCCATCCATAGGGTTACCCCCTTAAATCCTGGGAAGGAAGGAACAAGCATCTGTTAAGTAACTCCTATGTACTAGAGCAGTAGTTCTCAACCTTCCTAATGCCACGACCCTTTAATACTCATATGTGGGCATATCTGCATGTGGGCGGACTGCCTGGAGACGGATAGAGGAGTGGTGTCTCGGTTCCTAAGACCATCGGAAATATGTGTTTTCTGATGGTCTTAAGCAACCCCTGTGAAAGAGTCATTCGACCCCCAAAGGGGTCACGACCCACAGATTGAGAACCCCTAGTAACTAGAGGCTTTATAAATATTATCTTATTTGATCCTTACAACCACACTGAGAAGTAGGTGCAATGATCATCATCATCATTTTGCAGTTGAGGAAACTGAGGCAAACAGGGGTAAGTGACTTGCCCAGGGTCACACAGCTAGTAAGTGTCTGAGGACACATTTGAACTCAGATCTTCCTGACTCTATCCACTGCACCACCTAGATAATCTTTCCAGGTTAGATTCCAACTCATGTTTTTCTGATTTCAGACACAGCACTCTTTTCGCTGCACCACCTAGTTGCCTTCCTCCTCTGGGGGCTTAATCTGCCAGTGTCAGTGTGGGTTGGGGGAATGAGCCCAGATGAGGTGCTACACTTCTCTCTCACTATAATCATCTATTCTTTCATCTTTCCCAGTGCCTCAATCCTCCTAACTTATTCATCTTCACGGTGACCTCCCGTAACAAAATCATGCTGGGTTAACTTCTTTCCTCAAAATCCTACATCAGCTCCTTTGCCCCATCCCTTCCCACCTTCCTACTTGCCTCTTTCTTTTTTTTTTTTTTGGAGGGGGGAAGGCAAGGCAATTGGGATTAAGTGACTTGCCCCAAGGTCACACAGCTAGTAAGTGTGTCAAGTGTCTGAGGTCAAATTTGAACTCAGATTCTCCTGACTCCAGGGCCAGTGCTTTATTCACTGTACCACCTCACTGTCCCTCCTTTTCCTTTATTAAGAAAACAGGTACTATATTTCATGAACGTCCTTTACTCCTCATCCCACATTTCAAAACCCCTGAGCATCATCCCCCATTCTCTGCTCTTTTGCTCCAGTCTCTGACAAAGAGGTGACCCTTCTCTTCACCAAAGGTACTTCCTTCCACTTGTAAGAGTATGTCTTTGATCCTCCCCTTTTATTTTCAATATTTCTCCATCTATTGGCTTTTTTTGATTGCTGCCTACAAATATGCCCATTCTTAAAATCCTTTTTCTTGATCCTACCATTCCCTCAAGCTATCAACATCCTATATCTCTCCTCCCTTTTATAGCCAAGTTCCCACGGAAAAAAAGCTGACCATACTCATTGCCTCCACTCTCCCTTTCTCCACTCTTTGACTTTGACACCCAGCTTCTGCCCTCACCACTAATTTGCCAACAGTTTTAAATTGTTAAATCTGATGGCCTTTTCTTATTCCTCATCCTTCTTGATCTCTCTAGTTTTTGGTACTATTAGCCATTTTATTATGCTGAATGGGCAGCTAGATGGCAAAGTGGATAGAGCCTGGAGACATGCCAACTCATCTCCCTGAGTTCAAATCCAGCCTCAGACACTTTCCAGTTGTATAACTTTGGAAAAGACATCAAACGCTGTTTGCCTCAGTTTCCTTATCTATAAAGTGAGCTGGAGAAAGAAAAAGCAAACCACTCCAGTATCTTTGCCAAGAAAACCCCAAATAGGGTCACAAAGAGTGGAACATGACTCAACAACAATGATGCTGAGAAAACTTTCCTGGTTCTCCTCTCCCAACTGTATCTTCTCAGCCTCCTGTTCTGGATAACCCATATCCATCTCCCTGTCAGAGAGTGTATCCCAGGGCTCTATCTATGGCCTTCTTTTCTTTTTTTCTTGACATCCTCTCTTGGTGACTTCATCAGCTCTCATGGATTCAACTGTCATCTCTATGGAGATGAACACCAGATCTATATATCTAGCCATAATCACCTCCCTGAGCTCAGTATCCCCAATTACCTCTTGGATATCTCTAATTAGATGTTCTACAGGACATCCTCAAAAATCATCACCTCCAAAATAGATCTCATGAGCCTTCCCTGCCCCCAACCCAAGCTACACTTCCTCCTCCAACATTCCCTATTTCTGTGGAGGGTATGATCATCCTTCTAACTATCCAACTTCCCAATCTTAGCATCATCTTCCTTCTCCCTCACCTCCCACAGTCTTCATTTGCCAACTCTAGGATAAAATTCTCTGGCATTTAAAGGCCCTTGTGAGCTGGTTCTAGCCTACACTTTTCTAGGTTTACTACATAATTCCTCTTCCTGCACACTATATTCCAGCCAGCATTCCATCTCTCACCTCCATTTTTATAGCACTTGCTGTCGTCCAGGCTTTTAGCACAGTCTGCAGGCTCCCATGCCCAGAATGCTTTGCTCCCTATCTCCTTATTCATACACACTCAAACTTTCTGGCTTCCATTAAGATCAATTCATGTGTTGGCTCCTAGAAGAAGCCTTTTTTGATTTTCCTAGTCTGCACTGGTCTCTCTGTCCTCAAATAATAACATATACATTGACCCGTGTCCAGAGTATGTCTTCTCAGAGAGGCAGTGGAGAGGGAGCTTGCCCCTTGATGGCTGTAGGACCCTGAGCTAGTCACTACCTTGCCAGGGTGATAGGCATTCCCTTTGTCAATGAAACCTCAGGGCTAATCCCTATCTCCTCAGTGGAAAGGGAGCCCCTTGGATTTTAGCCTTCTATCCCCAGCACTTAGCCCTGAGCCCATAGGAGGCACTGGAAAAAGGCTTATTGGATTAGATTATTTTCTGTCTTCTCTATCGTGCTTACATAGCACATTGCTTTGTATGAAGTGGATGCTAAATAAATATTTGTCCGTTCGATTTACTCAGGCCCATTCCCCCGGCCTCTTCATCTGTAAAATGAGGGGAGGAAGACAAGCTTGTTTCCTCATTGTGAGACGTGACAGCCCAGAGAATGTGTCTGCAAAGCACTTTCCTCCATCCAGGGTGGAGCACTTGGTGGCTGCTCCGTTCGTTCTGCAGAACGGCCTCTTTAGAACCTCCACCTGGAACAGGAGGCCTCCTCTCCTCAAGCCACTCAGGCTCTTCTCCTCCAAATCAAGAATTATGAGGAAAAGAAACACAAGCAAGACACCTTGCAGAGGGAAAGGGAGAGCCCAGAAGGGGGCCTCCTTACCTCGGCTGCTTGGAAGAGCAGGGAGAGATGCACGCCTGTGGGAGTGTGTGTGTGTGTGTGTGTGTGTGTGTGTGTGTGTGTGTGTGTGTGTGTGTGTGTGTGTAGAAAGGGAGAAGGGAGGGAGAGAGAGGGAGGGAGAGAAGGAGAGGGAAAGGGAGAGAAAGAGAGAGAGAGTGCGTGGGAAGGGGCGGGGGGTGGCGCGCGCGTCTCTGTTTCCTCCCTTTCCTCGCTGGCTCTGGTCGCTACGTGATTTCTTTGTCAATGAAGCGCCGCTTCTCAGCTGCAATAGCATTTCCAGCCCCAGAGCGTGAGCCGGAGAGCCAGAGGGAGCCGGAGCCCGAGTGCGAGGCCGGAGGGGCGGAGAGGCAGTCCCGCCAGCCCACACGACGAGCCCCCAACCCAGCCTGCATTGGCTGCTGAGGCGGGCAGCAGGAGACCCGGAGCGCCCGCTTGCCCGCCTGCCCACCTCGCCCACGTCCCCACTGGCGCCCGCTCCCAGGACAGAGCCCCGGGGCCGCCATCCTCCCGGTGCCCGCCGTGCGCTGCCTTGCGGGGGCTGGCTTGGTGCAGAAGGAGGATCGGGAGGAGGTGGCAGCGGGAGCAGCGTGGGAACCCCGGCTCCCAGTGGGTGAGGACGCGGCTGCTGCTCGGGCGCCTGGATGCTGCCCGCGCCCCGGGCGCGCTGAAGCTTTGGGCAGCTCGAGCTCAGCGCAGCGCCCTCCCGCAGCAGCCACTCCAGCCGTGGGGCCATGGCCCGAGATGCCCCGTGAGCTGGCCGGCCCGGGGCGCGGACGTCGGGCTAGGAGACGAGGCTCTGCAGCCCCGGCGATTCCAGGAGGACGAGGACCGGAGGCAGCTGCTGCGGCGGCGGGCGGCATTGATGTGTGAGGTGCCCCCATGGCTCCCCAGGGCCAGAGGGGCGCGGGGCCGGGGGCGCACGGGGCCAGCCAGGCCGCGGCGAGCAGCCCCGGGAGGGCTCCGGGCAGCCCGAGGCCGGTGTCCAGGGCTGCTCCTCCCACGCCTCCGCTGCCGCCGCCGCCGCCGCCGCCGCTGCTGCCGCCCCTGCTGCTGTTGTTGCTGTTGCTGGCGCTGGCCGAGCGCGGCCGCGCAGCCAACTCCGGTAAGCACCTCGGGGCTCTGGTCCCGGCTCGCCCCTGGGCTGGCAGGGGTTAGAGGGAGGAGGGATCTTTGCAGCCCGGGAGCTGCAGGCTTGCTTTGCTCTGTTCTTTGCTTTTGCCTGCAAATCTGTTGCAGGAGCACGACTGTCAGCAATCTGCCTCTGGGAAGAAAAGAATGCCACACGTGTGTGTATGTGTGCATATGTGTGTGAGTGCACTGCATTCCTCTTGCTTTCCATGCAAGTTACTGTTTCCAGATGGTCTCCTAGCAGCTACACTTCACTCCCTTTAAATAGAGTGTGCTGGTGAGGCTAGCAGAGCCATGCACAAAGGGTGCATGCGGAGAATCCTCTTTCAGGGTAGGGAAAGAGTCCATGCTATGGTGGCCCCAACCCACCTTCCACACTCACACTGGCTTCTTTCAGTCTGATTAATGCAAGGACATCTCATTTCAGTTGAATTCCATGTGGATGTCCAAAGCAGTATTTTTGATTTTGACTTACTCAGGAGAGAATCCTCATTTTCTTCAGCGGTGTTAATCCCTGGAAAGTCAACTGTGGTTCCTTTCAGAGAGCCCAGAGACTGTACCCGACTCTGCTCTGTACGAGGGTTTACAGTAATTTTTTTTAAAGAGGAAAAAGTCCTGATTTAACCTCCCAGATTATGATAGTTATTCTTTAGGACAGTTTTTAAAAGTCTATTCTAATGACTGGGACGCTGTTCCGTTGTCCTGTTTTGAAACTTATTAATGAAATGAGAATGATTTTTCTCCAGCTTGGGAGAGAGCAGGTATTCATTGTCTGCTCTTAGAATATAGCTAGTTGTGAAAAGCTATGGACTTATGGTACAAGTTGGTTAGGAACAGCACCAATCTCTGCTTGCTCTATGAGAACACACGAATCCACGCTGAAATGATCACACCCCCAGGGCTATGGAATGGAGATTTCTTTAACCATGAAATTGCTCAAACTTGCACTTCAGGTCCTCTAGACCAAGTAGGGTTTCCCGACTTTAGACCATGGAACCCTTTTCATTAGCTAGAAGGTATGGAAAAGCTTTCTTTGACATGAGAAACTGATGAATATTTTACCTATCCGTACAAGTCCTGTCTTAGAAATTGGGGTTATCCTTGGTAGTTAAGAGGGTATGAATAGAGACCAGTTTATGCACTGAGGTTTGGGGATAGAGGAGTTGTGGGAAAGGAATCTGTTTCTCGGCACCAGATTTTATGCATACAATAGTTTGGTGATGTATGTTTGGCATGCTATAATAAATAATAGGAGACAAATGTAAGGCACATCGGGTTCATTAAATCAGCCTGGAATAAGGAGTTTGGTTTTGAACGGATAAAATTGGTGGTTTTGTAAACTGGTATCGAAGGTTTTTTGTTTTGTATCTGGGTTTGGGCCAAGATTGTTGGGTACTGAAAGTTGTTTGGCCACCAAATAGCCTTTGATGCCCCAGGGACTCTGTGAGCTTGCTAATGTGTGCACTTGATCCAACTCTGCTGCTCAGGGCCTATACATGCCTGCCCATCCTGAGCAATTCTCCGAGTCTGCCCAGAATGTCCCCACAGGGGCTACATCCAGTGTGCCAGAGGACCTTCCTCAAGTTCTGACATTGTAGTCCTATCAGCAGAGAATGTACTTTGTCCACTGGATGAGTCTCATTCACCTTGGCTTTCTCTATTGTCCTTTGGGTGATTCTCAATCTTAATTCTCTGGTCACTGCCCAACAGCCACATGAGATCTTAGGAAGAATCTTGCTGTTAACAATGCGGGCCTTTGTTTCTCTGGCCATCACATAAATATCATATATGTCAAGCAGTAACCAGTGCTTTCGTAGGATGCCCTCACAGATTCCCAGTTCCTTGCCTCCTGGTCCCTCTTGCCTTCTTCATCCATTGATCATTCTGAATCTCTGATCCTTTTCAGAGTTAAACATCCTCTGTCTTTCATGGCTAAGGTTTAAAGGTTTCCGATTTGTAGCTCCTGTTTTGGCTGGCTGTCTCACCTTCTCACCTTTTTTTGTTTGTATGTGTGTGGGGATAGAGCAAAGACAGTGGGAAAGATTCCTTGGTTAACAGTGGAGGAGAGAGTTTAAAAAAAAAACAACCCACAGCATTAATAATGGCCTTTATCTAGCTCTGTTAGATTTGTGAAGCACTTTGCATAGACTATCTCGTTTGTTCCTCATGACAACTCTGTAGGGTAGGTGGAAAAGTCTGAGGCTGATGGGGTTAGGTGACTTGTCCAGGATCACACAGCTAATAAATATCTGAGTCAGGATTTGAATTCAGGTCTTCTAGACTCCAAGTGGATAGTGCTCTACCCATTTTACCACTTAGTTGACTTGACTACAACAACAAAACCTCGGAAGCCTCATGTTGTTTTAATCAGAGATTTAGAACTGACTTCTCCTTTTCCTTAGGGTCCTCTGTGGGCTCCTTGCTGTTTTGGTCTTCTCCCCAAGACTCTGAGCTCCATTGTAGCTGCATCACCAATGGTTGCCAGACCTCTCCCGGGCCAGTTTGTTCACTTTCTCCTTACACATGACTAGCTCCTGTCTCATTCTTAGTTTAGTCTTTCTCTTATTATCTTGCTTCTTAGACTCTACCTTTTCATCTCTCATTTCTATTCAGAACCAGCTCTTAGCTCCAGGACACTAGGGATGCCCTTGTCCCCTGACCTCCTGCTGTTCTTGCACTGCTGATCCTCAATGCTGAGTGGCCCCCACATCTAAATTCTTCTTCTTTAGCTTCTGGACCACTCAGCTCCTCTGGAGAATGGCATATAATTGGGCTGATTTCACCCACCATAAATTTCTGATGCATAGACTCAGCTGGGCTGACAATGTTGTACAGAGGGCCTTTGATTGGGGTCTCTGATTCTCCAGTTCATTCTCCCAGCAATTGTTTCATACTTATTTACCTCTCCTCAGGCCCCCATTCTCTCCCTATTTCCCATGAGTTCCCAGGACCCAACCTGTCATCTCACTGAGAAGATCAAAACCACCGTTTTGGGCTCTCTCAGCTCCCTTCTTCCAGATCTTACATCTTTTCAAACATTTTTGCCAGCTGCTATAAAGGACCTTAAGGTTTATAGAATGCTTTACAAATATAACCTCATCTGATCCTTACAAAAGTCTTGTGGGGTAGGTGCTATTATAACCCTCACTTTACAGATGAGAAAACAAGGGCGGCTGGTGACTCAGTGGATAGAGCACCCGGCCTGGACTCAGAAAGTCCCAAGTTCAAATGTGACCAGATACCTACTAGCTGTGTTATCCTGGGCAGGTCACTTTGCTTCTGCATGCCTCAGTTTCCCCCAACTGTAAGTTGGGAATAATAATAATAGTAATAATATCTTCCATGGTTGTGAAAATCAAGTGAGATAATGTTTGTCCAAAGCACTTGGCATAGTGGCAGGCACTATGTAGCTGCCTATTTCCTTCACTGAGGTAAGCTAAGGGACTTTCTCAAGGTCACACAGCTAGTTTGCATCTGATGCAGTATTGGAGCAAAGGTCTTCCTGACTTCAAATTGTCCACAGCTCTATCCACCATGCCACCCAATCGTCTCAAACTTCTGATTGTCTTCATCTATCATCTCCTCTTTCTTGTCATAGCTAATCCCTCTACCTGTCTATACATATCAATCCATGTGCCAGGTGTTGTGCTCACTCAGGGGAATGCTGTTATGAAACTGACAATCCCTGCCCTCAGGGAGCTTACATAGCCAGAGGAATTGTAGCTAAGTAGGAGAGTTTGGGTCTAGGCAGTGACAGGGATGGTCTAGGGATGGTGAATGGAGACATGAGAGAAAATATAAAAGTCTCTGCCCTCAAGGAGCTCCCATTTCACATCTCCAGTCCTCACCGGCTTCTTGCCATCTGTTTGCACACATGCTAAAGTGTCTGTGCTTCTAACAAGTGCTTCTTTTGACCCTCTTACCCATTTCTGTCTCACCTCTGACCTCTCTTATACAACTAGACTTCTTGGAGAAGTGGTCCACTATCTTTCCTTTGTAGGCTGGCTCTTGTGCTTCTATGGAAAGCATTCTCTCCCAAGTTACCAGTGAAACTTTTGGGAACCTTTAACATCACCAGTGGCTTCCTTCTAATCTGCTTCAGCCAGGTGGTACCACTGCATCCTGGGCCATGAGCAGTCACCTCAACTCTTATCTTGCCACTGGCTTCCTATGACTCTGGAGGACAGAGTGAGACTGGCTACTTTGCTCATCTCTGCCTCACTTGAATCCAATTCGTGCATAAGTCAAGATATCACCCTGGTGATGTCCTTGGTCCTCTTTGAGAATGAAGGACGAATAACAATGGTAGACAGAGTAGTGGTCTTGAGGTCAGTTCAAATATGACCCCAGTCATCTTTGAGCCAAGTGACCCTTGGTAAGTCACTTAAACTCTGTCTGCCTTAGGTTCCTTATGTGGAAAATGGAGGTGATAATAGCATCTGCCTTCCAGGTCAATTGTGGAGATCAGATGAAATCATTTGTAAAAGGGTATCGCAAACCTTAATGTGCTATATAAATACTTAATATTATTAATTAGGAAAAAGAAATGAAAATAATGATGTTATTATTGTTTCCCTGTGAAGCTGATTTTTTGTACTAGATGTCTTACTGAATTTCATCTGATTAGGTTTTGGGTCCTGCCTCTGACATCCAGCGTGCTAGCTATCTCAGCCTTGTATCCTCTGGAAATCTGATGAGCCTCCTTCCTTTTTTTGGATGAGATTCCCAAATTAGCACATGGAGAGAATGGGATAGACACACATTTACCTACATTTATAGCAAAGGTTTTTTTAATGGAGTGTCTTATCCTCTTCTTGTGGAGAAGATGGGGAAATGTGGAGTAGATGATAATTGAATCAATGAATTAAAAACTTGTTGGCAGTTCAGTGAATAGAGTACCAGCCCTGGAATCAGGAGGACCTGAGTTCAAATCTAACCTCAAACACCAAATGCTTACTAGCCATGTGACCTTGGGCAAGTCACTTAATCCCTGCCCTCCCCCCTCCAAAAAAGCAAAAAAAAAAAAAAACCCGATACAAAAAAACCCCCAACAAAACAAAACAAAACAAAAAATGTGTTGGATGACCAGATTCAAAGAATAGTTGTTAATGGGCCATGGTCAAGATGGGCAGAGGTCTCTAGGGAAGTCCCCTGGGTATATGTGTGCTGTTTAACCTTTCTTTCAATGAGTTGGGTCAAGGCATAGATGGTAGGCTCATGAAATTGCAGATGATGCAAAGCTGGGAGGGAGATATCATCAGTGGATGGGAATGAAGATCCAGGAAGATCTTGAGAACTTCCTTGATGACCTGCCTGACCTGTAGTAACCTACTAACAGGTCTTTCCAGCTGTACTCTTTACCCCTCCAGTTCAGCCCTTCTTTTGTGACCGTAATTCCTCCCTTTGCTCAAAATGTGTTCATTGTTCTCTGTTATATTGTTCAGTCATGTCTTACTCTTTGTGACTCCATTTGGGGTTTTCTTGGCAAGATACTGGAATGGTTTCCCATTTCCTTCTCTAGCTCATTTTACAGTTGGTGAAGCTGAGTCAGACAGGGTTAAGTGACTTGGTCAAGATCACACAGCTAATAAGGATCTGAAGCCTTTTTTTTCTTAGACCTTTAACTTTCCAAGAAGACTGCCTTTGTTACTTGCTGCCTGTGTGACCTTAAGCAAATCATTTGACTTCCCTAGCCCTCAGTTTCCTCACCTGTAAAATGAGGGAGATTGGAGTAGATGTCCTCTAAGGAACTCTCTAGCTCTTTGATGTGATGACCTAGCTATCTGTAGGAGAGATCATGCTTTACTTCGTCTCCAGCCACCCCCGGGCTCATCTTGATATCTGCCCTGCCCCTGGTTGGATACCCACCATTCTTCTTACCCTATACTTTTTGCTCTGGGCATGACAATCAAGTCAACATTACCTTTGCTTTTGGAAAGGGCAAGATACTTGACTGCCCTGTGTCTCCACTTATAAGGTCTGTGATGCTCCAGACTAGCCCTTCCCTCCAAGTATATGTTGCCTTCTCCTACTGGGATGAAAATTCCTTGAAGTCAGGGACAGTCTCAGTTTGTTCATTTTTATTTCTAGTGCTTAACTTCCATTAGTCTTAAGAAATGCTTTTTTATTGTTGCATTGATCTTTGCATCTGTCTTGAGGTAACTAAGTTTGATTCAGCAAATACTTTATTAAGCAGCTCTTATGTCCAACATACTTGAAAGGCCATATGGGAACAACAAAAGAGACAGCCACTGCCCTCAGAAGGCTTTTATTTTTATCATGGTGATGTCATACAGATAAGGGTAGGGTATGGGTGTTACTGGCCAAGGAGAGATGAAAGAAAGAGCTGTAGAATAATTTGAGGAGGGAAAAGAGCTAAGGGGGGGGGCAGTCAAGGATGGTGGGGATCTCTTGAACTGAGCCT
Organism: Pseudochirops cupreus; assembly: GCA_028627135.1. Taxonomy (NCBI): domain Eukaryota; kingdom Metazoa; phylum Chordata; class Mammalia; order Diprotodontia; family Pseudocheiridae; genus Pseudochirops; species Pseudochirops cupreus. Next base: position 30,029,644 of record CM053583.1, on the reverse strand, counting down.
TTGAAGGAGTGACTTGGAGAGGGGAAAGGGGAGGGGAGAGGAAGCAGGAGCACATTCCCCCCTTGGAGGATGGTTTCTGGGACTGCCTATGGGTAGAAGATGGCTATTGGGGTCTAGGGAAGCACAAGTAAACATTGGATTGCAATGGGCCTTTGGGGGTCACCTGTACACTCTGGGAAGGTAAGGACCTTGTCTTGTTTGATCTATCTTTTTCTCGTAGCACTATACCCTGTGGTTAGCGGGTCTTTAATAGATATTGGTTAGAACTGAGGAAATCTGTGTTGGGGATGAGGCTAAGACCCATCATTGCAGGCATGGAGGATGGTGTGGTAGAAAGATCACTGGCTTTAGGGTCAGAGGACCTAGGTTTGAATCCCACCTCATTACTTGTGTGACCTTGGACACCTGCTTGGGCTTCCTTCAATTCTGCATCTGTCAAATAAGGGGGTTGAACCAGATGCCCTCTGAGGTTTCTGTGATGTTCTGAGGGCTGTGTCCTGAGGAATCAAGCATGGACCTTTCAGTGCTTTGTTGCCTGGCTTTGAGAGTTACCCTCTTTCTTCCCAAGGACAATGACTATCCAGATTCTCAGTTATTTTTCCCAGGTGCATATTAAAATCTACACTCTCAACGAAAAGAGTCAGAGGGTTTGGAATTAAACTGCATTCATTCATTACTTACAGTGAACTTAAGCCTTGGCAACTCTGTTATGGCTTTTGGCTTTGCAACAGTCTCTAGAGGGGTTGTCTGTTTGTTCCTTGGGTTTGGGGACGCAAAGGAAACTTTCAGCAGCGAGGCAGACAGACTAGTGAGGCTTTTAAAGCAGTGGGCTTTAAGTCACCCAAGAGAAGGCTTAATTCCTCAAAGGAGACCAGCAGGGGCAAAAGCCCAGTGGGGGCAGGGCAATTTGGGTAAGGAGAAGAGCCCAGAGCTGGTGCAATCCTCTGTAAACATATAAAAGTGTTTCATAAATATCCTGCCATTGAAAGGATCTGTGCTTTGGGGAGCCCTATGCAGGAGAGAGAGAGAGAGAAACAGAGAGACACAGAGAGAGAGAGAGAGAGAGAGAGAGAGAGAGAGAGAGAGAGAGAGAGAGAGAAACAGAGAGAGAGAGACAGAGACAGAGACAGAGAGACAGAGGGAGACAGAGAGAGACAGAGAGAAAAAGAGAGAGAGAGAGATAGAGACAGAGAAGAGAGACAGAGAGAGACAGAGACAGAGAGAGACAGATAGAGACAGAGAGAGAGCGACAGAGACAGAAAGACAGAGAAACGGAGAGAGAGAGAGAGAAAGACAGGGACAGAGGCAGACAGCAGACATACATACACAGACAAAGAGAGAGACAGAGACCAAGACCAAGACCTCTAGTAAGATGATCTCCAGGCCAGGGCAGATGTCACAGTATGTTGGGGATGACCCTGAGGACAGGACATTTGGACTCAGTATGCCCCCCTCCTCCACCTCTTCATCACTCCTCCTCATGCTTGTGGGGAATGCCTGGGGTCTTGTCTCCTCCACACCAGGGTGGCATGGCTCAGGTGAGGACAGTGGGTTATATTGGGTTGGATTCTTGATCCTGCAGTTGGATTGATTTCCCATCTCTCCAAAGACATGGAGATGTTAGACATTATCTAGGTGATATGTGACAAATAATTTTTTTTTCCAGGAAAGGGCAGGAAGAAGGGAGGGTCATGAGAGGGAGGAGGAGGGAGTGGATCCAGAGCATCGATAGCCCAAATCACTGGACCCTAAGCCTCAGAGAGGTTTGGGGGCTCATTTTAGGGGCTATCAATACAGAACTCTCAAAAATACTCCAAGGGATCCTTTACTTCATCAGTGCAGATGGCAGCCCATGGCTGCCTGATCATTCTGAACAACTCTGATCTGTATCCTCCTACATCAACATAGGGATCTGCCTAACATGCCAGTGGCCTTCCAGTGGTCTGATGTCTACCTATCATCCCTCACTCTCCTCCAATGACCAGCTCACTTTCTCTTCAATACCAGAATACTAATGTAGAAGACATTATAAGGCATGACAACATAAATCAGGGATATGGAAATGAAGGAACATTTTAAAAAATTTGCTACATACATACATATATATCATAATTATCTATAAGCGTTTATTAAGTACCTGCCATATACCAGGCCCTTTGCTAAGTGCTCAGGATATAAAATAAAGGTGAAATCCTTCCTGATGTCAAAGAGCTTCCATAAGGGAGATAACATTTAGGTAAATCAGTACATGCAAGATATGTCTGTACATATATGTATATATACATATACGTGCATACACACATATATACACACAAGTTACAATGTGTACATTTAAGATACAGTATCTAAATATGTATGTATGTATGTGTCTATCTATCTATTTCTTTTCTTGCTTTAATTTATCTGTTTTTAATTTTCAACATTCATTTCCATAAGATTTTGAGTTACAATTTTTTCTCTTTCCCCATCTTTCCCCTACCCCACCCCCAAATAGCAAGACTACTGAGTACCCCTTCCTCCGATCTAGTCTCTCTTATATCCTCCCTCTTCACTCCCCTAACTTTCTAGTAGGGCAAGACGGATTTCTATACCCTAGTACCTGTATATCTTATTTCCAAGTTGCGTGTAAAAAACCCCAATTTTTAAACATTTTAAGAAAAACTTTGAGTTCCAGATTTTTTTCCCCTTCTTCCCTCCTCACCCACCCCCACTGGGAAGACAAGCAATTCAATATAGATTGTACATGTGTAGTTACCCAGATCATTTACATAGTAATTATATTGTGGAAGACTAATTATATTTCCCTCCATCCTATCCTGCCCCTGACTTACTCTATTTTCTCCTTTGACCCTGTCTCTTCTCAAAAATGTTTGCTTCTAACTACCCTCCCCCTCCAATCTGCCCTTCCTTCTATCTTCTCCCCTCTTCTTCCCTACCTCCCTATTTTCCTATAGGGTAATATACCCAATTGAGTGTGTATGTTATTCCCTTTTTAGGCAGAATTCAATGAGAATCAGATTGTCCCATTCCCTTTCACCTTCCTGCTCTTCCCCTCCATTGTAGCAGTTTTCTCTTGCCTCTTTTATATTAGATAATTTACCATATTCTATTGCTCCCTTTCTTCTTCTTCCAATAAATTCCTCTCTTACCTCTTAATTTTACTTTTTGGATATCATCCCTTCATATTCAACTTATCCTGTGCCCTCTGTCTATGTATACATGAACATATAAGTGCCCACACTCACATATATATTTATATATGCATACATCCTCCTATATATACATATATATTCCCTTCAGCTATCCTCATACTGAGAAAAGTCTTGAGTTACAATTATTGTAGGAATATAAATAGTTCAATTTTAATAAGTTCCTTATGATTTCTTTTTCCTGTTTACCTTCTCATGCTTCTCTTGCTTCTTGTATTTGAAAGTCAAATGTTCTGTTTCGCTCAGGTTGTTTCATCAAGAATGCTTGAAAGTCCTCTATTTCATTGAATGACCATATTTTTCCCTGTAGCGTTATACTCAGTTTTGCTGGGTAGGTGATTCTTGGTTTTAGTCCAAGCTCCTTTGACTTCCAGAATATC
>CM053583.1:30012205-30025555 GCA_028627135.1 Pseudochirops cupreus | reverse complement strand
CTACTACTACCTACTACCTACTAACTACTAACTACTACTACTACTAACTACTACTACTTACTACTACTAACTATTACTACTACTACTAACTACTACTTACTACTACTACCTACTACCTACTACCTACTAACTACTACTACTACTACCTACTACTACTTACTACTACTACTACTAACTACTACCACATAGCACTTTAATTTTGCAAAGCACTTTACAATTTTTATCTCATTTGATCCTTACAACAACTCTGGGTGGGGGGGCAGGCTATATTATTATCCCTATTTTATAGATGAAGAAACAGGCAGACAGGTTAAGTGGCTTGTCCACAGCTAGGAAGTGTCTGAGGCAGGATCTGAGCTCAGATCTTCCTGTGTCCAGGTCCAGTGCTCTATCTATTGCCTAGCTGCCATGTGCAGGGTAACTGTGCCAGGAAGGAGGAAGCTGAGAAATACAAATTATTACCGATTTTACAACACCTTTCTAAATGGGAATGCTATTGAGGACACTAAGAATCACAAAAATAACCCAGACACAACTCTTGCTCCCAACTGCCCCATATAACATCGATCCATAAACTTTTAATGATGGGATTTTTCATAGATGTCACCATACTGAAACACGCATCATCTCCAAAGCCTGTGGAATGAAGAGGGTTCAAAATGCAGCTCATCTCCATTTAAACTTTAATACCTTGAAGCTGCACCAAGATTTTGGGCCACCCCGTATAGTCAGGAAGAAATTACAGCTGTGTGGGAGCAAGACAAGGCACGGCTCAGCCCCGTTATCCTGCTGACTCTCGGAGGTGTCCCAGTAGTGCTTTCAGCGGCTTTGCAGGAGATGAGTTTACATCTTAATATTCTTCTTCAATTACAAACACAGCCATTTGCTCCGCCTGGGCAATAGTCTGTAGTGTGCACCATACAGAAGGATAATAGCAGGAGCCTGACTTGTCCTTGGACTGTTTCTAGCTGAATCCCATCAAAAAAAAAGATGAGAAAAGCAACCTTAAAACATTAACAATAGTAAGAATATTCTGTATTTTAGAAACCTTCGGGGAGGATACAGAAGATAAACTCACATCCTGATGCTTTTATTCAGCTACAAAAAAATGGCTTATTTTGTCTTCTTGTGCACTACAATCCATAGAACATTAGATACAGAGTGTCCCAAAAGTCCGAGTGCGGTTTTCAGCGTTTTTTAGGAGAGACAAAGTGTTTCCCGGTTTTCAGCTTAATAATACTTAAAATCGCACTCGGACTTTTGGGACACCTTGGATATTAGCCGGCAAATAGTTTGTCTCAGGACCATTTCTAGGTAAATTCCGTTGCTTGAAATGAGAAAAGCCTCCCCGCTGAGGCTGCGTCCAGTTTGTTCTGTCTCTCTCTCGTCTGCATCCTTTGTTAGCATGTTGTCTCCCTCTCACCAGGGACTGAGGTTTTGCCTTTCTTTGTGTTGAGCCCAGTGCCTGGAACACAGCTGGTGCATAATAAATGCTCTTCCTTGTTGTTGTTAGAAGAATGGTTTTTCTATAATAGTAATAATAACGGACATCTTCTGTGGTGCTGGAAAGTTCCCAAAGTGTTTTCTAGGAGTGATCTCATCCGAATATCATCACAACCATGTGAGAGCTAAGTGCTACGGGGATTCTTATCCAGATTTTATTGAAGGGAAAAATGAAGCGCAGAGAGGTTAAGGGCCTTGCCCAGGGTCACCCAGTAGCCAGGAAGGTCCTGGGGTGAGCTATGCCAGGAGGCCCTGCTGAGGTGACATTTAACCCCCAGCTCTCCTGACTCGGGGTCTCAAGTTTGCTCCCCCAGCACCCTGGCTGCTGTACTAGTGATAAGATCCAGGCTTTTTGATTGTGGAATACAGAGTAGGGTCACTTGGATTGATGTTGGCAAGGGCCTTAATATCCCTTAATATGCTCTGTTTCCTCACCTGTAAGATGGGTGCTGTCTTACTTGCCCTACTGTCAATGATCAGTCGGCCAATAAACATTTATTAAGCACCAACTTTTGTGCTAAGCATGGTGTTGAGCTGGGCAGGTTATGGGCCTTCATGGAGCTCTTGTTATTTTCAGATGAGGTAATGGGCCTTAAGGGCTTTAGTATGATCGGAGCACCTGAGTGTGACTCTCAGTCCTGTCACCTAACACTTGTGTGACCTTGGGTAAGTCCCTCCCCCTCTCTGGGCCTTGGTTTGCTCATTTGTAAAATGACAGGCTTGGATTAAATGGCCTGTAAAGGCCCTTCCTGTTCTAGCTCTATAATCCCACGAGAGCTTGTTGGTGTTTCTCTGAGCAGACTTCCTCTGTAAATGATGCCCATTAGCCATCCGTCTCAGCCTACAAGTGTGCCTAGGACACACATACAGCATCCCCTCTGGTAATGGGGAAGTTTCTAGCTCAGGCCCCTGGTGAAACAAGAGGACCACTCTCTCTTCTCCCTGCCCACATCCTGACAAAGCAGACATGACCGCTTCAGAGCCTCCCCAGTGAAAAGTGTGGCCCTTGGAGTGATCTAATCTTACCCATTCACAAGACTGGCCTGGCCATTTTGCCATTGCAAAAACCACAGCAGATCTAAGCGGCATGACATTGGTCTCCCCAGTCCGTAGGCGTCTGCCCATGCATCTGTCATAGGGGAGCTATGCCAGGATGGAGAGGTGGGGAGCAGGGATTGGTGATGGGGTCTTTCAAAGCCTCTTCCAAATGGGAGAGCTGTTGAATGCCCTCATGGTGAGGATTTGGCTTTCATGGGTGTTGGGTGTGTTGTAAGTTCTGTGACATCCTCTAGCTGTGAAATTAGCTGAGGCATCCTCTGGCTGATAAAGGGGGAGATGGGATGAAGATGATATAATAAATAGCGCCTGGGGAGGGGAGGAAGGGTAGACCCAGTTGTCTTGACTCGAGGACACAAGGACAAGGACCAATGGGTGGAATTTCAGGTAGTCAGATTTAGGTTTGATGCAAGGAAAAATTTCTTTTCAATTGCAACTGTACAAAAGTTGGATGGGTAGTTTTGGGAGGTCAAGCAAACATGTATTAGGCACTTACTCTTTGCCAGCCACAGGGCTAAGTACTAGGGATTCAAAGAAAGGCAAAAAACAGTCCCTGCTCTAGAACACAATGATCTATGAAGGAGACAGTATGTAAATGACTTGGTCAGTTGTGTCTGACTCTTCATGACCCCATTTCAGTTTTTCTTGGCAAAGACCCTGCAGCGATTTGCCATTTCCTTCTCCAGCTCATTTTACAGATGAGGAAACTGAGGCAGACAGGGTTAAGTGACTTGCCCAGGGTCACATGGTCTGAGACCAAATTAAAATTCACCAAGATGAGTCTTCCTGACTCTGGCTCCAGCACTCTATCCACTGGGGGTGTAGTAGAGGGAGATTCTTATTCTCATAGGGTTGAATTAGACAAGAAAGCTCCTGAGGTCCTTTCCATGTATTTGTTGAAAATGATTTTATTTCCCTGAATGATGTGTTGTAACTATTGAATCTGAATTCAGCAAGGAGCATAAATGAATACCCCAAAAGTTTATCATTGTTATGACAATGACAACAACAGAGATTCTGATAGCACTTGAAGAGTTTTTAAAATATTTCTTGTTTGATCCTCACAACTCTGGGTGGTAGGGGCTTTTATTACCCCCATTTTACAGATGAGGAAACTGATGTTGAGAAAGGATAAGTGACTCACCTAGAGTCATGCAGGCAGTAAGTGACTGACGTAAGATTAGTCAATCAAGCATTTATTAAGCATCTTTTGTATGCCAGACATTGTACTAGAAACAGAGACTGTGACATAAAGATAAGAAAATGAAATAATCCCTGCTTTCAAGGAACTTAGATTACACTGAGAGATAATGTGCCTGTATTTACATACACACATATATGCAGGATAAATAGGAAATAACATAGTGTAATTAAATGTCAGATAGCTGTGGAGATAAGGAAGGCGTTAATCAGTTGAGAGGAAGAGGAAGGGATTTGTTGTAGAAGATAATGTTTGAGTTGTCTTGAAGGAAGTGAGGACTTCTGTGAGGCTTAGGTGAGGAGCAAGGGTGTTCCAGGCATGAGGACCAGCCTGTGCAAAGTCATAGAGAGGAGAGATGGATTGTCATATAAGAAGAATATATGGTCATATGGAATGGACCATAGGGTGTGAGAAGGGGAGTGATGGATGAGGCTGCAATGTATGAGGCTGGAAAGAGAGTTTGCGGCCAAGTTGCGAGGGACTTTATTTTATTTTATTCTTAATGTTAGCTTATGTTTTCAATTACATGTAAAAACAATTTTTAACATTCCTTTTAAAAAATGTTGAGTTAAAAATTTCTCTCTCTCTCTCTCTCTCTCTCTCTCATTCTCTTCTCCCTCCTTCAGATGGCAAGTAATTTGATAGAGGTTATAGATGTGTAATCTTGCAAAACATATGTGTGAAGGTCTTTAAAAGTCAGATAAAAGAATGTGCATTTTATGCTAGAAACTATAGGGACTCATCCAAGTTTGCTAAATAGGGGAGTGACATGGTCATTGCTCTGCTCAAGAAAATCCCTTTGGCAGCAGTGTGGAAGATGGTTTGGGGGTAAGGGAGAGATCATGCAGAGAGACCAATTAGTATTTTGTGTAAGAAGTAATGGGAATATGAACTAAGGTGGTAGCTGGGTAAACAGAGAGAAGGAGTCAAATGTGAAAGATGTTGTGGAGGTAGAAATAACAAGATTTGGCAACTGGTTGTATGTTTGGTGTGAGGGAGAGTGAGGAGTCATGATAACGCCAAGATTAAAAACTCCAGACTAGAAGAATGATAGTTATCCCTAAGAGAAATAGGAAAGACTGTTAGAAGGGAGGATTTGGGGGAAAAGATAATTTTGAGTTTGGGATCTCTCTAGGACATCTGCTTTTCAATCCAGTAGTCAGTAATATGGAATGAGAGTTTGGTAGAGAGACTGGGACTGGATATATAGATCTGGAAGTGCTCAGCATGGAGATGGTGATTAAACCCATGGAAGATGAGGTCATCAAGAAAGGGAGTCTGGACTCTCAGGACTTAAGAGAGCTAGAGGAAATCTTAGAGATCATTTGGTCTAACTCCCCTTTATCTCTCTTCCATTTGAGGAAACTGAAACTCAGTGAGGATAAAGGAACTTGCCTGAGGTCGTGAAGCTAGCAAACAGCTGAGGCCAGAACTTAAATTCGGCTCCTATGTGATACTGAAAGATCAGCAAATTTTGAACCAGAAGGACCTGGTTTGGAATTCATTTCAGTCATGTAACTTCCTGTGTGACCTTTTCGGTGGCAAGCCACTGAACCTCAATGGACCTCAGTTTCCTCATCTGTAAAGTGAGGGAATTGAATGAGATGGCATCTAAAGCCCCTCTCAGCTCTAGAATGTATTAGAACCCTAGACATCTGAAGTAGAGATGCTGGTGCATTGGGCGTGTGGAATGTTTTTCAGAATTTCTTCCCATCTCGTGCCTGCAGAAACAACCACAGCTTGAAAAGCTGAGACTGGGTAGAGTCTGAGTCTCTAGCCTGTAGGGGCTAGAGTTGTCCTCCCAGCCCCCATGAGCAGCTTTTCCTGGAGTCACACTGTGGCATTTTTCTTTCCATATATAATAGAAATGGGCATCTTTCTATCTGTTTTCTTTTAACTGTGTTGGTGCTCCGTGTTAAGGTTTATGAGATCTGAGTAACTGGCCCGGTTTGCAGCTGCCTGATTATAATCATTGCTAGAAACTTGGACTCACCAATCTGATTACTTAATTGTTTCTGCATACTCTACAAATGTTAGGACTCCAAGCTGTTTTGAATGTGTACTGTAGAGCATTGCTCTCTATTCTTTATCCATTCTTTTCCTTTCCCTGATTTTTTGGTTATAAACCAACTTCATTCTTTGGTTTTCCCTTTCAGAGATTTATGAGGATGATGCCGTCTTTCTCCTTTCTCTCACTGACTGTACCTAATAAGCATAATTTGTTGACTCGATTCTTTCAGCAGATAGTCATCACAGTAGTGCAAGTTACATTATGCATCTTTCCAGTAACCAATCACAGTCATTTATTAAGTGCCTATTGTGTGCCACACCCTGAGCTAGAAGAGAATGCTGGTGAGCCAGTGAGTGTGTAGCACCTAGAGCAGCTGTTTTTATATTATGCATCAAAGTTTGAATTTATTTTTAAATTAGTAGCTTTTTCAGAAAGTGTAATTATTGCCTTTTGGTTTTATGTAGAACATTTCCCCTTAACCTTTTCCCTTGTCTTTGAACCTTTCCTTGTAACGAAGAATACCATTTGAGCAAAGCCAACTGATGTGACACCCCCTTCTGACAGTGTAAATTGTCTTTCACATTCATAGTTCCCATCCCTCTCCTGGCAGGAGGAAGATATGATATCCGATAATTTCCCCAGGACTGAGACTATTCTTTTTTTTTTTTTTTTTTGCTTTTTTTTGCAGGGGGGAGGCAGGGCAGTTGGGGTTAAGTGACTTGCCCAAGGTCACATGGCTAGTAAGTGTAAAGTGTCTGAGGTCGGATTTGAACTCAGGTCCTTCTGACTCCAGGGCTGGTGCTCTATTCCTTGCACTACCTAGTCACCCCAACTGAGACTATTCTTGATGATTTATCAATGTTTAGCTGTCATTAAGTACATCCATTTAGCAACAATATTATTGTGGACATTATTGAGTACATTCTCCTGGTTCTACTTTTCTTCTGTCAATGTCACTTCATACAAGTCTTTCCATGTTTTCCATGATGTTGTGTGGTATAGTGGGCAGATGACTGGAGTTGTAACTGGAAAAGACTCATTTCTGGTGAAACTTGAGATACTCGTTAGCTGTTTGACTTTGGACAAATCACTTAATCTCTGCCTGCCTCAGTTTCCTCATCTGTAAAATAAAGGAGTTAAAATTGTTTCCCTCTAAGGTGATACCTTCTAGCTCTAAATCCGATTCCATAATCTTATGATTCTTTAAATTCTTCATGGTCATAATTTCTTTTGCTCTATATAAGCCTATATGTACATTCATATACTATAGTTTGTATGGGCATTCATCAACCAATGAGTTCATTTTTCCCCCAATTTTAAAAATTCAGTTCCATGAAGAGAGCCACTATTAATATTTTGCTGTCTATAGGACTTTTCTTTCTATCTCTGATCTCCTTGGAGTATATGCTCCATAGTGGAGTTTCTGGTTCAAAGGGTAAGAATTGTTTGGTGACTTCTCACATAATTCCAAACTATATTACAGAATATATAGTAACTTTAAGCATCGTTAGTCCACCGGGGCAATCCCTTGACACTGTTTGTGGCTAATATCTTTAGTGACTACATCACCACTTTTTAATCTTGTGTATATGAAGAGCAAATGCAGAGTAGGTCCCCACCTAGCAGATACTGGTGTTGGAGAGAATCCGGACTTGTGTCTTCAGCAGTCTCTCATTTATCTATGTGCCAAAGAAAAAGACAACAATGGGTTATAATAAAAATGTCTTCATGCCAGGAACTGCCTTTCTTAGTGAAGTATGAAAGAAGATGGGGAGTTATGCACTCCCTCCACCCCCAACACTGCAAACAAGTAAGCAGGTACTGATGTAAGGAGTTGCTGAGAGGTGGTGAATGCCTATTGACAGCATAGTCATCTGCTGCAGGGTTGCGGGTTGTTAGCATAAATGTTCCATAATCACAGAATACTGGATGAGCCTGGTACCATGGACAGCAGAAAGTACCTGTTTGCTTTCCTTGTTTTAGGGGACTGATTCTCACAAGCATATTTATATATAGACTTGGTATTTTACCAAGCAAACACTACAGTTGCAGATGTGAGCTTGGCTCCTCTTGACTGATGGAGCTTGTCAAAGACAAGCATGGGCTCCAATCAGCCCCTGAGAGAGTGTTATTGATTTGTTACCTTCAATGGAGCCCAACTTAATAGTGTGTGGTTTAAATGCTTAAGCTAAATAAATAAATAAATAAGACTGAGCCTGACACTTTCATATGCCCAGATTGCTTCCTTTCAGTAGGGTAGTACCTTGGGGGAAGTGCATTAACTCTCTCAGCTTGTAAAGAGACCAGCCTAGTGCCTTACCATGGTTCTGAGAAGATGGTGGAGGGGTTTTGAGAAGGTCCATCCATGATTCTAGTCTTCTCCCTTCTACCATGGTGCCTTACAGTTCTCCTGGTTCCCTACACCTACTTGTCAATTTTAAGTTTCTATTAACTTGACTTAGGAGGAGAAGGGGCTTTCCAGGGCCCAGTGACAAAGGCAAATATCTGTACCTCCTGGAAAAGGTTTTATGAGATAGATCTTAAGGGATGTGTAGTACATTCTATAGTGAAGATTTCTTTGTGCATTGATTATACTAGATGGCCTCTAAAATCTTTTCCAACTTTCAAATTCTGTAATTCTTTGAAGATTTCTATAAGTAAAGGGCATTCCAGTTATGAGAAAAGGCATGAGGAAAGACTCTGAACAGGGAGTGTCAGTGAGTAGTCCTTTCAGAATGGTGGCTGGGAGGTTTCCTGTTGGGAGAAGTGGGAAATAAGGTAGGCTGAGGCCAGATTGTGGAGGACCTCAAAAGTCAGGCAGAGATATTTTGAGTTGATGAAGTAGGCAATTAGTAACCACTGGGGCAGGGGAATGACTTGATAAAAGCAGTCATTTTTGAGAACACATGAAGGATGGAAGGGAAGAGGGGGAAGAGGTTGGAGGTGGGGAGTTGGCTGAACAGGCAGTGGCTAAACAGTTTCTATAAGGGGTGACCAGATTTCTCCAACTGCTCAAGATAAACTCCAAGCTAACATTTCAGTTCAGAGGTTGAAGTAAAGCTTCCTTTTGAGTGAGGGGAGAATTGCATAGGGGAAAGACATTTGGATCTCTATTCTGTCTTCCAACATGTTAGCTCTTTCTGACACAAAACACACACATTTTCTCTCTTTATCTGCTTCAGACTTAGGACCTGTACAAACCCTCAGAATAATACAGCTTAAAGTGTGGAGAAATCAACCCAGTACAATTAAAGAACCCTGGACTGGTAGAAGGAGAATTGGACTCTAACTTCCTCACTCATAAGTGTATTTGTAGAATGGGGAAGAGTTGATCAGGACACCTCTGACCAATTGATTTCTTGCTCCCCCCCCCCAACCCCACCAGTCCAGTTGATGAAATTATAGAAGATAAAGATTTGGTAACAGAGACAAATGAAGTGTTAAAATCTTAAAGGAAAAAGGGATTTCCACTTGTTATCTCTTTATGAGATGTGATATTCTCCTTGACAAACTCGGTGGGCAATTAGTCATAGGTTGGCAAATGATCAGCTTTGCCCATGATTGCCCTTTAAAAATCTAGATACTGTCACTAAGAGGAGAGTCTAGTCAAGAGTTAGCTCTGAGGAGTGTGACCTCTGAGTCAAGAAGAGAGTTAGGCTTGTCTCTTAGGGATTGAGTTACAGATAAAAACAGTTCAGGATGACCAGCTAGGGGATTTTCATAGAAGAACTGAACCCAGAGTTGTGAATTGGTTCAGCCATTCTGGAAAACAATTGAGAGCAATACCACAAAAGTTATTAACTGTGAATATCCTTTGACCTAGTGATACACTATTAGGCTTATACCCCAAAAAGATCAAAGAAAGAAAAAAAGGAACTGTATGTACAAGAAGATTTTTGGACTCTTTTTGAGGTAGCAAAGAACTGGAAACTAAGGGGGTTGCATCAATTGGGCAATGACTAAACAAATTATGATATGTGAATGAAATGGAATACTGTTATGCCATAGTAAGAATTCTGACTGATGCAATGACAAACATGATTCTAGAGAACCAATGTTGAAGCATGTTCCTCACTTCCTGACGGAAAGGTGATGAACTCAGGGTGTGAAATGAGACTTTTGTGGGAATTTGTCTTACACATTTGCTACCAGGGTTTTCTTTTTCTTTTTTCCTGTGGGAGAGAGAGAAAAAAATTTTTTTGTTCATGGAAAAATGGAATTTAATTTTAAAAAACACAGATGTGAGCTCCTTGAGGGCAGGAAATGTTTCTTTCTTTTTGTCATTTTATCCTAAGCACCTAGTACAGTGGCTGGCATATAGCAGGTGCTTAATAAATGCTTGTTAGATTGGATTGGACTATTAGCAATAATCACAACTGATAATTATGAAATCATTTATGTTTACACAGCACTTTATATAAATTCACATGCAATCTCCACATCAGTCCTTTGAGGGCTACTTGTTGTCGTTCAGTCGGTTCACTTGTGCCTGGCTTTGTGAGCCCATTTGGGACTTTCTTAGCATAGATACAGGAGTATTTTGCCATTTCATTCTCCAGCGAATTTTATAAGTGAGGAAACCGAGGCAAAAAGGGTTAAGTGACTTGCCCAGGGTCACACAGCTAGTAAGTGTAAGGCCAGAATTGAACTCATGAAGATGAGTCTTCCTGACTCCAAGACTGATACTCTATTCACTAGCTGCCCTGAGGGCAACTTATAGGAACTGTTTAATTTTTTTAAAAAAAAATCTTTGTATTTATAGAGTCTAACCCAGTAACTGGCACATAGTAGGTATTTATTAAATGAGTGCTAAATGAATGAATTGATTCCCCCCTTTTTTTTCACTGGGTCTCCCAAAGGATGCCCAATTTGTCCAAGGTTATACACCTAGTAAGTGTCAGAGCTAGAGCTACCTCCCCCAGTCTCCTGAGATCTGGTCTACTGTTCTTTCCCCTCCACCCTGCTGCCAACTCTAATTCTTTTCTCTCCTTCCTCAAAGGTTTGAACTAAAAATAAATTAGAATGTGCTAAAAACTGTCTGTGGATACTCAAGTGACGCTACATCTTACTAGCCGTACAGATATAGAAATGTAGTTTGGAACATCTGCTGGGTTGCATTATGTTTAGGGAAAGGCTGGTGTTTGTTTTCACACGACATAGAAAGCGATTATGTTCCAGGGAACCCTCCCAAAGACAGGCCTCTTTTCATGAAGGGTGTAGTTTATTAGGTTTGTTGCTCATTAACTCAGCAGACAGGAGCCCAAGGCTTATTCCTGACCTGAAACCCTGAACCATATTGTGCTTCATGAGCTCTCAAGCTAGATGCTGGTGCCTTTGAAGGAAAGAGTGTTTAACCTTTGGAGATCATAAAGGCATTGTTTAATCTAGTATACATTTAATGCCGTGAAAGGCACTGTCCCTGGTACTGGAGAAACAAAGGCAAAAATGTAGCAGTCCCTTCCCTCAAATAGTTAATAAATGCTTGTTAGATTGGATTGGACATGTTGGAAGACAGAATCAAGATTCAGAAAGATGATTAACAGACTCAAATGTTGAGCCCAACTCAGTAAGATGAAATTTAATAGCTGTAAATGTTAAATCTTCCACTTGGGTTCAAAAAACCAACTTCAGAAGAATAAGAACTTCACAAGCAAGTAAATGAAAAGCAAATACAAAATATACAGTAAAACTTTTTTATTTTCCAGTGAGGAAAACTCTGATAACCAGGGGAAACTGAGAAAGGCCTATTGTGGGAGTAAGTGAACTGGGTCTTGATTAAATTTCATTTAATTAAAAAAACTGTTAAATGCCTACTCTGCTCAAGGAAATGTTCTAAGTTCTGGGGACATAAATAGAAAAATGAACCAGGTTCTGTCCTCTAAGAGTCCATATTTTATTATTTTTGGGGAAATTTTATTTTATTTTTTCTATTAACAAGCATTACTTTAATTAAGTAATTTTAATTTTTTTCAATTAATAAGCATTTAACCCCTCCCACCTCCCCCATATTTTATTATTGTGGGAGGAAATTTTACTTTACTTTTTTATTAACAAGCATTAATTTTAATTAAGTAATCTTAATTAATTTGTTTTAAATTAACAAATATTAATCCCTCCTGCCTCTCATAAGTTGAAAAAAGAGATAAAACAAAACAAAAAGACATATTTGTAGTCAAGCAAAACAAATTCCCCCCACTGACCATACAAAAAATTTACATCCCATCTTCAGCTCATGACCTTTCTGCCAAGAGGTGGGGAACATGCTTCATCATCACTCCTTTGAAATCTTGGGTGGTTGTTACACTGATTAAAGTTTTTATGTCTTTCTAAGTTGTTTAGTTTTATCATGTCATTGTTACTTCATAAATTGTCCTCTTGGTTCTGTTCATTTCTCTCTGCATCAGTTCATACAAGTCAGAAACTCATATTTTAACAGAAATCTACATAATGTAGTAAACTATAGTACTGTTTGATACCCAAAAGTGAGAACCATCTGTTACCCCATATTGATCTCCAAGGTCAAGGTGATGGTCCCAGGACCCTCTTCCCTGATCTGGGAGAAAGAGTCTTATCCTTTGGTATCTCTTTCATTTGAACCAATATTCTTCTGGATAAAAACTGGAGAGAGTAAATTGGAAGGTTTAGGGTAAAGTGGATTATGTCAGAGAATAGAGTTGGCAAATATGAATGGGGTTATGGGTAACATGGACTCAATACCTTCCTAAAACCATGGATTATCTAATATTTGAACTCTGCTTTGGAGGCAGTGGGTGGAGATTGGTTAGAATGTAGTGTGATCAGTTTTGTTGAAAATTCAGTGTCACCACTGTGACTGTAGGTCCTGAGAACTTTGTTTCCAGGTCCTGTTTTAGTGGTGCAATGGACAGTCTAGAGTCGGGAAGACCTAAGGTCAAATCCAGCCTCAGGCATTTACTAGTTTGTGTGACCCTGGACATGTCACTTAACTTGCCTCAGTTTCCTCATCTGTAAAATGGAGGTAATAATAGCATCTACCTAGAAGAGTTGTTGTGAGGATCAAATGATAGTAGAAGCTATATAAATGTTAATTATCATCATCAATCTTTCTCTTCTCCTCCTCTTTTTTCTCCTCCTCCTCCTCCTCTTCCTCTTCCTCCTTATTCTTCTTCCTCCCCCCAAAAAGCTGACTTTGGAAGAGAATCTGGGGTATGTGAATAAAATTATTTAGACCTTTAGAAATCACTTTTTGCTTTAAACCACTTTGGAACCATCACAGAATAGAGGCAAGGGAAAGACTACTTGATCTGGGGTCTAGATCTGGGTTTGAGTCTGGGATACTGAGATCAGAGCAGAGCCTGGTAAGACTATGAGCTATTGACCTGGTTAGCATTCTTTTGACTCTACCTACCCAGGGCCAGCAGGGGAAAGAACAATGACTCTGGAGTCAGAGAATCTGGGTACAAATCCTGCCTCTCCAATCCTTACTACATGAATGCACAAGCTACCCAGTCTTCCTTAGCTCCAGCTGCATCATCTACAAAATGAAAAGACTAGAGTAGATGCCCCTTTCAGCTCTAGGGCTGTGATCCTATAGTCCTAC
>CM053583.1:29949705-30007205 GCA_028627135.1 Pseudochirops cupreus | reverse complement strand
GACTTTGATTCCTTCCAGGATGGGAAGAAGGAGGTTGGGGCCAGAGGTCAACCACTCTTCTTGCCTCAGAGAGAAGGGGACTAATCTGGAATCACATCTGTCTGCTCCCTTAAATACTGTTCATCTAAGGGAAATAGTGTTGTAGGTAGTACAGAGATCTGCAGAGATTGTGGATCAGAGAAGTGCCAGCTCCCTCTCTTCTTCCTTCCCCTCATCCCTCTCTTTCTCCTCTTTTCTTCCTCTTCCTTTCTTCTTTCTCTCTTTACTTTCCTGCATATTCCACATTTCCTCTTCCTTCTCCTCCAAGATCTATCCTTTTGTCAATGAGGGCATTCTCTCCACTTACATAATACGTGACTATTTACAACTTGGTATGGAAGGCAGTCTTCAAATCAATTCATCAAGCACTAACTCCAACACATGCTTGGCACCAGGCTCTGTACTAGCTGCTGGAGATACAAAGACAACCCAGATAGTTCCAGCCCTTCTCCAAAGTGGGGTGGGTTGTAAAGCCCTATGTAAATGACATGGGGCATGTCTTTATCCCCTGCCTACCACACTAGAGACTTCAGAGATTTCCTTTGGGTGAAACCTAGGGCTCTCTTTCTTGGTTGAGCAGAGTTACCTAACACTGAGGGGGAGAGCGCCTTCATTCTGGGTTGTCTGGTATATATTCTCCTATTTCTATTTTTTCTGATTTTTGTTTGCTATCTCTTTGGATAAATGGGTTTATTTGATATTCTCTTTGTGTGTTCATTGTGGTACTGGTATTTGGCAGGAAGGGAGTCAAGCCACACACACACACACACACACACACACACACATATTTATATGTGTATACACACACACACTTGTATCTATATCTATATATATGTATACACAGAGATGCACACACACACCTTGGGACCTTCTTTCCCATAGCAATCAGGAGTGAAGCTTGAATCTAAAAATGATTTCCCCTAGACTAATGGTATTAAATGAACAGATAGATTTGATTCTAGCCCATTTTTTGGAAGAGAGCAGAGTGGGCAGAAGCCTCTGCCCCCAGTGTTCTTCTCCTCTTGACAGGACTCAAAGTCTCCCTTAGAAAAGAAGACTCTTCTTACTTTCATTCAGGTTACACATCTAGACAGACCCATGAGGATACACATAAACTCCATGAGCAAAACAACACACAATGAAACAGCTGCTCTCTGTGTACCCCTTACATGATCTATGTAGTCCCCAAGAGTCTGCATCTCTCACTTTATCCTCAATTAAAATGAACAAAAAACCCACCAGAAACAGCTGGTTGGAAAAATGGATTTTGTCCATGTTTCACAGATTCTAGTTAATGCAATGGGAGAAAAGTTCTTTCATTTCTCCAACTGATGTTTTTTGCAAAGTGAAAATCACGAGATGTTGGGGTAGGTGGGGGTGGCAATGGCATAAAATTATAGATCTTGATCATTCTGATTGGTGCTCTGTTGAACAATCAGTTAATAGGCATTTATTAAATGATTTCCACATGCCAAGAGACACTATGCTAAAGACTGGGGATGGAGAGAAAGGCAGAAACGTTTCCCCTGCCCTCAGGGAGCTCACATTCTAAAGGATGGAGAAATTTGCATATAATTATGTGAAATATATCATGAGAGTGGTAGGTGTAGTTTATATTACAGTAGTTTACATTTTGTTTTTCAAAGTTGAGGAATCCCATCTGGGTTAGTTGAGTTGTGTGTTGTGTGGACACAATGCAAGTGGACCCAGTTATCTTTGTTCACTCTCAGTCAGTACACGGAAATGTCTGATAGTTTTACTCAATTGCCAGTCAGCCTAAGACCAAGTGGCCAAGTCACTCACCTAGCTTCAATGCAGCCACTCCGTCTATACACTCATTTCTCCGTTTGTTTTGAACAACAAACTGATTCTCCATTTTTGTAGTCCCTGTTTTCGTTGGCCCTTCCTCAGGAAGAATCTGGGAGATCCCTGAGGGGGTCCAGCTGGAGCTGGGGAGATTTCACTCATGCTGGAGCTTGACAGGTGTTAAGATGCTTTCTTCCCTGCAGAGACACTCTGCTTTGCTGGCATGCTACCACCATAGCAGATAGGGCCAGGGCTCAGCTTGGAGCAGCAAACGTGTTGTGTTCAACAAAGATCTGATCCAAGAAGATCGAGGAAATGGAGGTTGGGTCTACATGATGCCCTCCCCAACTCAAGGCAATCCTTTAAAAAAGAGGCAAGTCACTGCAGTTACCTTTTTGGGTTTCATGTAGATTTTAAAAAAACAAACAAAACACCCTTCTGTTACTTCATTGAACTTTTCAGCCAAATCAGATTTGTCATGGAGCGAGTGGGATTATCTATAATATTACTCATCAGCAAGCTCAAATTTGTGAATTTCAGGCCATGGTAAGAGGCTTATAGTAAAATTGGAAGGTAATCATGTGAAGTGGCATTTATGTTATCCAGTGTTTATACAGGGTGTCCCAAAAGTCACAGTACACTTTAGCTTAAAATGCACTAAAGCATTTGGCACACCTCATATGGTTTACAAAGGTTCTGATTTGCATCATCTATTGAGCCTCTCCATAACCCTGGGAGAGAGTTGCTGTAGGAATTATTATTATCATTTTACAGAATCATAGATCTAGAGAGAGGCAGGAGGGCAGGGGCCATCTAGGCTAATACCTACATTTTACAGATGAGACAACTGAGTTTGGAAGAGGTTAAGCTTCCCAGATAGTGTCAGGGTTAGTAGGATTTGAACCCAGGTTCTTTAACTATAGAGCTTGAGCTCTTTCCTTATTCTGTTGCTTTCTATGAATTTCTGCAATTAGAAAGTTCATCACCTGGGAGCCTCCCTGAACCTGGCTTGGCTAGTCAATCAGCTATTAAGTACCTACTATATGCTGGGTACTGTTGTTGGCCACACAAGATGTGAAGACAAAAGTGAAAACAATCCCTTCCCTTACTTGGACCATAAAGGACCAGGAGGAGACAACGTGTACATGTTACAGTTATCTATCCCTTCCTCCATGTGATTTTCTGTATCAAGATTTCAATATGTCGTGTGTTGGCATAAGAAATTAAATGGGAATTTGGGGGGAGTTTTGCAGACAACAAGCAAGGACCAGCAGGTGACACAGAAAAAGTTTAGAAACTCAGAAATGCATAAAAAATATATATAGTGTTTTGTAATATAGCCTGTGGTCAAATACTTAACCCAAATTTTACCATAAGGTACTGTAAACACCCCATAAAAAAGAAAAAAATTCAGACTTCTTCCCTGGTACAAACGGGTGCCTAAAAATTTTATGAGAATTTTCCAGATCTCAGGGGTGCCACATGCCTAAATCCCATGATCTGGAAGTGATAACGATATGCACGTTTGTGAAAAATGATACAAATTGATTTTTTTAATGAAAACTCTTAACAAATTGATTTTTTAAAATGAAAACTCTTGGGGGATTTGGAAAGGCTTTATATTTAAGGTGCCATTTGAGCTGAGCCTTGAAGGAAACTGAGAGGGTTCTGAGAGATGGAACTGTGGAAGAATGTATTCTTGGCATGGGGGGCAGCCCCATGTGCCTTGCAAGGTGCAGAGATGGGAGATAGATCGCCATCTCTACAAGGAGCAAGAGAACTGGTTTAGTCAGGGAGCAGCATACATGGTAAGGGGAAATATACAATAAGGCTAGAAAAAGGTAGGTTGGAGCCAGGTTGGGAAAAGCTTTTGTGAAATGCCAAACAGCAATTTATATTTGACCCTGGAGGTAAACGAGAGTGCCTGGAATTTATTCAGGAGGGGATTGACATGGCAAAATTTGCACTTTAAAAAAAAAATCAGTTTTGGCAGCTGTGTGAAGGATGAATCAGCGTGGAGAGAGCATCTCTTCCCTTTAACAAAATCAATTTGCAAAACCGCTTTTTCAAACCAAGTGATCTATGGTATAGGGAGGAGAGCACTGGGTTTGGAAGTCACAAGGATCAGATTTGAATCTTTCCTTTCTATTCCCCGTGTGACCTTTGGGAAAATAGCTTCCTCTCCCCAAGGCTTAGTTCACTCATCCGCAAAATGAGGTGTTAGAGGAGGCGACCTCTACGGTCCCTTCCAGCTCTGTCAGGAGCACGGAGATGATGGCATAGTAAAGACTTGATGCTTCCCAATCGTTCCTCTAGGAGGTGACATTTAAAATGGTCAAAGGAAGGCGAACTCTGCTATTTGCTGGAGATACAAAGACAAATATGAAACAATCCCTGCCCTCAAGGAACTTACATTCCTTTGATGAAACTAATATGTATACACCACCCCCCCCAATTATCCCTTCCATATCGACTTTCCCCATGGTGATTTCTACATATGGAGGGGCAGAATAAGAAATTAAATGGGAATTTTGGGGGAGTTTTGTGGAAGCTACGGATAACACATGAAAGTTAGCAGACAGCACAGAAAATGTTAAAAAAAAACCCTCATAAATGCATAAATATATGTATAATATGGTATAATATCAACATATTTTCTCTTTTAATACCATAATATTCAAACTTCTCTGGTACAAAGAGAGGTTCAAAATTTTTTATGTGAATTTTTCCAGATCAGGGGGTGCCGTACCCCTAATTCCCATGATATAATTGTATATATAATATAATATAATATAATTTAATAATATTACACATAATATATAATATGATAATTTGGGGGGTAGGGAGGGAAACAGTAGCAACTGGGGGATCAGGACTAGACTAGTAGAAGGTGAATCTTAAAAGGAAGCTTTTGAAGGAAGGATCTTTGAAAGAAACCTAAGAAATGAGAAAAAAGAGCATTTCAAGTCTGGGGATCAGACTGTGAAAAGACAAGAAGGCAAGAAATGGAATGTCGTGTACAAGGAACACCAGATCAAGACACCAAGCATTTATTAAACATGTGCCAGGGACAGTGCTAAGTATAGGGGGTGCAAAGAACGGCAAACTCATGCACACACAATGGTAAACAACCCCCCCCCCCCAACACTCACTGCTCTTAGGGAACTTGCAATCTAATATTATGTGTAAGTAGGCCATTTTGGCAGGAATATAGAATGTGTGGAGAGGAGCAAAGTGTAATAAGCCCAGAAAAGGAAGCTAGATCCAGACTGCGAAGGGCTTTAAATGCCAAGCAGAGAAGTTTGTATCTTATACTTCTTCAAGTATTGACATTTATAATCACATGAGAAAATTCTCAAAATACCACAGTTGAGCACTCAGTGATCAAGTTTAACTGCCTGAGTCTTTTAAAATCCAATTTGGGCCTTCATTCTGAGGTCATTTTTGAAATTATGGGTATGTTCCAAGTGGTTGGCTACCCTTGGTGTCTCCTACCACTCCCATGCCCACAAGTAATTCCAATCAATGAGAAATATTTAAAAAATATTTAAATGGCATTAAAAATCATCTGTAGCAAGATTTATTTCCCTACTCTATGGCTCAGGGCCCCAGTGTCTGAGCTTATAAGGACAAGGTTCAATGTTGGGGAGTCTTCCTCCCCTCAATCTTCTCTTTGGCATTTTTTTCCTCCCTCTTAAGATCCCTCTATAAAATGTTAGAAAATAGCTTGAATGTAGCTCATATCCACGTCTCTATAGTTATAGGTAAAAGGGTCCTCAGCTTCCCAAGCACTTAGTGTAATAGGACATATTGGGTATAGGTCAGCTTTCATTTCACCCAACAGGAAACATAGAAAACACATAAAGGATTCACAGTCGAATATATACAACTTGGTGAGTCCCACTTTCACCCAGGGACACTCCAGATTTATGGTTTTATACCAAGGACTTGTTCTGCTCTAGAAGAATTTGGGTTTGCTAGTATGGCACATTTGAAATTTGCAAAGTGCTTTACAAATATATCTCATTTTATCTTCTTAACCCTGTAAAGTAAGAGCTGTTCTCATTTTACAGATGAAGGAATAGAGGCAGCCAGAGATTAAGTTACTTGCCCAGAGTCACACATCTAGTAAGTATCAGAGGCTGGATTTGAACTCAGGTCTTCCTCACTCCCAGTCTAGCACCCTATTCACTGAGCCAGCCATCCTACCCCACCTAAATTGTTCACAAAAGTAGCAGGGGTCATAGTTCAGGTCTTTTGCTCCTTTAGATCAGACCATGATTTAGTTCTTTGTTATTCCTTCAGCTGCTGGAGCTATTTGAATCATTCTCTTCTCCCCAAGAAAGAGACTGGAGTTGCCTAGAAACTACCCCCTCTCTCTGGGAAGACTGGGTCTAGCCCAGACTCTCCTCTTGGGCCAACTGGGCATCTGCATTGGGCCTCTGCTCAAGGCAGTCATCAGCAGTCCTCAAGTCCTGAATTTTAGTAGAACGCATTTTCCATGTTATGAAGGAATGGGATCTATTACTTTAATTAATCATTTAATATCCATTTTGCTTGACAGATGAAAATAGAGAACCAATGAATATCCAAATGGACAAACTCACCCTCACTCATCTTTTCTCTTTTTAAACAAATAAATTGACCATTGATTTATCTCGTCAAGTGTAACTGAGTATAAGAAATAATGATGGATACCCTTGGTAGGTGCTTAGTAAGCATTTGTTGAATTGAATTACTATTAAGATACAAAACTTTACTTGAGGTAATTTAAAATTGTAAATGGGGTGCCAGTTTACCTTGAAAAGCTGAGTTGTCTTTCTTAGCCTAAAAGAACCAGAGGCTGCCTTTTTGGAAGAAAAAGTTAATTGTGTCTGCATGATATTAACAAGTGCTGATACTAGGAGGAGAAGAATGCCAGTAAGTGCATATAGACTAGTTCTGACTGTTGCATCTAGTATTTCTTTTTAAAATTTAATCTTACTTTTATTGATATATTTTTAGCATTACCTTCATTTTGGAATATAGTCTTACTCTCTTGTCTCATTAATCATTTGTCATAAAAAAGAGTTAAAAAGAAGAAAAGAAGCATTTCAGCAAAATTAACCAACACATCAACTATATCTTTTAGTGTTCACTAGTGTCTCCCTCCTCTGCAAAAAGGGGAAGAAAGTTCATTTTCTTAGCTCTTCTCCATGACCAAATGGTCATTCTAATCATATAGCATTTTGTTCCTACCTTTCTTTTCTACCTCCCTCCCTCTCTCTTTCCTTCCTCCCTCACTCCCCCCTTCCCTCCTCTCCCCCATTCCCCTCCCCTCTCCTTTGTGGCTCACTCATTGGAAGAGTGTTCTTGTGATTTGACCAGATGAGACTCTGGGTAGCTGTTAAGGATCCCCTGGCTTTGAAAAACCTGTGTTGGTGCTTCTCTCTCTTGGACCTATGTATGTATTGCCTTGGTCAGATAGTTGGATCTATCTGTTGATTTGTGATAATTTCTCAGACAGTTAGAAGCCCTGTCTGTTGGTCTTTATTTCTCTGCTTGTATTTTCTCTGTTCATATTTTCTCTGAAGTTCAAGATGCTGACTTTTGCCCTGAACTAATGAATTTAATTAAAAAAAAACATTGTTGACCCCTTGAACAGTTATCTTTCCTAGTAAAGCAGATCTAAGAACCTGTGCTAGCAGCGATCCTGGGTATGCCAGTGTGGTTGCTGTTATATTTCCTTCCTTCCTCCCTTTCCCTCTCTCCTTCCCACCCTCCTTTCCTTCATTCTATTCCTATATGGTACCTCACTGCTAACAATGAAGATGCTACGAAAGGTACCAGGTTTATTTCTGCATTGCCAAATAACATCTCCATCAATGTTCTCAAAAATTGGGCTAAATAAAAAGTGGCTAATAGGTAATTGTTATAGTGGTTATGGGTGAGGCCAAGAATGTGCAGGAGCTCAGTCATTGATCCATTAGATGCCCCAATCCCATCCACCCTGCTGCCTGCCAGGAACAGCTTTTTCCTGTGGGCTCAGATTAATCCTGTGCTCTGATTCTGCTCACAACTGGCCAGGGAGGGGAAGCCTGCCCCACTTTTAGCCTAGGGAGTGGCCTTTATTTTCCTGCAGTCTCAGGATTATGGTACAGGTGTGGAGGCAGTTGAGAAATGCCCAGCTCTATTCTCTTGGCTGAGCTAGCAAACATCTGCTGAGCTTGGGGGCTGGGAGTGGGGGTGGGTGAGAAGCAGCTGGTAGAGGGACCAGAGACGTGGGCATGGTGAGTGGGAAGTATTCAAAGAGAAGTTAGGTGAGAGCGGTTGTTCAGTGAATTTTCCTAGTATCATTCAAGACTGTGACTCAGTATATATTTAGAATGTCTTCTAGTGCTGAGGAAACTGTCAAACAGTCTCATGGATGATAGGAGAAATAACTGTGAACTTTGTCTTCCATCTCTATGCTTTTAGAGACATGGGCCTGCCATGTCCTCAGTTTCCTTATCAGAAAAATGGGGATGATAATGATACCTACTTTACAAGTTTTTATGAGGTTCAAATGAGATTATATTTGTAACACTTTGCAACTCTTAAAGTACCATATAAATGCTAGGTGTTATCATTGTCATTGTTCAGTCATTTTCAGTCATGTCAGACTCTTTGTGACTCCATTTGGGGTTTTCTTAGCAGAGATACTGCCGTGGTTTGCCATTTCCTTCTCCAGCTCATTTTACAGATGAGGAAACTAAGGCAAGCAGGGTTAAGAGACTGTAATGTTAATGGGATATAAAATCTTGCCCATTAATAGGCCTCATGTGGAGCCCATTAAGGGGAGCTTGATTAGGGGAGGCTTGTTTTTCAGGAAGGCCCACCCTTTTGTTACTTTGTAATTAGGTAGCGAGTCACAAGGGTTGTCATGCCCTCTGACCCTGAAGAGGGGTATATATATTCTGAGGTTAGCATTTTGCTCTGGGGCTCACTCATTGGAAGAGTGTTCTTATGATTTGACCAGATGCGACTCTGGGTAGCTATTAAGGAGCCCCTGGCTTTGAAAAACCCAGATGTTGGTGCTGCTCTCTCTGGTAACTATGTATGTGTTGCCTTGGTCAGACAGTTGGATCTGTTTGTTGGTCTGCACTAATTTCTCAGACAGTTAGAAGCCCTGTCTATTGGTCTTTATTTCTCTGCTTGTATTTTTGATCTGTATTTTCTGTTTGTATCTTCTCTGAAGTTCAAGGTGCTGACTTCCACTGAACTAGTGAATGTAATTTAAAAAGATCATTGACCCCTTAAACAGCTATCTTTCTTAGTAAAGCAGATCTAAGGACCTGTGCTAGGAGCCACTCTGGGGATGCCAGTGAGGTTGTGCTACAGTGATTTGCCCAGGGTCACATGGCTAGTAAGTGTCTGAGGCTAGATTTGAACTCAGAAAGTTGACTCTTCCTGACTCCAGACCCACTACACCACCTAGCTGCCCATCATTATCCTGATTGTTATTATTAAAACACTCATCAGAGGGTTTTTATGACAAGTTGCTGAGATGAAAGGGGGACACTGAAGTCTGCAGTTCCAGAGTTCTGAATTGCTTGGGCCACACACATTACCTCTGTGTGTGCCTTCCTACCCTAGGACTTTGGGCATGTGTCCACTCTCCCTAAGGACAGCATGTATCTTGGTAAGAAAGGATAATTAAGGCTTATTGGTAGAATGTTATGTAAATATCGTATATTTGCTTTGCATTTTCATTAAGTATTCTGGTTAACATTAAATATTAGTGACTAATTTATTCTTTATTTTTTTTTATCTTATGAAATTAAACAAACATTTCTATTACATAATATAATAAAAAGATTGCAATGAAATGGCAAATCTATTATGTACAAATTGCTGTTTCTTTTAAATATATAATAAAGTTATCATGCAAATTTCTCTTTTTCTTCCCTCCCCCCTGCCCAGCCCTAGAGATGGCTACCATTAGACACACACGCATGTATGTATGTGTGTGTCTGTATCCTGTGTGTGTATATATGTATGTGTGTATGTATATATGTATGTATGTATGTATGTATATAGGTGTATATAATATATGTAAAATTATTCTATATATACTTCTGTTTATCAGTTCTTTCTCTGGATGCAGATAAAGTCTTTATTCATATTTCCTTTACAGTTAATTTGGGTATATGTAATAGTCAAAATGACTTAGTCACTCAAAGTTGTTCTGAAAGTAGTATACAGTGTAAAGTGTATATTGTGTAGAGTAAGCACTGTATACAGTATTCTCTTGGTTCTGCTCATTTTGCTCTTCATTATTTTGTGCAAGTCATTTCATGTTTTTCTAGGATCATAGAGCTCATTATTCCTTGTGGCACAATAGTATTCCATCACAATCATATACCACAACTTCTTATTCTTTGTAAATATGCCAATGGAGGCTCATGCACTGTAGGGTTTAGTCTCTTGGAGAGGAAAGGATCCTGGAAGTCAGACTTCTTGGGCCCTTAGTGTTAGCAACATGGCTGCCCCTCTGGGTACAGATGGGGTGACCACAGGCTACAAAAATATATACAATATATATGGAAGACAAATACAAGGAGATTGAAGGGAATGCACCAGTGGTTGGGAGAGGGAAGAGAGGAGGGACCAGGAAGGGCTTCATATAGAAGCTAAGTTCTGAAGGAAAGTAAGGATTCTTCCTGCCAGGAAGAGGCAAGAAAGGAGTCCATTCTAGGCATGAGGGTGAGCTGTAAAAAGTCACATCTAAGGCAGTATACCTTCCTTGTATCCATTCTCCATCCCCTCCCCACTACCATTCTTATTGGCCATAGGAAAGAAAGTTGGATTCAAAGTGAGAAGATCTGGGTTCAAATGTTAACCATCACTTATTACTACCTCTGTAGTCTTGGACAAGTTATTTAAACTCTCTGGGGGTCTCAGTTTCTCATTTTAAAAAGAAGAGAACTGGATTAAATCACTTTCCTGTTTCTCCAGCTATTAACCTGAAAGTTCTCCTTTTCATCTGAAGCTCATGAAGCAGACTGTATTTTCCATTGGCTCTAATTATCTACACCTTGTCATACATAATTAAGCAAATGCTGTCTCAGAACTGAGTGGCTCTTAACTCAATCCCCCTTGCCTGGAAGGTTCTCTCTCATCTCTGCCTCCAGGCTCCCCTTAAGTCCCAGCTAAAATCCCACCTTCTATAGACAGGTTTTCCTATTCCCCCCTGCCATTAATGCTGGTGCCTTCACTCTGCTGATTATCTCCAATTTATCTTGTTGATAGCTTATGTAAATATAGCTCTTTGCATGTTATCTCTCTCTTTAGACTGAACTCCTTGAGAACAAGGACTGTCTCTCGCCTTTCTTTGTATTCTCAGCATTTAGCACACTAACTGTCACGTAGGAGGCACTTAATAAATGTTTGGGCAGCTAGGTGGCACAATGGATAGAGTGCAAGATCTGAGTTCAAATCCAGTGCCAGACACCTCCTAGCTGTGTGACCCTGGGCTAGTCCCTCACCTCTGTTTGCCTCAGTTTCCTCATCTGTAAAATGAGCTGGAGAAGAAAATGGCCAACCCCTCCAGTGTCTTTGCCGAGAAAACCCCAAATGGGACCACAAAGAGTAGGACACGTTTGAAATGACTGAATAACAACAATGGATGTTTATTGACTCCGTGACTTTTCTTGGAATCCTGAGGTAGGCAGACCTAAGCCGCAGACAAGTGAGTGGTCAATGTTCTCTTCTGTTTGTATAAGTACTTGTTTTCTTGTTGGATGGAACGTAAGTTTCTTGATGGTAGAGATTGTTTTGTGTTTTTATATCTCTAGCACTTAGCACTGTGCCTGTCACATCATCACTGTTTAAGAAATGTTGGTTGTGGGAAGGCTAGGTGGCACAGTGAGTAGAGCACCGGCCCTGGAGTCAGGAGGACCTGAGTTCAAATCTGACCTCAGACACTTAACCTTTACTAGCTGTATGACCTTGGGCAAGTCGCTTAACCCCAATTGCCCCACCTTCCCCTCACCAAAAATAATTAAAAAAAAAAAAAAGAAATGTTTGCTGATTGTTGATAGAGTGCCCAGGAGAAAGGGGAGTCAGAGACAATTTGAAGATTTCCAGACTGTCTATCTGGGGGGTGTATTCCTTGATAGAACATTCTGGACAACGACAAGGGATTTGTCTTCTATAGCTGCCATTCTTTATGCATGTGGTTTGCCAGAATATGGTTACTATTTAAAAGAGCAGCTGCTAGCAGAGTTGCTTCTTAAAAATTATCTGAAGAATCCTCTGCTGGGAGCTCTCTGAAGTTAAAGGCTGAGAGATTGACACGCGTGCCTGATCCTTTTTGCTGTGACTCAGTATTCAAGATCGCGAATGCTGATGGAGGTGGTGAGTTTTCTCCGTCACTGGGAGGTATTTGAGCATAAGCTAGTTGGCCTCTTGGGAATATTGTAGAGGGGGCTCAGGCTTCACATGGGGGTTGGCCTTTGATCACCTCTGAAGACATTTGAAGTTCTGAGGTTGTATTGTACTTACCCACTGTTGCTTACAGAATCCATCTAGTAAGGTTCCCTGCTATATCTAATCAAGACACTCCCCATCCTCCCTCAACACTCCTGATCTAGCGCCCTAGGTCTCAGGGAAGCACTAGTAACACTATTTGACCTTGTCCTTCCTTCCTTCTTTCCTTCTTCGCTTCCTTCCTCTCTTCTGTTTTCCTTCTCTTTCTCCCTCCTTCATTCCCTTACTCCATTCCTTTCTTCTTTCCTCCCTGTCTCCCACTCTTTCTCCCTCTTTTCCTTCCTCCCTCTCTCCATTCCTTTCTTCCTTGCTTGCTTCCTGACTCCTTCCCTCCCTCCTTCCTACTATTACTTCCTCTCCCTCCGTTCCTCAAGGGTTTAAAGGTCCACTGTATGCAAGACACTGCCCGATGCTGGTCTCATCTGCCAACTTTATTTTTTCTTAAATGTCCTCTTGTATTCTTTTCAAGTCTCCCAAACTGAACCAGACAGTAAAGAAAATGAGCCCTGATACTCTACAGCTTAGGAAATGTCAAACTGTGGCTTCTAGGAAGCAGGTAACAGGGCCCAAGGGGCTGGCTGTCTTCACGGATGGGTGAAATTTGGGCAGGATTTACAGGGTGACATTGTGCTGTGCTGCCCTGCTCACCTGCAGGCTACACACTGTGTCCCCATTGGGCTGAGATGGGGATGGGAGAAGCCTCTGTGTAAAAGCACTCGTTATTTTGGCTTTGCCCAAAGTGCTCATTAGAACGTGCCTGAAAAAGGACTTTTGTTTCACTCTTCTTCACCTTGGTCCCTTCTTTCATTGACTTCAACCATGGTTTTGTCAGTTTCTACTGCTCCAACCCTACCCCTGATTTCCCTGTGTGTTATGAGCTCTAAGACAAAATCATTTGTGCATCACCTGAGGTCCAGGGGAACTCCACTTTTCCCCAAAGATCTTCTACTCTGGGTTTAAGTAAACCTGGGACCTGGGTTCAGTCCTGAAGCAAACTGAACTCTAAACAGATCAGAAGGGTCAAGCTTTTTTCCTAGTTCACAATTCAAGGAATACTTGGGAAAATCTCTTACACAAAGCTTAGCTATGACTCGTAATAATAGTTAGCATTTATAGAGGGCTTTAAGGTTTGTAAAAGCATTTTACATATATCTCATTTGAGTTTCGCAAAAGCCCCTGGGAGGTAGGTGCTGTTAATGTTCCCATTTAACAATGAGCAGTTTGAGGCCCTCAGACATTAAGTGACTTGCCCAGGGTTGTGTAGCTAGTCAGTGACCAAAGCTAGATTTGAACTGAACTCTTCCTGACTCCAGGTACAGTGCTTCCTCTTGTTGTTGTTCAGTCATGTCTGACTCTTTGTGACCCCATTTAAGGCTTTCTTGGGAAAAAGAATGGAGTGGTTGCCCATGTCCTTCTGCCGCTCATTTTATAGATGAGGAAACTGAGGCAAATGGGGTTAAGTGACTTGCCCAAAGTCACACAGCTAGTAAGTATCTGAGGTGGGATTTGAACTCAGGTCTTCCTCATGCCTTTCTGTCCACTGGGCCACCTAAATGTCTTGGTGCTTTATCTAGCCATTACCTAGCTAAAATAGAATCATATCTAGACTCCTCTCTAAAACCAATTAATAAGGTTCTTTCTAGAAAGATACTATCTGTGCAATCATCTTTTTTGTTGTACGTTGTTAGCCAAATTGCTTGTTTTGTTCTGTGAATTGAAAATAAGATAAATTTTAAAAGACAAAAAAAAGGTACTTACTGTACAATGCATTGGATATAAGGTATAAGATAGCTGTATATTTTCTCTCCTATGAAAGATTTAATACTTGAAACATAAAGGACTCAGAAGCATGCATTAACAAAAATGTAAAACATAAACTAAAAACCATCACAATTTTTATATTCTCCTGGGAGTTAGGAAGGACTTCTGGGAGATGGTGGCGACCTAGAACATTGGACTGAATCTAAAAGGAGGAAAACTAATAGGGAGCAATGTAAAACCTTGCCCTTGGGTTCAAATAATCAGCTTCATAAGTCCAACATGCAGGATTAGGGCTAAGGCAGCAATTTGTCTGTAAAGGATGTTGAAAATTTCATGGACTGCTGCTAGCTCAGGAATTTGAAAGGCTTATACCATTTTGGGCTGTGTTGAGAGCCAGAGCTTGTGGCACAGAGGAGATTGTCTCACTGTTATCTGCCCTGGATAATACCTCACGTGGGGTGTTGTATTCTGAGCACTGAAGTTTAGAAGTGACATTAATAAACTTGAAAATGTCCAGGGAAGGATGTCTGGAATGGTGAGGAGTCTAGAGTCCGTTGTAATGTTAATGAGATTTAAGATCTTCCTCAACCATTAATAGGTCTCACG
Organism: Pseudochirops cupreus; assembly: GCA_028627135.1. Taxonomy (NCBI): domain Eukaryota; kingdom Metazoa; phylum Chordata; class Mammalia; order Diprotodontia; family Pseudocheiridae; genus Pseudochirops; species Pseudochirops cupreus. The sequence continues at coordinate 29,992,484 of CM053583.1, read as the reverse complement.
TGGAGCCCATTAAAGGAAGCTTGCTTAGGGGAGGCTTGCTTGTAGGAAGGCTTTCACATCTTTTGCTAATTTCTAATTAGGCAATGAGTCACAAGGGTCGTGATGTCTTCTGGCTCTGAGAAGTGTATATAGAATCTGAGTTGGTATTTTGCTTTGGGGGCTTGCTTATGAGAAGGATCTTGTGATTCTCTGGTTGAGATTCTGAGTGGCTGTATGTTCAGAGCTCCCCGACTGCTCAGATGTAAAGGCTCTCTCCATACAGGTATGTATGTAAAGTGTATAGTTGGTTCAGGCAGTCAGAGCCCTGTCTGTTGGTCTTTATTTCTCTGCTTGTATTTTCTCTGTTTGTATTTTCTCTGAAGTTCAGGGTGCTGACTTTCCCCCTGAACTAGTAAATGTAATTTTAAAAATTTGTTGACCCCTTAAACAGCTTTCTTTCCTAGTAAAACAGATTTAAGAACCTGTGCCAGCAGCCATCCTGGGTATGCCAGTGTGGTTGCTGATACATCCGTGCAATATGAGGATTGGCTGAAGGAATCTGCAGTGCTTAGCCAAGAGAAGAAAAGGTTGTTGGGGGAAGGAGAAGGCTTGGGAAGGGCTGGGAAAGAGACATTATAACTATCTTGAATTACTTTAAAGACCATTTATGGAAAAAGGATTACACTTGTGGATAATGTAGGTCCTTTGGAAAGGGATTTGCCACTCCAGCAAACACAATCTCATTTTCCTTCTGGGGCAGTACAAGTGTTTAGTGTTAAAGCCTAAATGGAATAGACCACAGTCACTGGAGTGATCCTGGGTGAAGATGGGACTTACAAGTTCTGTTGAAGGCAATAGTGAATCCTTTATGTATTATCTGTATCTTTCATGGGGTGAAATCAAGGCTGACCTATGCCATATATGCCTTATTACCATAAATGCTTGGGAAGGTGAGGACCCTATTTCTTTCATCTGTAGAGGTCTTGACAATGGAATGAATTCATCCTCACTGGAGGTCTTCAGATAGAAGCTGGATGACCGCCTGACAGCTATGTAGTAGGGCAATTCTTTTTCAAGCCCAGGTTGAATCAGAAGGCCACTTTGGTCCCTTCAGACCCTGAAATTCTGGGATTTTGTGAAATCTGCTTTCCTTCCTGCTTAGTAGTCATCCCTGGGTGTTTACCTTGAGTGAATGGCTATTTGCTGAGCTACCTAGAATGATGAGGGGTAATGAGACATTTGCAGCTTAGTGTTAGCTCAGGGTTTACCACTGATCCTCAACTAATGCCTAAACATAATAGAAAATCTCACTAAATCAAATTTTGAAAACTTTTATCCTAAAGATGAATTTGGAAAAGAGGCAAGAAATCTCCTGCTGCTTGTGCAGAAACTGAATAAGCAGAGACTTTTGAAAACACCCATGTTGATTTGGTCCATGAAAGGTCTAAAAGTGATACCCCTGCTATGGGAAGATCTGTGAATGATTTACCATGAAGTAGCCATACTTCTCCTCCTCTGACTCTAGTTTTTCAGGAAAAAAAAAAACCAAAAAAAACCTAAACCACCTAGTCAAGGGTTCTTGCAAAAACAAAGATGTTTTTGTTTCAGAGAACAACCCATCAAGCTAAATACCTGTTCTGTGCTGGGTATTGCAGACAGAAAGACAAAAACAAAATGGTCTCATCCCTTGAAGAGTTTACATCCTGTTGGGGAGAGATGAGACAACCTATAGAGAGAGTAAATACAAGGGGATTTTGGTGAGGGGAGGCATTAGGGGAGAGAGAAAGAGAGAGAGAGAGGGAGAAGGAGAGAGAGAAGGAGAGTGAGAAGGAGGAGAAAGGGAGAGAAGAAAGAGAGGATTCCAGGAAGGGGGAACATCCTATGCAAAGGTATGGAGATGGGAGATGAAAGAATAGCAAGATGGAAATTAAAGTTCACAAAAGAAAATAATGTTTAATAAGGATGGAAAGATAATTTGGAGCCGGGTTATGGAAAACTATCAATCAATTCTTAAATATTCAATTAAGTATTCACTATGAAAAAGCAAACACAGTCCCTGCCCTTCAGAAGGGGCCCTTCCAGCTTGGGGATTCTATGAAGGTGAGGCAGTGAACCCTGGTTACTCATTATTTAGTGAACAGGGGGAAATAATACCTCCCCCCCCCCCAGCCACATTCTAGTTTTTTTTCACATATTTCCAGGAATGCATTGTAGACCTAAGTAAAAAATAGGATGGAGTTAGGGACTGGATCTGTGATCGACTCCCTCCACCATGGCAGGCTGATAACTTCTCTGTAATTTATAGTCATAGAGAGTTGCCTAGAGCAATGAGAGTTTAAGAGACTTGCCCAGGGTCCCACAGTCACTATGTGTCAGAGGTAGGCCTTTTGAACATAGGTCTTCCTAGCTGCAATGCTGCTTCTCCCTCCATGATATCACCCTGTCTCTCTTAAAGTAGGGAATACCTGTTATTAACTCGATGTTGTAAATTTAGATAAGCCCCAAGTCAGTTTTTATTCATTATTCAGGATTTACATTTTGTTCTTTGTGTTTAAACTACTCTTCATAATCTTGGGGATCACAATAGCTATGATAGAAAAGCCTTGTTGCCCAAAATTTCCAAAATACCAAAAAGTATTTCCTTTCTAGAACTTGAGTTCAAAATGGAATACTATTGAAGTGTATAGAAAGCTGTTTTTAGAATTTGGAAGTCTTACACATGTTTGGAGGTAGAGAGAAAGGCGTCAATCAAGATGATGATGACAACGATGATGATGATGGTGATATTCTTATCTCTATTTACAGATGAGGAAACTGAGGCAAAAGAGGTTAAGTGACTTGCCCTGGGTCATGCAGCTAATAAATGCCTGAGGTCAATCTTGAATTTGGGCCTTCCTAATTCCAGATCCAGCCCTCTACTTATTGTGCTGTCTATGGAGGATAAGGAGAGATTGAAAGGTAGAAGGATCCAGAGCCATTCCAGGCAAATACTGATAACTCAGGAGCTGCATCATGGCAGATACCCAGGGCAGATGAGAATGGGGCCTGGGCACGTCCCCAAAAGGACAGATGTATAAAGGTGTTAGGGAATCAGCTAATTTTAGAGCTAGAGTTAGAGTTCAAGGCTCTTCAATCTGCTTTTCACAGAACACAGAATCCAAGAGTTGGAACCCCCTTAGTCAGCTCGTCCAACCCTGATGAATCAGGGATTCTTCTCTACAACACACATGATTAGCAGACATCCAACTTTTGCTTAAAAGTTAATTTTTTTTGGTTTTTTTTTGGGGGGAAAGGTAGGGCAATTGGGGTTAAGTGACTTGCCCAAGGTCACACAGCTAGTAAGTGTTAAGTGTCTGGGGCTGGATTTGAACTCAGGTCCTCCTGACTCCAGGGCCAGTGCTCTATTCACTGTGCCACCTAGCCACCCCTGCTTAAAAGTTTACATTGAGAAACAAACCATTGCTTTCCAAGGTAGCCCATTCCAACTTTGGGCAGCTCAAACTGTTAGGGATTGGACAGCTAGGTCATATAGTGAATAGACTGCTAGGCCTGGAGTTGGGAAGACCTGAGTTCAAATGTGACCTCAAACACCTACTAGTTGTGTGACCCTGGGCAAGATACTGAATCCTGTTTGCCTCAGTTTCCTCATCTGCAAAATGAGCTGGAGAAAGGAATGGCAAACCACTCTAGTATCTCTGCCAAGAAAACCCCAAATTTGGTCATGAAGGGTCAGATATAACCGAACAACAAAAATTGGAAGGACGTCATACGTGGTTTACATTTTAGTCTTTCCAGCTTGCACTCAACATTCCTAGTTCTTCTCCCTGGTACTGCCACATACCAGCCCTTTAGACACTTGAAGCTTGCTGTCCTGCGCTCCCCACCCCCACCTGCTTTTCTTTTCTCTGGGTCAAACATCCCTGGTTCCCAAGTGCTGGGCTTGGTATCAGGAAGACCTGTGATCGGGTGGAAGAAAAGTATCAAGAATGTTAAAAGATAGAATGAGCTCTAGGCTTGCAAGGAATGCTGAGAGACTTCCCAAGGGATCTGTCCCTAGCCCTGTGCTGTTTAGCATTGTTGTCAGAGACCTGAATGAAGGAATAGATGACAAGCTTATTATGTTAACTGGTGCTATTAAGCTAGGAGGGATGGCTAATACATTTGGATGACTGTCAGTGTCCAAAGAGATTTCTACAAACAATAATGAAAGGGTAGGTATGTCCTGACACCAATCACTTGGAAAAGATCTAGGAGTTTTAGTGGATTGTAAACTCAATATGAATCAGCAATGCAACATGAGAGTCAAAAAGCCCCAAGAAATCCAGTTTTTGGTTGTATTAAGAAGGGCCTTGTGTCTTAAAAAGGGCAGCTAGGTGGTGTAGTGGATAGAGCCCTGGGCCTGGAGTCAGGAAGACTCATCTTCTGAGTTTGAATCCAGCCTCAGACACTTATAGCTGTGTGATGCTGGGCAAGTCTTTTACCCTCTAAGAGGAGCTGGAGAAGGAAATGGCAAACCACTGTAGTATCATGGCCAAGAAATCCCCAAAAGGGGTCATGAAGAGAAGAACGACTAAAATGAATCCTTAAGTAGGGGTTAAATCTCTTGGTATTTTGTTTTTTGCACTGAATTTTTGCACTGACTTTATTGATGGTGCACATAATAGGACTCCATGGTACAAGGGTGCCTTTGACACAAGGACTATGAATGGAGCATGTGATCCTCAGTATAGGGAAATAGGTTAGGGGTATGGGTTCCCTAGTGGTAGAATTCCTCTTTTGGCTGGAGATTCATGGCTTTCCACTTTACTTTTTGGAGGCCACATAGACCATGAGGTTTACTGCATGGTTGTTATAATTATACTCATTGTCACACCAGGAAATGAGCATGACAAAATGGTCTCTGAGGGCAACACCAGCTCTGGCATCAAAGGTAGAAGAGTGGTTGTTGCTGTTAAAAGTCACAGGATACAACCTGGTCCTCTGTGTAGCCAAAGATGTTCTTCAAGGGTTCCTCTGATTCTTGCATTTCCACTTTCTTGATGTCATCATCATATTTGGCAGGTTTTTCCAGGTTAGAGATGGCAGAGGTGGCAGGTCAGATCCACAATAGATGCATTGGGAGCAGGAACACAGAAGAAGAAGCCTGTGAGCAGCTTCCCATCATCTCAGGTATGACCTTGCCCAGAGTTTTAGCAGCACTAGTGGAAACAGGGATGATGTTTTGGGCAGTGCTATGCCCATTACACCCTGCCAGAGGAGTCATCTACCATCTTCTGTGTAGCAGTAACAGCATGGACTGTGGTGATGAGTTCTTCCCCAATGCCAAAGTTGTCATGAATGATCTTGGCCATGCGGTCCAAGCAGTTGATAGTGCAGATGCATTACTGACAATCCTAAGGGAATTATTGTATTTCTCATGGTTTGCTCCAATCATGAATGTAGATGCCTCAGCAGAAGGTGCAAATAGCTCTACCTTTCAGAACAATCTTGGTCTTTTCCATGGTAGTAAGGATACCATTGACTCTTAGGTTTTAGCTTTGCCTTTTCCATGGTGGTAAAGACACTATTGAATTTTACTATATACTCAGCTCTAGTATCTTCTCTTTTAATATTGGTAGGATCATGCTCCTGATGACTTTCCCATTGATCACCAACTTTCCATTCTCAGCCTCAACAATTCTCTTAAACTTGTCATGGGTAAAATCTTAGTGGAATACGTGAACCATGTAGTTGAGGTCAATGAAGGGGTCATTGACACTACAACGTCAACACTGCCTGAGGTGAATACAGCTCTGGTTGCCAGATGCCCAATATGGCCAAATCCATTGATTCTGACCTTCATTATCTTGTCTCAGGGTTGCAGCTACAAAAGTGGATTCTGGTGCTGAGACTAGGAAAAACTGAGAGTCTCTCCCAGTACTTTGACCTTGTCATCCTGCATCTGAAATATTTAGAAAGGACATTGACAGACTGAAGAATATATTATGGAATGTGGTGATGCCACATGAGGAATGAATGCTATGTTGCCCTATCCTTCTCATCTCTCTAATGCCAACCTCCTTAAAAGGCTCCTCAGGCTTTTAAAATTCCATCCTGCAAACACAACTACTCAACCAAAGTTCACCCAGGTGATATTTCCATGCTGCAAAGTCTGTGCACAGGTTTCTGGGAAATATAGTCCGTTCATTTCCCTCCAGTAACTGAGGGTCCTTTTCAGTCCTAAGCATTGTGGTCACATGGCATCCATCCATAGACACTCCTCTGTATCTGCAAAACTGACCTGGTTCTTTGGACTATGATTTGGTCTCTCTTCTTTCAGCCAAGTTTGATTCACTTAGAATTGGCATGTGAAAAAAAAAATACCCCCAAACACTCTAATTTGAATAACCTCATTTATACTCTAGATTTTGCATTATTTTGAAGCAGCCAAAAAAGTCATTCAGAAACGTGGCAGTTTGCAGAGCTAATTATAGATTCACTTGTTTTCTGAATGCACAGATGGTTTCAGTAAAAACCTCAGAGGAAGGAGAGCTGCCTGTTAATTTCACAGTAGCCATTAGTCGCCTGGCCCTCGCTTAGCACTCTAGAAAATTCTGCTAGACATCTTCTTGGCAAGCTCCAACAGCCGTCTCACAAAAGCAGAGTGGAAGAGGGGGATGTGTGGGTCAACATTTCCAGCGTGCATTTCATCAGGAAGATGTTTCATCCCAGATATTTTAGAGTAGGGTTCCCAGCAGCAATGAATGTGGCTTTGACATCATACACAGAGAATTGTAGTCTGCCATCCAGCTAGAGGTGAAGATCTGTGAATCAGGACAGGGATTATGAGTAACATCCCTTGGGGCAAATGTGTGAGTTATGTTACTACCAGGTTTAAGAGCTATTCACTGCTGTCCTACCACCTTTAGAATAAAGTCAGCTCCTTAGCCTGGCTTGCAAAGATCTCTACATTGTTGCCCCATCTGTATCACCAGACTTCTCCCACTATCTCCCATTAATCAGACTAGACTACTTGCCATTCTTCAGATTTTCCCACCTCCCTATCTTTGCCTATGCTGTACCTTCTTCCTAGACTTCTTTCCTCTTGATTTCTCCTGTTTGAAATCTTACCTGTTCTTCAAGGCTCACTTTTAATTCCACCTCCTCCATAAAGCCGTCCTTGATTCCCCCAACTGAATATGACTCCCAATCCTCAGAATCATCACATCTTTTAATCGAGGTAGGATGGTAGAATGAGTTTTTGTTTCTTTAAAGAATTTTATTTTTTAATAAATGGACATTGATTTTCTCTTTATTCCACCCTCCTCTCCCACTGAAAAGTAAGAAAAACAAAACCTTTGTAGCAAATATATGTAATAAGGCAAGGCAAATTCCTATGTGGGTCATGTCCAAAAATATATCGTCTTGTTCTGCATCTTAAATCTATCACATCTCTGTCTGGAAGTGGCTAGCATAGTTCATCCTCAGTCCTCATGGTTAGTAATTGCATCCATCAATTCTTGTCTCTCAAGGTTCTATGGTCATCTTGTTATTCTATAAAAAGTTCTCCTGGTTCTGCCCACTTCATTCCATGTCAGTTCAGACAAGTTTTCCCATCCTTTCCATCCTTTCTTATGGTGCATTCATACGCCATAGTGTGATTAGCCATTCCCGAGTTCTTGTGGTGGTTCAGTCATCTTCCAGTCTTATCTGACTCTTTGTGACCCCATTTGGGGTTTTCTTGGCAAAGATACTGGAGGGGTTTGCCATTTCCTTCTCCAGCTTATTTTACAGATGAGGAAACTGAGGAGAACAGGGTGAAGTGACTTGCCCAGGGTCACACAGCTAGCAAGTGTCTGAGGCCAGCTTTAACCTCCGTAAAATGAATTTTCCAGACTTCAGGCTGGGCACGCTCTCTGCTGTGCCACTTAGCTATCCCTATAATAATAATAATACCTGATGTCATAAAGCATTTTACATATATAATAGGAGAACTGACTGGCAAGGCCCAGTCCTCAGAGCACGGTCTCTGTTTTCATTCCTGGTAAGTTGTACACAGCATGTGTGTGTACCTCCCTGCCTAGGGCTGATTGAACACCCAGAGCTTTGAAAGCTGGTTTCTCCCGTGACTCCTCAGGGTAGTGATGCTGTGAGATCATGAAAAGCCTGCTAGTTGGCTTCAGGGCTACAGTGATGCCTGAAGAGAGGCTAGGTTGGATCTAAGCTTGCATTCAAGGTTCCGGGGGAGAAGCTCTCATTCTCTTTCCTGGCAGCCTTAGGAGCTACAGGATAGGGGAACAACTGTTTCCCTCAGAGTTGGCACGCTCAGGTTCCAGCAGACTCTTGTCTCTCCTCGTCAATGAGTGGAACACCTGAGTCAGTCATGTAATGTGAGGGCAGCTCCTGAGGCAGGCTATGCCCTTGGACTTGGTAAGGAGAGTAGGGGGAGAATTTTTTTTTCAGGTGCATCCAGTTGGCTTTTATATCCCAAACAAATAGGCAGTAAGAATGGGCCAGTGAGGCCCCAGCTGCACAAAGAGAACACAAGCCTAGAGCAGAGGCAGTCTGCCGAAAAAGACTCAGAGACCCAGGTGGGAGACTATATGCCTGCAATCTTTGCCACTGGAGTAGACTAAGACTGGAGAATCACTTGAGTTCAGGAGTTCTAGTTACAGTAGGGCTAAAGCTTATGCGGGGCAACTAGGTGGTGGAGAGGATAGAGCTCCAGGCCTGGAGTTAGGAAGACTCATCCTCTTTAGTTCCAGTCTAACCTCAGACACTTACTAGCTGTGTGATCCTGGGCAAGTCACTTCACCCTGTTTGCCTCAATTTCCTCATCTGTAAAATGAACAGGAGAAAGAAATGGCAAACCACTTTGAAAAGAAAACCCAAATTGGGTCACAAAGAGTTGGCCATGACTGAAACGATTTTACAACAACAAAATCTGCTTAGATATCTGCAGTAAGCCTGACATGGAAATGGTGACCCCCTTGGTAGTAGGAGCCAGTAGACTGCCTGATGAAGAGTGAACTGGCCTAGGTTGGAACCTTAGCAGATTCCTAGCAATGTTCCTATGGACCAGTGAGTGAACAGCCTAGATGAGACAGGGAGATCCAATCTCAAAAAAAAGAAAAGAATGGAAAAGGAGGAAGAGAAGGGAAAGGAAGAGACTCAGAGAATGCCCTCCAAAGAGAGGTCTTTTGGCTCATCACAGTCTCAATGTATATTTGTTGTGGGATTAACGATTAGCATTGTTTAAGCATTACCAATGATTATTCAGGAGAAGAGGCAGACTGTAGCGGATAGAGGGCCAGCATAGCCAGGGGTAGAACAATGGACTTGGTGTCAGGAGTAGCTGAGTTCAAATTCTGCATCAGACACTTGTTAACTGTGTGAGATTGAGCAAGTCACTTAACCTGTCTCAGCCTCAGTTTCCCCAGTTATACAAATGAGTTGGACTAGATTGCCTTTAAGGTCCCTCCTGGCTCCAGATCTATGACCTTATGATCCTTGGGTCCGAAAAGACCTAGGTTCAAATCACACTTCTGACCCATACTGGTTATTGCCACTTACTCAACTCTTAGTGCCCTAGGCAACACTCTGAGGCTAGAAATTAGAGACAAGCTCCAAATCAGCATCGGTGGAGGGAAAGCTGTATTAAGGGAGGGACTTTGTACTCTAGGGAGTTCCCATTCTAAAAAAAAAGTTCTGAACACAAGTCCCAAATAAATTGAGAAGTACAAACAGCATATGCTCATGTCTTAAGAAGGAATGAAAGGCAGAGAGATAGTCTCTGGCCTGGTCATCGAGAATATTCTATGTGCTGCAATCAAGCTGTTAGTGGAGTATGCAGGGACAGTAACCAAGGACATACTGGTTCCGAAATCCAAGATGGCGGCAGGTGGGAATAGACATTTATAGAGCACCAGCATGCGCTGCACTAAGGGCTTTTCCAAGTATTATCTCCTTCAATCCTCCCTTGAAGGTTGTTTCTGGGGCTGATTTGGGGAAACTCATTGGTGCTTTGCTCTGGCTTTAGAACAGGCTGTGTCAGAAACAAGGAAGGCAAAGTCATGGGAATTTGGGAAAACCGCAGAGTCCAAAAAGGACAGCTGGAATGTAAGAGGGGCAGGACAAGGGGAGTATTGGGCTTTTAAGCAAACCATTTATTCCTTGTGTTGCTTTTTATAGTCTTAATCTCCCTTGTTATGATTGCAGTTACCAGCTGCTGGGAGATTGGTTTTTTTTTTAATGGACCATATTTATAGCCAATGATTTGGGTGCTGGTGACAAACATTATTTCTATAGCAGAAGGCCACATGTGACAATGGTTTCAAAAGTTTGGGGCTTGGTGGGCTTCTGCCAAACCCCCATATGTGAACCTTTGTTCAGAGGGAGGTCTTAAACTCATGCTGTGTCCACCTCCTTTGGAAAGGAAAGAATCCTTCTTCTGAGCTGTTGGCAGGAGTACAAGCTGGTTGTTAAATGTACAGTGTATGCATTTATATTTCTGAAATCAGCAAGTGCTACAAAACAAGGCTCTATTTATTGTTTTAGTGTTTGATTTAAGAAAGGGATGGGGGAAATGGTCACCTTAAAATGTGTTGGGCATACATTTTATTTTTCAGGGAGCTGGTTGTTAAATATTTATTCCTATGTCCCTGGTAGTAGGTATTTTTGCAATGAGAGGCATAGTGTCTAGGATCAGGGAAGGATAATGATGCTGTTCTCTTCACTGGTTAGCACATATCTGGGATATTGTGTTCAGTCTGAGGCAGCACATTCTGGGAAAGACATTGATGAGCTTGAGAGTGTCCAGAGGACAGCAAGGAGGAAGGTCCTCAGTCTGTGCTGTGTAAGGATTGATTGATCAGAGAAATTGATGATGCTTAGCCTGGAGAAGACAAGACAAGGCCAAGAGGGCAGTAAGTGATGGCTCTCTTGGAGGATTTAAAGATCCGTCATGAGGAAGAGGGATTCTGTTTGGATGGGATGGCCCTGGAAAGAAGACTTAGAAGTGAAGGGTGGAAGTTACAGAGAATGTTGTGTAGACTCAATGTAAGGAAACACTTCCTAACAATCAGAGCTCTGCCAAAGTGGAATAGGCAGCTGTGGGAAGTAGAGGCAGCCAGATGGTGCCATAGTGGAGTCAGAAAGAACCGAGTTCAAATCCTGCCCCAGACATGTACTGTGTGACCCTGAGCAAGTCACCTAATTTCTATTGGCCTCAGTGTTCTCAGCTGTCAAATGGATATAATAACAGCACTTATCTCATGGAGTTGTTGTGAGGATCAAATGAGAAAATTTTGTAATGGGCTTAAGAAGGTCTCTGGCACATAGTAGGTCCTACCTAAGTACTCCCTTCCTTCTTTCCTAGTGGGTTTTCTTCACTGGAAGTCTTCATGCAGGATCTGGATGACCCCCTTTAGGGAGGTCATAGAGGCTGTTCTTGTGGCATGGGATGGACTAGCTCAGCGATTCTCAACCTGTAGGTCGTGACCCCTTTGGGGGTCGAATGACCCTTTCACAGGGATCGCCTAAGACTATTGGAAAACACATATTTCCAATGGTCTTAGGATCCTCTGTCTCCAGGTGGGTCCGCCCACATGCAGATACACCCACATATGAGTATTAAAGGGTCGCGGCATTAGGAGGATTGAGAACCACTGGACTAGCTGGTCTCTGAGTGAAGATCACAGATTAGGGTTGGCATCACCTTGTGTTCCAAAATCATCTGTATGGATTCATACAAGTTAGAAGGGACTTGACAGGCCATTTTGTTGTTCAGTCATTTTAATCGTGCCCAACTCTTCATGACCCCATTTGGAGTTTTCTTGGCAAAGATACTGGAGTGGTTTGCCCTTTCCTTCTCTAGTTCATTTGGCAGATGAGGAAACTAAGGCTAACACTGTTAAGTGACTTACCCAGGGTCACAGAGCTAGGAAGTGTCCAAGGTTGGATTTGAACTCATGAAGATGAGTGTTCTTGCCTCCCAGGCCCAGCATTCTATCGTCTGTACCACTTAGCTGCCTCTTTACAGATCATAGAATTGTGGTATTTACAGATGGAAAGGATCTTGGAAATGATTTTGTACAACGCCCTGATTTTGAAGATGAAAAAATTAAGTCCCTGTGGGGTTCAGTGATTCGCCCAAAGGCACACAACTAGTATTGTGGGAGGCAGGATTAGAACTCTCGTCTCCTAACTCTAAATCCAGGGCCTTTTCATCATACCAATCATCTTGAGCCTCTTAGAGTTTTCATCTAATTTAAAACTTCTGCTTTGTTGGGCTGTGTCTTGCTCTAATTGGAGTCACTTTCTGGAAGAGGTGTTAGAGGCCCACCCAGCCCAGCCTTCTCACTTCATTGGTGTAGAAATCAGGAGCCCAAGAACTGATGTGCCTTGCCCAGCATCTCACAGGCACAGAAACCGAACCCAGCTCTTCTGACTCTTCATTCTGTTGGGCTGTCTCCCTAGTATTTGGTTGTTGAGAATGAGTCCTGAGACTTGTAGAATGTATTAACTTTTTGTCACTGTAAAAGGAGAAAGGATTTCCCAGATCAGTGACCTGAAGAACATGGAGGATGGTTAGGATTTATAGCTTTGGTTACTGAGCATTCATCACTTACTTTCCTTGTTCCACTTGTAGAAAGGGCTCACACCAATAGAATTATAGATTTGAAGCTGGAAGGGACCCCAGAGGCTGAGTCCGACTCTCTTTTTTACAGATGAGGAAACTGAGGCCCGAGGATTTGGCTCAGATTTGTACAACTAAAAAACTTCTAAGGAAGGATTTGAATCATGGTGTTTCTTATTCCAAGTCCAGTCATCTATCCATTGTTCTACCCTGCTTCCTTTATCGGAATCTCTGCTCCCTCAGTATCCCAACGTATATACATGTACAACCTGCCTCTGCTGCCCTGGATAGCAGAGTAGGTTATGGATTATAGGAACACTCATGTATCTGCAGGGACACTTGAAACAATCAACTTAATAAAAAAATTTTTACCCACATCTCTCTGCAAATAAATCAATCAAGAGATAAATCCTTCTTAAACTCTTGCATTTTTTCTTTTTTATGAAAAGACTGATGTAGGCAGAACTGTACAGGTAAGCGCTTTGTAAGTCTGAAGGCACCATGGTACGATCTGAAGTGAACGATAATTATTGTTAACTGTCACTAAGGAAAACTGCAATTCTGAGCATATGGGATGATTGTTTTTCTTATTGATTTGGGGATTAGACTTTCTTGGATTTACTTAGCACCTCTCTTCTGAAAAGCAATCTGTTCTAGCTCAGGCAATAATAAATAATTAATAATTACTGCTGGGAGAAAAATTAAGTATAAATTCCTATAGTCTACTCCTATCATAAGATATATTATAGTTGTCAATAATGACAACTGTTCACATCTATAGAGTCCTTTGCACTTTATACGTGCTGTCTTTCCAATACCTCTGTAGGGTAAGTAGTTAGGTAATTTGATGGTGTAGTGAGTGGATAGAGGGCTAGCCTCATTGTCAAGAAAACCTTGGCTTAAATCTGCCTCTGACACATATTGCCCTAAGGCCTTAGGACTGTTGTTCAATCTCTTAGGATCCACAGGAAACTTTTTAAAAAGTACAAGTTACAGAGGAAATGCAGATGAGCTGCTGATCCAACACTGGAAGAAAGAACTCCCATACTGGGAATTCCCCATGCTAGTGAAATCACAGGTCCATAAAGAAGGAATAAAATAATTTACAGGTGAGGAAACAGACTCAGAAATAAAGTGACTTCCCTATAGTCACATAGATTGCAAGGGTTAAAGCTGGGACTTCAACTAGAATCTATAAAATGAGGAGGGGGGTAATGTTAATAGGATATGAGATCTTCCCACCCATTAATAGATATCAGGCAGAGTCCATTAAGGGAAGCTTGTTTAGGGGAGGCTTGCTTGTAGGAAGGCTTTCACCTCTTTTGCTAATTCCTAATCAGGCACTTAGTCACAAGGGTTGGGATGCCTTCTGGCTCTGAGAAGTATATATATATATACTCTGAGTTGGTATTTTGCTTTGGGGGGGATTGCTTATGAGAAGAATCTTATGATTCTCTGGTTGAAATTCCGATTGGTTGTATGTTCAGAGCTCCTGACTACTCAGATGTAAAGGCTCTCTTGATTCAGGGCTGTGTGTCAAGTGTGTAGTTGACTCAGGCAGTCAGAACCCTGTCTGTTGGTCTTTATTTCTCTGCTGGTATTTTCTCTGAAGTTCAGGGTGCTGACTTTTCCCTTGAATTAGTGAACGTAATTAAAAAAAAGATTGTTGACCTCCTAAACAGCTCTTTCCTTGTAAAGCAGATCTAAGAACCTGTGCCAGCAGCATCCTGAGTATGCCACTGTGGTTGCCACTGCAGGGGTATAGGGGGTCAGACTTAATGGCCTCTAAAGGTCTTTCCAGTTCCAAAGCTATGACTCCAAAGCCTTTGCTTCTGAAAAGCTTTATATATTTGACCAATACAGGTCAAGTTGATTGGTAAGGTTGATTGGAGTATGTTAACTATGTTTTTAATCAGCTGCTAGGTCTTGTCCTTGGGCAGCTCATTATAATTCTCTGTATTTCACATTTTGAAACTGAAAAGCAAGAGTACTTCTCATGTATGTGACATTTTACATTGAAGCATCTGAGTTATCTCTCTCTTTTAGTATAACTGAAGAATAATGAGGAGACACCATGGGTTAGTGGACTCCAATCATGGCCTTGGAGTCCATGGAAATCTGAGGTCAATCCTTGCCTCCAGTATTTATTAGAGGTGTGACAGCAGACGAGTCATGTAGACTCTCTGAGCCTTGGCTTCTTTTCCTGTAAAACTGGGATGAGATGATACAGAGAAGGGTCTTGGGATGGAGTAAAGCTATTAGCTCTTGCCCTGTGACAGTCAGCTAAAGGGACTGGTGGTGATATTGAGTCTGGAGAAAAGAAGACTGAAAGAAAAGGAGATTGACTTCTGTCTTCAGATGTTTGGAGAGCTGTCCAGTGCAGAGGAATCAGGCTTGCTTGGTCTCAGCAGGAGAGGTCTTGGTCTTAATGTTGTAGAGAATTTCCTTCCGTTAAAGATACCCCAAAGTGGGATGGGCTGCCCTGGATGGTGGAAGGTGGTGGCTTCCTCCCATTGGTGGTCTTCAAGCAAAGTCTGGATGACCACTTGTCAGGTCCATTATAAAGGGATTTATTTGTGTGTATTGGGGAGGAGTAGGACTAGATGACCAGAGATCCCTTTTGACTCAGAAATATTGTGATTCTGGTAACTGTCCCAGACCATAGTCACTTTCAGAGTGAGATCATGTATATAAAGTATTTTTGCAAACTTCATCATAATCATAGCTGGCATTTATATAGCACTTTAGGGTGTATAGCCCTAAAATGTCTGATTTTATCCTCAAAATGGCCTTGGGAAGAAGGTTCTATTATTATCTCCTACTACTAACTACTACTACTACTACTACTACTAACTACTACTAGTACTACTAGTACTACTACTACTAGTGCTACTACTGCTGCTGCTGCTAACATTTATATAGCACTTTAGGGTTTATAGCCCTAAAATATCTCATTTTATCCTCAAAATGGCCTTGGGAGGAAGGTTCTATTATTATCTCCGTTACTAGTACTAGTACTACTACTAACTGCTACTACTACTAGTACTACTAACTACTGCTAGTACTACTAGTACTACTAACTACAATTAGTACTGCTGCTGCTGCTGCTAACACTTACATAGCACTTATGGCTTGCAAAGCATGTTATCTACATTTTCTCATTTGAATCTCACAACATCCCTGGGACATAGGTGTGATTGTACATATTATTATAACAATATATGTTATGTATAATAGTATATTATTACAGATGAGGAAACTAAAACAGGAAGCTAGAGGTTAAGTGACTTGCCCAGAGTCACACTGCTAAGTCAGTGTCTCAGGCTGAATTTGAACTCAAGTCTGTCCTGACTCCAGGCCTGGATCTCTATCCACTGTGCCACCTAGAAGCCCCACTAAGGATCATTATATTTTAGTACCTTTAGAACTAGAGGGAGCCTCAGAGGCCATCAGCCCTTCATTTCATAGGTGAGGAACTGAGGCCCAGAGAGGTTAGTTGACTTGCCCAAAGTCACATACAAAGTGGCAAGGTCAGGATTTGAACCCAGGTCATCTGACTCTAAATGCAGTGCACTATGTAGTAAAATGTTTCCTCCCTCCAACATACCTTTGATGAAGATAAGCAGATAACCTCCTCAGATAACCAGTATGATGCAGCAATGCCTTACTTCAAGGTGCTGGGGTTTTGTCCATGAGAGTCTTCCCACTACTGACCCAGATCTCAACCTTGCCAGACTTTGGTAGACTGCTTAATGAGTTCTTGTGTCCCCCTTGAAAACACCCTCTCAGCACAAACAAGACCACCTGATGACCAACTCTTTGGAGATAAAAATTTTCATGCTTATCTAGGCAAGTCATAGCACTAATGGCCAGAACTGGAAAGGGCTTCAGAAGCCACCTGGTCCAGCCCTATCATTTTATAGATAAGAAAACCATGTCCCAAGGAGGTTAAGGGGTTTGCTTAGGGTCACACAGGTAGTAAGTGACAGAGTCAGGATTTGAACTCAGATCTACTGATTCCAATCCCAGCACACAGTACGACACTGCCTCCTTGGATGGTCCATCACTGGGCTTGTTCTCAGAGTTTATACTGACCAACCTTGTCTTAGAGAACTTTGGGTGCCTAGCACACCCTGATGAGTGCTGAGAATGCTTGATTTAGTGGATAGATCACTGGACCTGGAGTAAGGAGGCTATGGGTTTGAGTCCCGCTTTGCTCACTAGCTGTGTGACCCTGGGCCCTTCATTTATCTTACTTCACTTTCTTCATCCATGAAATGAAAAGACTGGACAGGATAGCTTCTAAGCCTCCTTTGAGATCTGAATATGACTTGAATGCAGGCAGCCGAAAATAATGGAATGCCTGTGAAATGGACAGGCAGCCAGCCTTTATCAGCACCTACTATGTGCTAAGGTGCTGTGCTAGGACATAAAGAACCTGCGTGTTTGTATGTATGAGGCAGTGCTCCATTCTCCAGTGAGCTGGGGGAAGACAAATAATTAGTAATTACTGCACATTGCGAGGCCACCTTCTGAAAATAACGGTCTGGTTGAAATCCGTGATCTTATGGCCTGCCGATTATTGGCAGCTGGTTTCCGAATCATTGCTCTCTTCGATACCTTTTCTAAGGGCTTTCACTTTTTTACATGTTACTGGGGCGATCATTTTTTGCACATTTGCTATAGCAAGTGACTTTGTAACTGTTGGAAGGCACTTTCCCATAATCCTCCTCATTTTTAAAAAGTCTTGGGATCCCATGATCGTGGATTCTTTAGCTGGAATTCCATTTAACTCAAACATTGGTTAACTGCCTACTTTGTTCAAGGTAGGTATTGCTAGGTACTGAGGATATAGAGATAAAAGAAGCAATCCTTGCCTTCAAGGAACTTATATTTTATGGGTGGGGAGGAGGTTCAATATGTACCAAACTTAAAATTTACATTGTATATACCAAGTCAAGGGTAGCTGGGTGCCACAGTGCGCGGAGTGCCAGGTCTGGAGTCAGGAAGATTCATCTTCCTGAGTTCAAATTCTGCCTCAGACACTAGCTGTGTGACCTTGGGCAAGTCGCTTCACCCTGCCTCCTCAGTAAAATGATCTGGAGTAGGAAATGGCAACCCACTCCAGTATCCTTGCCAAGAAAACGCCAGATGGGGTCATAAAGAGTTGGACGTGACTGAGAGGATTGAACAACAAATTTTATTCTAGACACAAGTAGGAGCTGATGATTTTTTGAGTGTGTGTGTGTGTGTGTGTGTGTGTGTGTGTGTGTGTGTGTGATACCAGGGTCATTTCTGTGTTTGGAGAATAGCTGTGTGGAGAGGATTAATTGGAGAGGGTGAGATCAGAGGTGGTTAGACCAATCAGGGAGCCATTTTGGAGTGTCCAGGAAAGTGGTTCTGAGGGCCTGAACAGGTGTGGAATGGGAGAGGACAGGAAAGGATGCATGTAAATTAAGAGATTTGAGAGCTCACCTTGCCCATCTCCATCATTCTCTAAATGAGGCAACTTAAGGCCATGACAGGCTAAGTGTGTTATCACAGTAATGAGGGATATCCAGTTATTGGTCATTGCAAGGCACACACAATCACACCAAAGAGAGTGTGGAAACCACCTTCACCTGGGGCATTTAAATATAAAGAAAGGCTTACTGCTGGTGGTGAATCATGAGTGGCCACAACCGTTTCCTTCCGATAGATTTAGCTTGTTAGTCGATGAGACCCGATAAATGACAGAAGGATACACCTGGTGATCTTAAGGTGTGTTGGGGAGTCTGTCCTCATGGGGACATTTTCTCTGTGTTCCCCTTGCTGGCACAGTAGGTCAGTACTGACATAGAGACCAGGGTCAAGGAAAATGTGACTTGTCTCTCCCTTCTTTTGGGCCTTTTGTGTTCAGAAGCTCCATGAAGTGATGTGCTCAAATGGTCAATGAACGCTTGAGAGATGACTTCATTAAGGAAAGGCATAGTGGCATAGCAGAAAGACCCCTGGATTTGAAGCTTGGGGACCCAGGTGCAAATGCTATCTCTGTACTTATTTGTGTGACACTGAGCGAAAGGCTGGGCTTCAGTTTCTGGGCCTCGGTTCCCTTTCCTGTAAAATCAGGGCATTGCACCTGGTCCCTTCTGGCTTCAAGTCTAATGATGCTGGGGCCCAGTGAGTTACTGGCATAAAGCCTTTCTTACTGAAGTACTAATTAGCCTTGTTAATAGCAATATGTACTAGTTATTATCAGAGATAGGACTCAAATGGGGCTTCCCTAGGTCAGTGTTATTTCCACATCACCCTGATACCATAAATCTAAGTTTGTAGAAAAACATACTCATGAGGCAAATGAAAAAAAAAACCCAGTCCATTTTTACAAAGCTGACCATTTGGAGATATGGATGACTGTTCGACACAAGTATCTAAGGAACGCTGACTGAATAACGATCACAGTGATATATCATGATGATAGGACAGCATAATGATCGCTACATGACAAAAATTTCACAATATTATATAACAGAATAATCCTAAGAGTTTGGCCAGGCTCATGATTTTATTGGTTTGGAGGACTTCGTCGCGGGAGCTCTCTGTCCCGATGCAAACCTCAGAGAGATGCCGAGGATGTTAAGAGCCCAGGCCTTCCAGGCTCCATCATCTTCCTCCTGGCCTGCTTTTCCATAGTAATAGTGATGGTGGTCATCCTGCCTGACATTTATACCAAGATTCATAGGATTGGCATTCAGTCATGGAAAGTTTCAGGAAAAAAAGTGATTTGGGTTTTTGAGTAGAGGGAAAGGCAGATACAAAGTGGAAACAAGCAAGTCAGGTGGGGGTATCTGGAAGGTTTAGATTGATTGGAACCAAAGGCTCATGTAGGATAGGGGCAAGGTTAGGAGAGGCAGTGTAGACCAGTGCAAAGAACATAGGAAACCCGACTTTTAGTCCTGGCCCTTGTACCACATAACCATGGGTAAATCAGTAGGTTCTGTGGCCCTCAATTTATTTACCTGTCAGATGAAGGTGTTGAACTATTTGATTGTAAAGATCCCTCTAGACTCTAATTGTCTATGCATCTAGGTTGGTAGGGTATTTGGTGGCAAACCTTGTATGCCTGATTAAAGTATTTATCTTCATGACCTTGGCCAAGTGTCTTCATCTCTATGTGTTTCAATTTTCTTATCTCTATAATGAGGGGTTGGACTAGAACAGGGTTTCTTACCTTTTTTGTATCATAGACCCCTTTGACATCCTGGGGAAACCTATAGAAGCCCTTCTCAGGATAATATTTTTAAATGAGTAAAGTGAAACATACAGGGTTAAAAAGGGAAACCAGTTATATTAAAATATAGTTATAAAAGTATTGAAAAAAAAAAACAAGTTTATAGACCTCAGGTTAAGAACCCTTGGAGAAAGTCTCCAAGGTTCTTTCTGGCTGTAAAATCATGAGTTTGTATGTCTAAAGGATGGGAGAATTTCAATGTAAAATTGAAGTGTATACTTTTGAGCTTCTTTCTCAACCTTCATTTACAAAGGCATGTCACTTCCCCGGAGGTGATTGCTACATCTCTCCTCCAGTGGAGCTAGAGGCATTTTTCTTTTTCTTTTTTTTCTTTTTGTCTTTTTGGAGGGGGGGAGGCAGGGCAATTGGGGTTAAGTGACTTTCTCAAGGTCACACAGCTAGTAAATGTTAAGTGTCTGAGGTTAGATTTGAACTCAGGTCCTCCTGACTTCAGGGCTCACTGTGCCACCTAGCTTCCTCTAGAGGTATTTTTCTAATGCTATAGCTTACAAGCCCCCACTGGTGTGTTTCTAATGTTATAGCTTACAAGCCCCCACTAGTATGTTTCTAATGCTATAGCTTACAAGCCCCCACTGGTGTGTTTCTAATGTTATAGCTTACAAGCCTCCACTAGTGTGTTTCTAATGTTATAGCTTATAAGCCCCCACTGGTGTGTTTCTAATGTTATAGCTTACAATCCCCCCACCAATGTGTTTCCCCTCCAGTTAATATAAATTAGTCAGCTAGACCCAATTAGCTTTTAGTAAAAGGTGCTAACTTAGGTGGTATATTCTATGATGCACTCTCTTATCAGTACATACAGAGTCTAGGGGAAAGTGGGTTCAAGCTTAGTGAGCACATGTGGCAAAGGGGTAACTAACTCATAGCTCTTAGTTACTGGAAGTAATTTTCTCCCTTTTGTAGACACTTATGAAATTCCCCTTAGGTAGGATGGAACTCATTCTACAGATGAAGGAACTGAGGCCAAGGGATGTGAAATGACTTGGCCAAGGTCACACAGGTAATGCGCTTCATATCCAGGGCTTTGAAACAAAGTCCTCTAACTTTAAATGCAGATCTTTTCATACTGCACCAATCTTGGACACTAGGCCTCTCTTCACGGAAAAAAGAAATAAGGCTAGAAGTGTTTGGATCTTAATCCCTACCCCAAGCTTTTTCCTTCAAATTTGTCTTGATGTAAAGTGGAAGAAATAGTCCTTATTCCCTAGATCATGAGATGAGTGAAAAGTCATATTGATGTCCCACCTCTATACCTTTCCCTTATGCCCAAAATGCCCTCCTTCCTCTCTTCTGTATTTTAGGACTCTTAGGTCCATTTAAAACTCAGTTCATGTCACCTCCCACAAAACCCCAGTGGATCTCCCCAGTTGTCAATGCCCTCTCCTCCCCTATCACTTTGTATTTATTTTGCATATATCCTGTAATTATTTATCTGTGAACACATTTATTTTTAAGAGAATGTAAACTCCTTACGGTTAGGGACTGTTTTAATTTTGAGTACCTAGCATAGCACTGGTCTATACTACATGATACATGCTTAATAATTGGCACAGCCTGAGATCTCACACTAATGGCAGCTGCTATTATCTATTGTTGATGATCGATTGATTGATACAACCTCTGATCACATTTGTTCTTTTGTGCTGCCCTCTTCCACCCTTGACATTTATAGCCCTTAGAAACCAATAAAAATACCCCAAACTGTATTTAGACCAGCTACTACCTTGCTACTACTTCCCCATCTTATGTTTGTAAGATTCATTTTTTTAACCCAAATATACAGCACATTCAATTTATCCCTATTAAATTTCCTCTAATTAGATTCAACCCAATGGTTTAGTAGTCAGTAGAGAGCTTTCCAGAGGGTGTTTCACTTATCCAGCATGTTGACTTCAGCAGTAATATCAAATTCAAATAGAAACAGGACCACTAAACCATACTTGAGGATCGCTGTAGGCATATTGACTTAGAAAACCACATATTGACATTATCTGGGTTCTGTTGTATTTTTGTTTACCTTGTCGACTATTTCTCAATGGCATTTTAATCTGGCTTGGATTTGTGTTTGGCACCTCTGAGTTAAACCATGAAGTCTTGATGTTTCTCTCAGTCCTGTCCCCAACCCCTTAGCTGGACTTTGTGAAAATTCTCTAGGTGAGGGATAATTGAAGAGGATTTTGCCACAAAGGAGTTGAGGGAACATGTTCATGATAACTCTATGATCCTTTGATTTTTAAAAAAGGTATTAACTAATTAAGATTTAGGGCTGAAAGGGAGCTTAGAAGTTGTCTACTCCAGGGATTCTTAACCATGTCATGTTTCAGGATCCCCTTTGGCAGTTGGGTGAGGGCTGTGGTTGTTGTTCAGTCGTTTCAATCCTGTCAGACTCTTCGCGACTCCGTTTGGGGTTTTCTTGGCAGAGATACTGGAGTGGATTTGTCATTTCCTTCTCCAAGGTTATGAATTCCTTCTCAAAATAATGTTTTTAAATGCATAACATAAAATACAAAGGATTACAGAGGAAACTAATTATATTTAAATATGTCTTATCAAAATAAAAAAAAAAGAAACTCAAGTCTAGGGATCCCAGGTTCAATGCCCTGAATTAAGAGTTTAGTGAAAATAAGATAAAGTTTTCCCCCATTCAGGTTCATGAACACCTTGAAATCTCTTCGTGGCATCCATGGGGGTCCTTGTCTCTCACAGTAAGAATCCACAATCTAGTCCAACCCTTTCATTTTGCAGCTCAGTGAGGAGAAGTGATTTGCCCAGGGTTACCAGGAAGCTATAAGGAGCCAATTGGGGCTTCCAACTCTGGTCTTCCGATTTCAAATCCAGTGCCTTTCCATGCCATCTTGCTGCCTAGAAGACATCATGGATCCTGACCCTATGGAATCTAGGTTACTTTTGAATCTTTTGCCATCACACCCTTCCTAGAAAAGAGATGTGAAAACTCGGCAGATTTTCCAAGTCAACACCTGCCTTTTTCTTGTAAACTTCCCTGGAGTAACACATGGAATTTATCAGCTGTCAGCCTGGACATCAATCATGCCATCCACCGAAAAGGCTGTTCCAGGCGGGCACCTTTGTCCATTGACAAAATAGTCAAATGTTCTGTGATATTCCTCCAACATTGTAAATAGTGGGCACCTGCCAAAGCTGTCACCCCCACTCCTCTGCTTACAGCTAGGGATGGGAGGAAGAGAGGGAGCTTGCAGAGTCCCTCGGCCCTCAGCCGATCGATCAGCAAGCGCTCCACTCAGCAGTTAGACGAGGGGGATGGGCAGAGAAAGGCTGATTTGGGCTTATTGGGAAGTTGCATGAAGATAATAAATTTTCATATTTCTGTCCTGTCAGTATTCTCCATTCTAGGGATGCCTTTGTTTGCAGCAGATTCTTACCTCTGATTTCCTGGAGGATGGAATCCCAAAATGCCTCCATAGCGAGGGAAGTCTCAACCTGGGGGTCTGTAAACTTAAGTTTTTTTTTAAAATTGTGTTTCAGTATAATTGATTTCCTTTGTCATTCTATGTATTTTATTTTATGCATTTAAAAGTATTCTTCTGAGAAGGGATCCTTTCCTTAGGCAGCCAAGGGCCAGAACACACAAAAGGAGGACCCCTGCTCTTGAGATTAAGTATCAGAGAATTAAAAGAACCAAACAAACCATGACATGTAGTAATGCCTGGCAAATACCTGTTGGTTGATTTATTGATTGAATTTGCTTGAACTGAAAATAGGGTAAGCTGTTCAGGATGCAAGCACAGCTGTATGCCAAGGGCATGTGTATGCCAAATCAACCGACCCCCTGTATATGGTGTATCCAGTCAGATAGTGAGTTCTGCCTTCTGTAGGAAGTCCGTCATGGTCCCATTATACTGGTGACTTCCCCTTGAAGACTATTTCCCGTTTGCTCTGCATATATCTATATGTGCCTGGTTATTGTCTTGTCTCCCTAATTGTAAGCTGCTCAAGGACAGGGACTTTTTTCTTCCTTTTTTCCCTAGTCCCTTGTTCAGAGTCTTATACATAATATCATATCATAAATACTTGCTTGATTGGAATTGATGAAATTCATGAAAAGGCCTTTTGATGAGTGAGAGAGAGAGAGATACAGAGACAGAAAGAGACAGAGAGGAGAAACAGACAGAGAAAGAGAGATAGAAGAGAAGAGAGAGGGAGAAAGGGAAGGAGAGAAAGAGACAAAGAGAGAGAGAGGGAGAGAGAGAGAAAGAGAGAGAGAGAGTAGAGGGGAGAATGGGAGAGAGACAGAGACAGAAGGAAAGAGAGAAAGGGGGAGAGAGAGAAGAGGAAGAAGA
This sequence comes from Pseudochirops cupreus, assembly GCA_028627135.1. Taxonomy (NCBI): domain Eukaryota; kingdom Metazoa; phylum Chordata; class Mammalia; order Diprotodontia; family Pseudocheiridae; genus Pseudochirops; species Pseudochirops cupreus. The sequence continues at coordinate 29,968,279 of CM053583.1, read as the reverse complement.
GAGAGACAGAAGACAGACAGACAGACAGGCACTCTGCCGCTGCCTTCTGGGAGCTGCCGTCCAGCTGAAAGCTCCTTGGCCAAGTTCTCTGGTTGTTTTGGATAATGTTCTTTTTGTCGCTCCCTTTCCCATTGTGCACTGCACAGTTATGTGAACTATTAATAAAGTGTATTGAGAAAGAAAGCATCTCATACTCAGCTGAGAAGCTGGCTTGGCAAGCTTTGATGAGCATTCAGAGCAGTGTTTTTTAAAATATATATTGTCACAAATGCTTTTCTTCTAAATGCGGGTCTGTGCCATCCTCATCCAGCTGCTCCCTCGCGGTAATTGTTGTGAGTGTAACTGGCCATTGTTTTATTGCTCCCCAGTCCTGGGCAGGATGAAGACACTGCGTTTATTTGCTTTTTAAAATGCTCTGGAAATTTCAGCAAATGAGCCTGTAAAGTGTCCCTGGGAAGCAGGTTAAGTGAGTGCAGGAAGCCTGGCATGGGATGTATTCCTTCTGCAGATATTGTGAGGCTGGCCTGGGCCCTGGATCCTAGACAAAATTCGGCCTTGGGTATTTTGGATTTCCAGAATTCTGTCTTTAACCCTGTCCCTGAAGCTACAAAATGTTGGTAGTGAAGAGCACAAAGTAACCAGGGATGGGCTGAGAAGGAGCCAAGAAGTGCTGTGCCTGTCCCGCTATGATGTCCTCCTATTGGTTAAATGAGGGACATGGACCAGAGGGTCCATTCCTAAGGAGCCTCCAGTCTGTACAGTCTTGCGTTATGTGTTCTTATCATTCTAGAGTCTGTGATACCTTTGGAGATGGAGGTAGATTTTATTGGTATGGGGAACTTGTAGTGAGGAAACCACCCCTGCCAGTGTGGACTGGCACCTGTTCTAGTCTTGGAGGTGCCTGGAGCACCAAGGGGTTGAATGACTTGTGCAGGGTCACACAGCCAGTGCACCTCGGAGGCATGGCTTGAATCAGGTCTTTCTGGCTGCCATGTTGCTTCTCTGCGTACTCTGCCATCACGATGCTTCTCACACATACAGCATATCCTAAAAGTCTTAGTGCAGCTTGAAGTTTGGTGACTGAACTAAGACTTTTGGGACACCCTTTATAAGTGTTATAAATATTTGCAGATGTGTGTGTGTGTGTGTGTGTGTGTGTGTGTGCATAAATAGTGTATTGTTGTTCAGTCATGTGTGATTCTTTATGATCCCGTGAACTTGTCCATGGGGTTTTCTTGGCAAAGATGCTGGAGTGATTCACCATTTTCCTTCTCTAGTGTGTCCCCATTTTATAGATGAGGAACTGAGGCAAACAGGGTTAAGTGACTTGACTGGAGTCACAAGCTAGTAAGTGTCTGAGGCCATTTTTGAACTTAGATCTTCCTGACTCCAGGTCCCATGCACTGTCCACTGCATCACCTAATTACACCCCCCCTCCTCTCTCTCTCTCTGTCTCTGTCTCTCTCTGTCTCTCTGCCTCTGTCTCTGTCTCTCATCTTTCTCTGTGTGTTTCTCTCCTCTCTCTCTTTCTCTGTATCTGAATATATGTGCATATATACATATATACACATGTGTGTGTGCTTGTAGATAGATAGATAGTCTAATATAAGGTAATCTCCAGAGAGGGGAAGGGCATCGAGGAGAAGACTCAAATGGGAAAAAGGACCCAGACCCTGTCTTCAAGGTGCTTACATTCTACTGAGGGCAGAAGGCATGACATATGTTATGCAGCTACATATTATATATGGTAGGAAGTGATGAGAGTAAAGGGTGTATCCAGACTAAGTGCTCTAGGAAGATTGCAGATGGGCGAAATCACTTTCATCTTGGGGGAAGGGGGAGAGGATCAGGGAAGGCTTTGACAGAAGAAGAGTCATCTCAGCTGTGCCTTGGAAGAAGAAACCTTATTTCTGCTCTGCCTTATCTCCCAGGGCACTTGAAGGTTCTTGAAAGGTTTGAGTAGATTCAAGTGTTTACTGAGTTCTTTCTGAGTGAGATATTGCACCAGAGACAAAGAAGGAGAAGATAAGGTCCAGAAAAGAGTTCAGAACCGAGTTGGGGAGATAAGACCTCCTAACCTTGGAACTGAAGAACACAACAAGGTAGTGTGTAATTAAGGGCTAGACTGGGTGGGTGGTATAGGGTCTGAAGGCTTATTGGGATGTCAGACTGGAGAGATGTGTGTGTACTGGGTGGGATGGAGGGGGTCAGCCCGTAAAGAATAGAATCCATGTTTGTTTCAAAGAATACACAAGCAAAAATGGTTTAAGAGGAAATAGAAGCCCCAAATAAGTGAGCAGTTGGTTCCTAAACATCTAAGGCCCAAATGCCAAGGGAGGTGCATCTAGACTGCAGTTCACACACAAAAGATCTGGGGTTTTGGCATCTCAATAGTATGAAGTTAGTAGCCAGAAGAGAAAGGGGGATTATCTAATGTCCTCAACAGTGGAGTTGGAGATGCGCTAGGCCCTGCCTTGATTACAGTAATTTAGGGGTGGGGAACCTGTGACCCCAAGGACACATGTGGCCCTCTAGGTCCTCAAGTGCTGCCCTTATCAAATCAGTCAGTAAACATTCATTGTTGTTGTTCAGCTGTTCAGCCACGTCTGCCTCTTTGTGATCCATAGACCAACTATCCATGAGTTTTCTTGGTAAAGATACTGGAGTGTTTTGCCATTTCTATCTCCAGTTTTAGGCAGGAGTAAAGTGACTTACCCAGGGTCACACAGCTAGTAAGTGTCTGAGGTCAGAGTTGAACTCTGGTCTTTCTCCACTCTTACCATTATGTTGGCTAGCTGCCCCAGGCGTTTATTAAGAGGCACTGTGTTAAGGTCTGAACTACCCCTACGTATTGTTCCCTGTATTATCTGTCTCATCTTGAAAAGGATGCTGTGTCCAGAGGAAGGGGGTTCGTATAGTGAGACAACCAGAGACCATTCTATGGGAGACCTCAAAGAAGGAATTAGGGGTATTTAGCCTGGAGAAGGAAAGACTGGCAGGATGCAGGGGAATGGAATAATGATCTTTAAGTATTTGAAAGGCTATTAGTTGGAAGAAGGATTAGACTCGCCATGCTTGGACTCAGAGGGGAAAAGGAAGGGAAGAAACACTAATTAAGCACCAACTGTATGTTAGGCAGGCAGCTAGATGGCTCAGTGGATAGAGGGCCGGGCCTGGAGTCAGGAAGACTCTTCTTCATGAGTTCAACTCTGGCTTTAGACACTTACTAGCTTGTGACCCTGGACAAGTCACTTAACCCTCTTTGCCTCAGTTTCCTCATCTGAAAAATGAGCCAGAGAAGGAAATGGCAAACCACTCCAGCATCTCTGCCGAGAAAACCCCAAATGGGGTCACAAAGAGTTAGACATGGCTGAAATGACTGAATGGTAACAAGTGTGCTAGGCACAGTGCCAGGCACTTTACAGATGTCTCACTTGCTCCTCACAACAATCATGGAAGGTAGGTACTATTATCATGCTCATCTTACAATTGGAAAAACTGAGGAAGCCAGGGAGGAAATGACACGTCCGGGGTAATACAACTGGCAAGTGTCTGAGCCTAGATTTGAACCTAAATCTTCTCAAGTCAACGACCAGAAGTTACAGAGATGCAAATGGAGGTTCAATGTGGCAAAAACACTTCTGAACAATTAGAGCTATCCTCTCACCTCTTGGTAGACTCGAGGTGCAGAATGTGGCATGTATAAGATCATGAGCCCTAAAGCTAGGAGAGACCCAGGAGCCCTTTTGATTCTATAGTATCAGAGAATCTCTGTGTTGGAGAAGAATCCCTCCTACAGCATCTCAGAGAAGCAGCCATCCAGCCTTGAAAACTTCTAGTGAAGGTGAATGTGCTCCTTTCCAGAGCTACCCATCCCGCTTTAGGGATACTGAGGTCCAGGGAGGCTGTTTCAGATGTGGTCCATGCTACCTCTCCCAAAGGCTGACCCGGAGCTTTAGCTTCATCTCACAAAGCAAAGGCTGGGACAAAGAGCCCTTGTAGCGTGCAGAGGGTGGGATGCTATAAGGTGTGGAGGGGAGGGCAGAGAAATATAAGTAACAGAATTTAAGCAAGGCAGCCTCACTCTGTCCTCCAGAGTCCCCGTAGTACAGTGGCTGGACAAAAGTCAAGCCATCTGCCCCTTGGGAGGAATTCCCTCATACATGTAGAGTCATGTCAAAGTCCCAGTGATTTCATGATACTTAAACTGAGCTTTACTATTATAACTTACTGGGAATATTCACTAACTTGCAAGTTACTTTCTAGAACCAATGCTCTCAGGCCACTAACTTGCAAGGTGACTTTGGACAAGTAGTTTCTTCATCTCTCAGGGCTTTAGTTTTCCCATCTGTAGAATGGGACCATTGGACTAGGTAAGTTCTCTATGAACTGTCTTCTAGCCTGAGGATTCTGTGATTTGTGGCTCTTACCATCTGTGTCCCTTTGAGTTCTGGGATCAGATGCTACCACACATCTGAAGCTATTTGTGATCTTTTAGTCACATTCTGCCCTCCACTCTCTAGCTTCTGAAATTAAAAAAAAATTATTTATAAATTTTTAAAGAATCTCCATTCCCCAATTGATGGGCATCCCCTCACACTGCTGAACAAGTTGTGGTATATGATTGTGATGGAATACTATTGTGCTATAAGAAATGATGAACAGGTGGATTTCAGAAAAACCTGGAAATGTTTACATGAACTGATGCAAAGTGAAGTGAGCAGAGCCAGGAGAACATTGTACACAGCAACATTGTACAATGATCAACTGTAAATGACTTAGCTATTCTTAGTAATGCAATGATCCAAAACAATCCCAAAGGACTCATGATGAAAGATACTCTCCCCCTCCAGAGAAAGAACTGATAAGAGTCTGAATGCAGATCAAAGCAGAGTATTTTTCACTGTTTTGTGTTTTTTTTTTCTTTTGGTCTGTGTCTTCTTTCACAGCATGACTCATGTCGAAATATGTTTTCCATGATTGTACTCATATAACCCAGACCAAATTGTTTACTGTCTCAGGGAGGGGGTAGGTGTCAAAGGGAGAGAGAAAATTTGGAACTCAAAATTTAAAAAAAATGAACATTAAAAATTGTCTTGACATGTAATTGGGAAAAACTTAAGATATTTTTAAAAATCTCCATACTTGATCAAGTATGGAGAATTTAAAAAATATTTTAAATCAAAATCCAGGGTCTGAGATAGCATGTTTGAATGCTAACTCTGAGGATTTGTCACGAACTTAGAACTAGCAAACCATCAAGCTTGACAGCTTTGAAGGAGGAATGAGATTCTGCATGGAGAGAAACAAGTTAACTATGGTAACCCAGAATTCTAGTAATAAGCATAACAATCATATTGATTATGGAGTAAAGTTTTTAGACAAATAGATTGTTTATGTTTTCAGTGACAAGGACTGTCTCTCATTATCTTTCTAGAATGTGTGCAGTGACCAGGCAGGGCAGAGTAGGCCTGGGTTGGTTAGGGAGGCAGGAAAGATGGGGAGTTTGGTTAAATAGGAGGAGGCTTGTCAGGTGCAAAAATGATAATCTCTTTACTAAAAATACAGATCTTAACTTATAAATTCTATTAGACTCAGATGACTATGATAGGCTGAACTCTGACTCACAATTGCCGGGATATAACATTGATTTATTTAAAAAAAAAAAACAGCTTAAGAAGGTTTTGAACAGATATCATCACCTGAAATACTCCTAATCTTTAAGCTGTGTGGAATGAAAACCCTTGAAAGTAGAAAGACGAGCCTGAGAAGGTCAGATCCATGGAGGAAGAGGACGAGGTGCATTGTCAGCCCTCTTAACCCAAGCGGACCTGATATCATCCCGAGGATGCTTTCTCTGAGCCTACATGATGACCTTCCATCCTAAGACTTTTGTCCAGCTACAGAAAGGAGTTATTTTATCCAACTACTCAAGAATCTATAGAATATTGAATATAAAGGAATAATAACATTAGAGCCGGTTCTTTTTCTATCTGAGCTCCATTGGAAAAGAGGAGAAGAATGAATGAGACAGTAAGAGCTATCATTTATAGATCACTTTAAGGTTGAAAAATATTTTACATATTTTATCTCCCTTGATTGTCACCACGGCCCTGTGAGATGAGGGCTATTGTTTGTGCCCCCATCTTACAGATGAGGAAACTGAGAGTGAGGTGAGTTGCCCAGGTTCAAATGGCTAGCCAGTGTCTGAACCCAGGTCTTTCTGGTTCAGGTAGATTAGAGGGTCAAGTTTGGGAAGGTCAGTTAAGAAAGTAGGAAGAGACAGGAATGATGGGCAGGCAAGAGGTTGAGATTCCATGGACAGTAGGGGTCCAGACCCCCAGGGAGGGAACAAAGGGAGGAAGACAGAGGTTCTGAGCATCATGATATGATGGGCAGATAAAAACACCAACTGCAAGAAGGAAGCCTCACACTAAACAAAACACCTTCTGGGGTAGGGAGTCTGTCTAAGGCAGTGGTTCTCAACCTGTGGGTTGCGACCCTTTCACAGGGGTCACAGGAGTCGCCTAAGACCATTGAAAAACACGTATTTCCAATGGTTTTAGGAACTGAGACACTGCTCCTGTATCATCTCCAGGTGGGTCTGCCCACATACAGATACGCCCACGTACGAGTATTAAAGGGTCACAGCATTAGGAAGGTTGAGAACCACTGGTCTAAGGAAACCTGTTGTCAGAGGTGGTCTTGCAGTGTGATCAGACCTCAATTTGGGAATATATATTTTTTGTGTATTTGATTTTTATGTACCGTATTATAAAAACCCAAGGAAAATTTATACATTCTTTTCAGGGAGTAGAGTAAGAGAGGAAGGAATATATCTGCACTTTGTCCCAGAAAGTGAGGCAGGCAGTTAGCTAGACCCACCTGGCTGGAGTTAGTCCAGCTCTTTGAAGGGGGAGCCAGACAGTTCCTGATCCTTATCACCTAGAGTGAGTTTCTGCTTAGAACTGCTAAGATCCAGGGTACTTGTAATGGAATGCAAAACTCAGCAAGGTGTGGCACATAGAAAAATGGTCTCTTATTTTCCAACCAATGGATGGAACTTAATGTTAAACTTAAAAGCACAAGTTATTGTTATTTTAGCAGGGAGCCTTTATCATGAGTAATTTCTTGGCTACATGCTTTGTATACAAACATATGTATATGTGTGTATGTGTGTATATACACATGCTAATGTATACTTACATAACCTTGGCATCTCTCTCTCTGTATATGTATATATGCATATCTCTGTGTGTGTGTGTATAGATAGATGAATGGATGAATATTGTTCAGTCACGTCCAACTCTTTGTGACTCCATTTGAGGTTTTCTTGGCAAAAATATTTGCCATTTCCTTCTCCAGCTCATTTTCCAGTTGAGGCAATTGAAGCAAACAGAGTGAAGTGACTTGCCCAGGGTCACTCAGCTGGTACAAGTATCTGAGGCCAGATTTGACCTCAGGAAGATGACTTTTCCTAACTCTAGGCCTGGCACTGTGACACCTTGCTGTCCTATACACACATGCACACACACACACATGCACACATGCGCACACACACATGTGCACATGCACATGCACACACACACATCCACACACATGTTGTCCCAAAATCTTAGTGTAGTTTTAAGCTGGTAAAGATTAAAACTGAACTGAGACTTTTAAGACCCTCTGATATCACTAGGTGTGTTTTCATTACATAAATATTGCATTTCCTATAATTGAATGAGTAACAGTATGATACCCAGATAGAAAGTTCTCCTTGGAGTCCTTAAGGACCTGGTTTCAAGTCCTGTTTCTGATTCATACTGCCTATGTGACCCTGGGAAAGGTATCTAACCTCTCAGTGGTACAGGCAGATTCCCTAAGTTACAGAGATGGTGCTGAGCTGCATTGGGAGGTGCAGTTCCTCCCCTCTGTGTGTGTGTGTGTGTGTGTGTGTGTGTGTGTGTAAATAAAATTATATTAAATAAATTTAAATTAAAAATAAATATTAAAATATACTATATGCTAATATAATAATAGTTAATAATAAATATTAAAATATATTATATATATTGAAGTGTGTATACACACACATTTTAAATATATAAGCATTTGGATGGTGCAGTGGATAAAGTGCCAGAAATTGGGAAGGTCTGAGTTCAAGTCCTGCCTTAGACACTTACCAGCTGTGCGACCTTGGATGAATCATTAACTCTCAGTCTGTCTCAGGTTCCTCATCTATAAAACGGAGCTGATGACGGCACCCAGGGTTGTTGTGAGGACCAGATGATGTGATATTTGTGATGCACTTTGCCGACCTTCAAGCACTATGTATAAATCTTAGTCGTTAATGTTACTACGAATACCACGGTGGGAGCATTCTGCGTTTTCCCGGGTTCGCAGAGCTTGCAGAAGGTATGACAAGTGCAGTCACGGGGCTCTAGTTCAGCTTGATACAGAGTTACTGAGTACTTAGCGGGTACAAGGTACAGTTACTTGCTGGACATTGGGCACAGTGACTGGACCGGGGATTTCATTGGCATAGGAGCTCCCAGGTATATTTACAGATTGGTGCGTCCTCGATCTTCCCTTTCTTCATCCATAAAATGGGACCAATAATAACAACCAGGGCACTTGCCAGAAGTTCTGTTGAGACTCACATGAAATGCGGTGTGGTCATTGTTATTTTTGCAAAGCACGAAGGGCTTGTGAAGCTGTTTTGATCACCCTCGCTGGAGGACATTTGCCACATACCTTCACAGAGATGCCGTGCGAGATCTTTGGAAGGCAGGCAGCTGCCATGACCTTGTTTTTACTGATGACAGGGGATCACTTTTCAGCCCCACCAGCTGCAAGCCATAGCAACAAACTGGCCAGAGAAACCTGCCTTGGGGAGATGGGGAGGTGCCTTTTCCCCCTCTCTGCCAGGCATGGCTGGTTATCTGCTATGCAGACCTGGAGGGAGTCTCTGGGAAGCTGCCTTTTGCAAAGACTGCAGTTCTGCCTCCGAGGGGAGAGGGCTGGGGAGTGCTGAACTGAGAGCAGGGAGGAACAAAGAGAGGGAGAGGGGAGGCTAGCTCTTGAATGCTGAGCAGACTTAACGGGAACCAGTGGCCAATAGGCACCGACTGCTTTATGCTGCATAGCAACAAGGGGCTGCTTCCCCGTTCTTTCACAGGAAGGCACAACTGATGAAGGAAATCTGCCCCATTTGATTTTCATTTCCTCCTCCACATGGATAAGAATAAAATGCAGTCCTACTGACTCTGAATCATGTAGACCCTCCCTCTTCCACCTCCTTTCCCCATCCCCTCCTCTGGTGGATTCAGGACCACCAGAGACCTGCCTTGTCATTTTGTTAGCATAGAGGACTCCCAGGTGAGGAACTTCTCTCCACCAGTGCAAATCAATACCTGCCCTGTAACTTGTAATCTTGCAGTTTTCTAGGGGCAGTGAGATGTTAAGGGCCTTGCTCGAGGTCACTCAGCCAGGAGGCATTATTGGTAGGGGCAGCGTCATCCGGCTGAGACCCAAGAAATTCACCAGGCTTGTATTATGAAGACCAGAATGTCTCTGCCACTTTGACTAGTTTTTCACTGCTTTTGCAATAGAGGTGAATGGTGATATTGTTTAGGTGGGTAGAGATCATAGGTATGAAGGGGGTAGCTTGATACAGTGGAAGGAGTGTTGGAGTCACTGGACTTGAGTTTGAATCCTGGCTTTGTATGACTTGTGGCATACTTAATATTATATCCCATAGGCAAATCATCTGACTTTTCTAGGTCTGTTTCTTCAGTTGTAAAATGAAATGGTTAGACCAAATGACCTCTAGAGCAATGGTCCTATGTACAGGGTGTGATAGAAAGAGCGCTGATTTCAGAGTCCAAGGATGTAAGGTTCAAATCTCAGCTCTGCTACTTGTTATGTGTTTGACCTTGGAGCCTCTACACTGCTCTAACTCTAGTCAGTGGTTCTCAACCTTCCTAATGCCGCGACCCGTTAATACTCATATGTGGGCATATCTGCATGTGGGCAGACCCGCCTGAAGATGGATAGAGGAGCGGTGTCTCAGTTCCTAAGACCATTGGAAATATGTCTTTTCCTATGGTCTTAGGCGACCCCATTTGATCCCCAATGGGGTAGCGACCCACAGGTTGAGAACCACTGCTTTAGATGGTCTGAAACTAAGATCCTTTCTGTCTCTATCATTTTAGGGCTGGAAGGGTCCTCATCTAGCCCAGTCCCCTCATTTTATGGTTTCATTCCCTGTTAACTGGGTGTTTTGCCACAAGCCAAGACCAAGATGGATTGTGGGATGTACTGTAGGTACAAAGTACCAGCTGTACTTCTGGCAATTGGTGAACCTTTTGCAAAGTGGTGAGATCCACGGCAGTACAGGGTTTCTCTCAGACCTCCTGAGGCCTGCCTTCTGTCCTCATCTGAGATTTTTTTTTCAGGAATAAGGGGAAAAGGGACAGAATAGGAATGTGGAATTCAGGAAGTAGAAGATGAAACCCAAAATGTCCAGCTTGCTAGAGGTTAGCACAAGGTTAGCATCCCCCAAATAGTGGCCATCAAGCGGGGGGGGGGGGGAGAGAACATATTGGAAGGAAGAAATAGAAGATGCAAAAAAAAAAGATGAAATTCAAAGTTTTAGTTCAGATGTCATTTGAATCAATGTGATAAAAAGTTTGATTCTGCATGAATTATAGTTTAAAATGTTTACAGAGTAGAATTCAGTTTGATAGCCATCTTTCTTCCTGACCTGTGAAGCAGAGAAGAGAGAAAAAGCTTGAAGCCTGAAAATTGAGTTGGGGCCAAAAGTCCCATGTTCTCAGAAAAGGCAGGTGCAGAATAAAAGGCCAGGCCTGGCTAGAATCTGGAAGGGTTGCCAAAAAGATTTAAAGAGAAAGGAAAGACGAAGAATGGAAGAAGCATTCAGACCACGAGTGAGTGCAAAAGTGGGGGGAGTCTTAATTGAATACCTTTATTTATTCAATCAATCAGTAAGCATTTATTAAGCACCTATGTCCTGGGCACTGAGCTCAGTGCTGGAAATACAAAGATAAAAGTGAGAGTTTCTGCCTTTAAGGGTGGATAGATGATGGACAGGGCAGCTAGGCAACACAATGGAGAGAACACTGGGGCTAGAGTCAGGAAGACTTATTTTGTGTGATCAGATCTGCTCTCAGACACTTATTAGCTGTGTGACCCTGAGCAAGTCACTTGACCCTGTTTGCCTTCATTTCTTCATCTGTAAAATAAGTTGGAGAAGGAAATGGGAAAGTACTCTAGTATCTTTGCCAAGAAAACGCTAAGTGGTGTCATGAAGAGTTGGGCATGACTGAAATGACTGAACAGCAAGATGGTAGGTACATGCACACATAGATACATAGATCGATGCATGGATATATATATATATATATATATATATATATATATATATATATATGTATAGATGGATATGTACAGAGATAGCCATGTATATAGGTGGATGCATAAGTTGCTGTCCTTTGTTCTCGAAGAGGACCAAAATGGCATTACTTTGTTAGAGTCAAGTTACGGTGTGTCCAACTGCAGCTGATCAGACCAGTACAAGCTTGGAATGTTCTACCACAGCCTGGGCAGAAATAATCCATGTGAACATTTGGGGTGAATTCTCTAAATTTGCACATCTTGTATTTCTTTTGTGCTCCTTCAATTCTGCCTTGCTCATAGGGCACAGCACCTTATCTGATGTGGGCACGCCTGCTGGGCGGTCCTGTACCAGTGTCTCCCATGCCACACAATCAATTCAAAAGTCCTTAAGAGAAACCTTGAGAGTGTCCTTATATTGCTTCTTCTGACCATCATGTGAGCACTTGCCCTCTGTGAATTCTCCATAAAGTAGTCTTTTTGGCAAGTGTACATTTGGCATTTGAACAACATGGCCAGCCCATCAGAGCTGTGCTCTCTGCAGTAGAGATGGATGCATAAATACCTGGATATATACATGCATTCATAGATAAATAGATACATATCCAAATAGATACACAGATACATAAATCACTTTATAGATCCATAGATACATCTACGTACAGATAGATATGTAGATAGATACATACATACATTGATGTATAGTGGATAAAGAAATATATAGTTAGATACATAAATGCATACATACATAAACACATACATACATTCATAGATATGTGGATGGATAGATGCACAAATATATAGATATATACAAAATGTGCACTTAGATACGTAGATGTGTACATGCATAGGACAGATAGAAAATTTATTAAGGACTCTTATGTGCAAGGTACTGTGCTTATTCTAATGAGGGAGATAATTTGTTATAAGGCAGGTAAGTAGGATGCTGTATTGGATGGAAGTGGACGTGGAGTCAAAAGACCTGCCTCAACTATTTATTACTTTTTTTGGCCACTACTTCCTCCCCCTCCCTTATGCAGATGAGGGAGCTGAATTCCAGGAAGAGTAAATCACTTGGCCAAGGCCATGCAGATAGTGAGCATCAGTGGAAGGATTTGAACACACATCCTCTAATCCAAGGTCTATTGGCCAGGCCACCCTTCCTCTAAGTCTTAGTACGTACTCAGTAAAAGTTGTGTTTGTCAAGTTGGCACAGCAGACTGATAAAAGAAACAAGCTAGGCTTTGCCTTTTTATCACAGAGTAGTTGTGGCCACCCACTACTTTCAGAGATCTTTAATTGACAGTGAGTTCAAGAAGGAATTCAGGGAGCCCCTTCACCTGCCGATTTCCCACCATTTCTTAGAAGTCATAAATCAAAGATAGCCACAGCTAGGGAGCAGATTGTCAGCAAAGGTGTTGGCTATGGACTTCAGTGTGGTGTGAATGACAAAAGCCCTGGCCCAGCCATCAGACGATCTGGGGTTAGGCTCCACTCTGTCACCCTGTTGAACTTACTAGCTATCTGACCGTGAGCCCCTCGGTTTCCTTGTCTGTAAAATGAGGTGGTTGGACTTAGATGATCTCTGAGCTTCCACCTTTTATGATTCTGTCCTGATCTCCTCTTCTCCCCTACCTGATCCCTGTTGGCACCAAAGCTGAAGTCCATGGTGCTCAATTGGTTGTTCATTCTTGGTTTTCAAAGAGGACCAATGATGTCATAGGGTGATCTTATTCTCTTGGGAGGGGAAGCGAGACCCTTGAGAAGTTTTTTCTCAGACCAAGACATCACAACTTCAATGGGAAAAGGCCAAGTTTAAAAACCTGGGAGACAAGTAATGGATCTGTAAAGGCCAAAGGTGGGAGGCAGCCTCTGAAACAAGTACAGGGTCCAAACCAGGAATGGCAATGAGTTTGCACAGAGGCTCGCCAGAGATAAGATCTGGGTTTGGGCTGCAGTCATTCCATACTGGGGGAGCAGTTAAGCAAGAATGTCTGCCTCAAACTGCTGAATGTTCTTGGTTTGTGGGTAGGGGGGATGTTTTTGACCTGCCCCTTCCTGCCTGTTGGAGAGTCTCTTCCCATTCCAGTCTTATGGTTCTTCTAGTAAGGACAGAGTCTATGAGACATTGGGCACACCCAGATCCAAAGAGGATTCTTTGTGCATAAGACATAAAAGAATGCATGTTTCCAGTCTCTGACCATGGTGACCACCACCATGGAGAGTATGCTGCCGGTCATTGCTCTGCATTCATCATCTTCTAATGCCTTATCTTTTGATGCTTTGGCAGCCTTGACATGAACTCAGGCGTGCCCTGAATGCTTTCAAATTTAATTACTTATGTATTTCTCCAAGATACGAAACCACGCTTTTGGTTTAATTTAATTAGATCCTTATAATAAATGGCATTACGCTCAGGACAACATTTTATTAAAACTCAATAAATAAACTTTGACAGGAGCCACAGAAGACATTGGTCCAGGAGCCGTCTCATTTTTCCCAAGTCATCTTGGAAAGAACAAATTGTCCTTTCTATCATTGTCCACATCTGCTTGTTTATTAACATCTTTAAGATGTCAAGGTCTTTTCAGATTAAAAAAAAAATTAACTCGTGAGTAGCCCATTCTGAAAGCTGTCTATAAAATGAAATTTCTGATGGTGTTTTGATGTCATACAAAGCTGATTAAAAGGTGATGGAGCAGGTTCCCCTAGTCTTTTTGAAGGGAGGAATTCCCCAGCCCTATGATTGATTGGGGATGGGGGAGGGAGTGGGAAAGGGTTGAAGGAGAGATTCTAAGCTATTAGAAATGAAAAGGCATCATAGAGAAGGTGCTCCAATCCATCCATCTTATATTGCAGATGAGGAAACTGAGGCCCAGACAGGGAAAGGGGCTTTCTAGAGTCTTTACAAGCTAGTAGCAATGCAGATACTAGATTCTGCTTCTGATTCATCTAGTGCCTTTTTTGTGATATTTTTCTGGAGATAGTATAGTGCTCTTATGAAGACAGTATAGTGTTATTCTGGAGGCAGCACAGGGAAAAGACCACTTCACTTGATTAAAGTCACAAGATTTGAGTTTGAATCCCTGCTCTGCCACTTAATGATGGAAATGACTACTAACAACATGTCTCTCTGTCTGTCTATCTATCTATCTATCTACCTAATGTCTATCTTTCTATGTCTGTCTGCCTATCTATATCTAGCTATCTATCTCTTGCATTGAGGAAGAACTGAGTTCAAGTCCTGCCTTTGACACACACTAGTGTTCTGATCAAGGCCAAATCATTGAATCTCTTGATTTCTCCATGCCCCATGTGACTCTCCGACACTACAAATTACAGTTGAGTTGCTGATTTGCGTTGATGACAAGAGTTTCCAAATGGAACTAAGGGAAGTGGTACAGAAGAAAGAAAACTTTAAGAGCTAAAAGTAGCCTGGAACAGTGTCATGTGACCACGAGTCATTGACGTGGCTCACTGGTTCATGGACTTCTTTTGGTAATACATAGTAATGTGGTGATCAATTAATCTATCAATCACTCTATTTGTTAAACACCTACTATGTGCCAGGATGAAGTGTGAAATAATCCCTATTCTTAAAGAAAAATAATACATGTGTATATGCATTTACACAATACATATATACAAGTATATACAAAATATTGTTAAAGAACATAATAATAATAAATACTGACAAAAGGGCTGATCTCACCCATTTTGATTTCTTAGAGAAGAGTTTCTTAATGCTTTTTATTTCATGGATCCCTTTGGTAGTCTGGAGATGCCTATGGACTCCTCCTAAGAATAATGGTTTTTAAATGCATAAAGTAAAATTTATGGGATTGTAAGGGATACTGAAATACAGTCATCAGAATTTTTAAAAAACCCAACAAATTCACGGACCCCAGATGAAAGAACTCTCGTCTCAAAGGGTCTTCTGGTTATTTCAGTCTGAACTGTGCTGGTGGGCTCCTAGCTTCTCAACTAAGCTCTGTCTCCATTAAAATGATCCTGGCAAGACACCAAACTCAGCTGTTATGGGGCTGGTTTTGATAATGAACACAAGACACTTTCAAACATAAGCAATTCCTGGGGGTGGGGAAGAGGAGGACAGAAAGGCATTCGGTTTATATGTCAATTAGATAATCTCTTTGGTATCTAGAGCTGAATGATCAATAAGTGGCTTAATAGTGAATGCAGCTGGTCCACATTGCAGTGATTGGACCAAAAGACAGGATGCCATCACCTTGCCAAGAAAATGACTTTCATGAGACTAATTGGTTTGACAGCTTTAGAGTAACATATGAAAACAACACTACCTATGGAAGATAAGAACATTTCACCACCAGGACTGAGAATGGGTGGGTGGGATTTCAATCAAGCTCCTTCGCAGGCCAAGCATTATTTCTCCTCCCATTCAACTCAACGTTTATTAAGCTACTACTCGGTGGCGGGTGCTATTCTAGGTGCTGAAAATACTACTAAGAAGAGAGAAATAGCCCCTCCCCTTAGGGAACTTCCATTCTGTTTTGGAGAATGGGAGATGAATGTGCTAGTATATGTGCGCCCATGTTTAAGGCTATAAAGTATAGGTGAGTTACAGTGAAGCATAATATATAGTAAACTGGGGAAAGAAAGAGCAGTAACAAAGGAAAGATTTCATGTAGGAGGTTGGAGTTGAATCTTGCAGGAGAGTTATGGTATTATGAATAGGGCGCTAAATTTGGAGTCAGAGGATTTGGGTTTAAATCCTGCCTCCCACTTGTTAGTTGACCCTGTGCAGGCTACTTTAATTTCTCTGTTCCTCAGCTGTCTCAAAATTAGGGGGTTGGGTGAGGGCAAGGTACATTCCAGGTATGTGGGAATGAGGAAAGGGCAGGATTTGTTGTCTTTGTTGTTGGGTTGGTTCAGTCATGTCTGATTCTTCTTGACCGCATTTGGGGTTTTCTGGGCAAAGATAGTGAAGTGGTTTGCTCATTTCCTTCTTCAGCTCATTTTATAGATGAGGAAACTGAGGCAAACAGGGTGAAGTGACTTGCCCAGGTCACATAGCTAGTAAGTGTCTGAGGTCAGATTTGAACTCAGGAGGCCTGGCATTCTATCCACTGTAGCACCACTAGTGGCCACAGCTATAAGGTAGGAATACCTTTTAATTCTAGCGCCTTCCATCTGTTAATTATTTCTTATTCATACTGCTTATACCTAGTTTGTGGTTGTTTACAAGTTGTCTCTCCAATTAGATCATAAGCTTCTTGAGGTCAGGGATTATCTCTCATCTTTTTTTGTGTCCCCAGTGCCCAGCCAGCTTCTGATACATAGTAGGTGCTTATTGATCGCCTGATTGACATGAAATAATGCATTCTTCATGGGTTTAGAGTCAGAAGACCTACCTAAGTGACCCTGAGCAAATTGTGAGCTCACCTGGGACTCAGTTTCCTCATCTGCAAAATGAGAAAATAACTCTAAGGTCTTTTCTGGTTCAGGTAATTCTGTAATTCTCTCCTTTAGAGGCATAGTGCAGAGCTGTTTGGACTTGAGGTCAGGAAGCCACGAGTTTGGGCAGGAAGCCACGAACCCTCCCTTTGATCTTGGCTGTGCAACTCGGATGGAGTAATTTGACATTGCCAAGTCTGATTCTCTCCCAGCCATCTACTTGCCAGTCAGTGCCATGCTGGGAACCAGGAACCAAAGTTTTGGAAGATTTAACCCTTTCATTCCCAGAACTCTTGGCCTCACCTGATGTCCTGACTAGTGATCACCTTAACAGTCCACTACATCTAAGACTGGCTCCAGACATGGTTCTTTTGGACCGTTGGCCTTCCTCACATCCCCTTTCAGTTCTGGAGCCATGATTGAGTCAATATGGATATTGCTTCTGGAAAGGGAGGGAATATTCTACTCCCCAGTTTTTCCATTCACCATCCCTATAACTTTCCAAACCAAAATTCTCCTTCCCTGGCCACCATTCCTCTCTATATGTCAGCACCTCTTCTAAGAAATGTGAGACCCTTGAGGACAGGAACTGGCTTAAATTTGCATGTTTTCCCCAGGGCTTAGCATGGTGCTTGTCATGTAGTAACTTTGATAAAGTAAGATTAATAAATTTTTTTCACTAATCCATAAAGTTTCCTTGTGTATAAAATCAGGATAATACCAGCCTGGATCTTGACACATAATAGATTCTTAATAATGTTTGTTTATTACTTCCTAGGTTGAGTGGGGAAAACCTGCAGCCATGAGGCCACATGTGGCCCTTTGGGTTTTCAAGTTTGGCCCTTTGACCAAATTCAAACTTCACTGAACAAAGGCCATACTTGAGGACCTAGAGGGCCACATTTGGCCTCGAGGCCACGGTTCCCCACCCCTGTCTTAGGTTATTATAGGGACTAAATGAGATTTTACACACACACACACACACACACACACACACACCCCTAGGTGATACGATGGATAGAGCTCTAGACCCGGAGTCAGGAAGACTCCTCTTCCTGAGTTCAAATCCAGCCGTAGACACTTAATAGCTGTGTGACCCTGGGGAAAATCACTTCACCCTGCTTGCCTCACTTTCCTCATATGCAAAATGAACTAGAGAAGGAAATGGAAAATTACTCCATTATCTTTGTCAAGAAAACCCCAAATGGGGTCTTGAAGAGTTGGACAGGATTGAAATGACTAAACAAGAACATATATACACATATATACATACATATATACATGCATATATGTATAGACACATATGTATATATATATATACACATATAATATTATATATGTATGATGCCAAACCTAAAGAACCTTATGAACATCTGTTAATCATAATGATGATGATGATGATGATTTCACATCTGGTGTTTCCCATGAGCTCTTGAAGGCAAATTGGTGATAGTACTGCTGATTAGAGCTCTGAACTTTTAAGATAATTTCTGCCCCCTTGGAGTAGTTTCTAAGCACCTTCTTAGGTCAGTCATTCGGTTAACAAGTATGTATTAGATGTATATTGTGGGCCAGATACTCTGCAAGTACAAAGAAAGGTAAAAACAACATTTGCCCTCAAGCAGGATATTAGAGTGTTTTCAAGTGGCGTGTTGCAAGAGAGGAAATTGTCCTGAGGGACACACTAGAGATGAGTGGCTCATCAAAGTAGAGTTAAGCGTAAAGTTGCAGTTTCAAGTTT
>CM053583.1:29895042-29949205 GCA_028627135.1 Pseudochirops cupreus | reverse complement strand
GCTTCTGAATCTAGGTGACTGTTGGGTGGATTCAGGAGGGAGCCGGGACCATGGAAGGGGATCCAGGGAATCAGAAAGACCACCCAGAGTCAAGATGAAGAAAAGGCCTCCCCTTGGATGAAATTGAGGTTTGCTGGACACCAAGGGGTGGAGGGTTTGTGTGGTTTTCTAATGACAGTACTTAGTGATTAATGATATTTAGTAATTGTGAATCTAGATTAGTGACTGAGTAAGTTAATGGTTGCCCCATGAGTGGAAGTTTGATTATTCTATTGTGAATTGACTGAATGATTAAGTATTCTTTTGTTCCTTGTTCTAAATATTGTGGCCACTGTAGTGAAAGCTGTGTGGCCATTTTCTGTGATAAGATGTAATGTTGTGAATTTTATATTGTGATATATTGTGAATGTTTGCCTTGGTTTGTAATGGAATAAATAGAGTATTCACTATACTGTGTAATCCAAATGCTAAAAGCGGTTCACAGTAGCATTCTTTTGAGAATCTGCTGGTGCATGGCATTACACCCCTTCATGTGTAAGGTGGTAGAAAGAGCATTGGATATGAAGTCAGAATGTGCAGGTTTGGGGCCTATGGAAGGGGAGAGCAGTAATTTCCACAGGGAAATGAGGGAGCTATCTTAGGTAATGCCAAAGGCATCTTCTTCATTGTCCTCATAGATCCAGAGATCTTGAGCTTTAAATGACTTTAGAGGCTACTAATCAAGCCCCTGTTCTTGCAGATGAGGAAACTGAGGCCCAGGAAGGTTTGTCCCAAGGTCACATAGGGATAGATCTAGAAGGGATGTCAGTTGATGATGTACTGCTTGATCTTACACAGAAGCCCATGGAAGTTAAATGACTTGAGCAAGATCACAGAAGGAATGTCAGAGGGAGGATTTTAACATAAACCCTCTGCATCCAGAGTCAGGGCTTTTTCTCCTGTACCACACAGTATCTTCTTGAGCACAGTGACTGTGTCTTATCAAACTTTGCATTCCCCATGGCACCTTTGTGCAGTAGCTTTCACGTAAGTAGGTAAATGTTGAATGAATGAGTATATAATGTGACATATTTTCTATACAGAGAAGTCTTCCCTAAATGCCTCTTCATTGTCTCATCCTGGTCATGTTAGTGCTTCAGCTCCTGCTGCTTATGTGGCCTCATGGGGGCCACGCCTCAGCTGCCTGTGAGGGGTAGACAGAGTTGGCCAATTAATTTTTTTTGGTGTGAAAACCCACTTCTGGAAATCATCAGATCATTAAACAGTGATTTTTTACACAGCAAGGTGATATTCAGGCTTTTAGAATTACCTGAGAGAGCAGGGAAGAGATTGAGTCGGAGATTAAATTTATATAAAATTCTCCATTTTAATACTGTCTAAATTGACCATTTCCCTTCAAAGAGCACTTATTCACCACCTCACTGTTGCCCAGGACTCCTTTCCTCTCTTTACCTCACCCGTCCAGTCTGTTGCCACTTCTTGGTTCTGTCTCTACAACATCTCTAGCACAAATCCCCTTCTTTCCACGTGCACAGCTAGCTGCCACCCTCATCGAGGTGCCTATCACCTTTTCTCTGGAGCAGTCTCTTCCTCAGTGTACCTGCCACTAGTCTCTTCCCCATCCAATCCATCCTTCACAAAGTTGTCGAATTGTTATTCCTAATGCATAATTTCAACCACACCCTTGTGTACAGGTTGTACCCAGGTACCCTTTATTGTGTCGGGGCCTAGACACTTCCCTCCAGTTGCTGGAGCTTCTCTGGAAATTCATTTTAATTTATTTTGTTTATGTTTTCTATCTGGAGGTCAGTGGAAAGAACACTGGGCCTACAGTCAGGAAGACCTGAGTTCAAATGTAGCCTCAGTCACGTACGGGCTGTGTGACCCTGGGTATTAGTCACTTAACCTCTGTTTGCCTTATCGACTGGAGAAGCAAATGGCAAACCCCACCAGTATCCTTGCCAAGAAAATCCCGCGGTCATGTAGAGTTGGACAAGACTGAACAATACAACAGTACATTTACTTATCTGTGTTCATGTCACCCCACGATAAAGTGGAGGCCCTTTGAGGGGTCCTTCTGACTTGGCCCGTAGTAGGCACCTGATAAATGCTTGTTGAATGAATAAATAAATTACAAAATGTAAAACAGAACATTTTTCTCATCTTTCCTGGTTCCTAAATTAACTTAAAACAAATGATTTTGAAATTTGCCAAACTACTGATTTCTCCTCACGCTTAGAGTACTGGCCAAGATATTTTTTTCAGGAGAAAAATCAATATGGAAAATCATTGCTGAGCTGTTCAGTTGCAAGAATTCTTACTGGACGATTAACTGTGAAAGTGCTTTGTAAACCATAAGACATTATGCAAATGTAGAGGAATATGCTTCTTATGAAAAGATTTTTCACTTTAAAGGGCTCCGTCTTCACTTTAAGCTGTCAAGCTGCTTTTGAATGGTCAGTGCTTGGGGCCTTGGACAGAGGAGTCCTGTTTAGCAAAATTCAGGGCACATGTGCATTTTTTTCCCTCACAACTGTTACAAAAAAAAATGAGGTGTAACAGTACATGTCTGCATGGGTAATTCTGATTATCAGCAGCTGTTTTCCTAGCGGTTTCTTTGGTTTGATCCCAGGAAAGTCATTTGGAGGGTTATGATGTGGCCCGCCTGAGATTGACTGGTTTTCATTCGTGGTGTCTATGTTTGGTGATCCAAGATTTTTTCCCCTCCCTACCTTACTAATGAAACTCATTAATCATTTCCTTATTCTCACTATTTTTTTTTCTGTCATGCTATTTGAATTTGCATCTTGAATAATAGCTAACATTTATATGAAATTTACTATGTTCCAGGCACTTTGCTAAGTGCTTTATAATTATTTTCTCATTTAATCCTCACAGGAACGCTGGGAGGTGGTTGTTATTATTATCCTTCTCATATTACAATTGAGAAAACTGAGGAGAAGAGTAGTTAAGTGACTTACACAGGGTCACACAGCTGGTACATGTCTGAAGCTGGATTTGAACTCAGGTCTTTTGCCTCTAAGCTGTGCTCTCTATCTATTATAGCACTTACCTGCCCCATATTTTGGAGCATAAACAGTGAACACTCACTCTCCCAGCTTGACACAAATCACATTCCTGGAATCCTGCTTTGAAGAGTGTGGGGAGAGGATTTCTTTTTTAACATCTCATTAACCATGTGAGTTTGGCTCTGGATTTCTGAGGGGCAGTTTGCATTCTCTCTATCATCTCCAGAAAAGTAGCTCTCTCTCTGCAAAATGGCAAGTTCTCAGCACCCAACATGAAAAGGCAGTTCCAGCAAAATCTTCCACTCCCTTGAGTTCATTAGCTGGCTGGCACAGGAGGGCTGATGGATCGGGCTCTTATGTGTGTTTTTAGGCATTTGTCACTAACAAGGTTGTCACCTGAAGCTCCCTGTCTGCTTTCTCTAATCAAATGCATAACCTTCTCTGCTGTCACTGCTCCCTGGCACCCACATGCCAGCTTTCCATTGTTTTCTGTTTGAGAAACCAGGTTCTGCTCCACCTCTGTGCCATGCATGGCTCATTCTTCCTGGTTTCTGCCTGCTTACCCCTTCCTCAAACCAGGAATTTTAAACTTTTTTGCGTCTTAGGCCCCCTTGGCAGTCTGGTGAAGTCTATGGATCTCCTCTCAGAATCCAACTTTTAAATATATAAAATACATAGCATTACAAAAGAAAAGTTATATTGAAATAAAGATATAAATTTTTCCCATCCAAGTTCAGAGGCACTTTAAAATTCATCCATAGATTTCACAGGGGACTCCTATACTTTTCAGTAGGTGGTGGTACAGTGAATACAGTGTTGGGCCTGGAATCAGTAAGAACTGAGTTCAAATCCCTTCTCAGACACTTCTCGCTGTGTGACCCTTGGGCAGCTCACTCGGCCTTTCTGTCCCTTTCTGTAAAATAAAGTTCATAATAGCCCCTATCGCCCAGGGTTGCTATGAGGATAAAATGGGATAATACTTAATTTTAAAGTACTTTGCAAACCCTAAAGTGTTATATAAATACTGGCTGCTCTTATTATCACATCCTTTTGCCTGTTTTCATACTGTCAGAATTCTGTGTAGAGAGAAGGAGAGAGAGGCCATCCGTTCCCCTCTGTGCTCTCTGAGAGGTGACAGTGGCAGCGTTTGTAATGAATAGGGCTAACAGAGACTTCCCATCAGCCCTCTCAGTGTGAGGATATGTTCTGGGCTTGTTGCTCCCAGGCAGGATTCCTCCATCTGTCATCATGTGAGAAAAAGCATCCAAGAGGGAGAGGAGGGGGGAGCCCTCGGTGACCTGCTTTGCTGTTTCAGCCACCAGAGTCTACTGTTCGAATGTGTTCCTGTTTGTTTAATGGATGTTTTGTGATTGACTATTGGGCTTCCCCGCCTAGGGAAGGGGAGGAAGAGATTGCATGGTGAGATGTGGTGGAAAAAAAGGTCAGGAGGGGCTTGGAATCAAATCCAGCCTTTTATTAACTGTATAATGAGAAAGGTCAGTTGAACACCTCCAAACCTTATTTATCACATGGCAGATGATAAGCTGTGATACTCTTATGAGAATCAAAGAAAATCACTGGGACCCTGGAAAGGGTACAGTTCATCAGACCTGGGTTTGAATCTAGGCTCTGCCATTCACCATCAGTGTGACCTTGGGCAGGTAATTTAACACTCTCTGAGCCTCAGAGTCTTCATTTGTGAGATGAGGATCATAACAGCACCACCTCAGGTGAAGTGTGTGTCAGGAGATTTGTGAACCTGAAAGCACTGTGTAAATGTATACACCTAGCGCAGGACTAGACACACTTGTGGATTAGTTGATGATTCTAGGATGAGATGTTCTCTCAACCCCCTTCCAGCTATTTGCTCTGTAGAAATGCCCCAATCAGGGGTGGCTAGGTGGCACAGTGAATAGAGCACCGGCCCTGGAGTCAGGAGGACCTGAGTTCTAAGTGGCCTTAGACACTTAACTAGCCATGTGATCTTGGGCAAGTCACTTAACCCCAACTGCCCTGCATTCCACTCTCCAAAAAGCAAAAAAAGAAAAAGAAAAAAGAAAGAAAAGCCCCAATCATGGGTTTCTCCTTCTTAGATGTTAATTTTAGGCTCTTTGGGGATTTTTGTTTGGGATTTTCCGACACCCGAGATCCTGAATCCTCCTTTTTCCACCTGTTCCCTCTCACAGCCAGTAAGAGAGAGCTAGGCTTCCACATTGGATGACGTTTGTGATTTGCTTTTTCCTGGGGGAACAAAGGCTTGAAAGATGATCTGGTTCTTTCCTAAAGCTGAGACACTTCATTTACTAGGCAGTAGTCAGGAGCTGCATTGAAAAAGAAGGTTAATCTTTGGTTTCATGGTGAGATATATTTTAGAAAAAAATCATCCCTAGCAACAAAATGGTCCTGTGTCTGTGCTACCTTTCCTCGTTTGGCCTGTGCTCCTGACTCATTCTCAGGGTATAGAAGGTTTATGATTTGGGGCCTGAGCTGATCTGCATAGCTCATTAAATGGTCATTTTAATTGCTGAAAACAGGATGCTGCAGTCATTCTGCTCTCACTGCTGGGATTTACAAGGTCATTTGCCCTCAGAAGGCGCTTGGTCACCTCTGTTCTTCCAGCTTGCCCTCAATAACATTTCCCTGATTTTCTGGTTAGCAGAGGGCCCCCCTTCCCTCTCTGGCTCCCTGTGGGGCTTGCTTCTTAGCTACAGACATGGTTTGAGCAGAGACGGTGGTATCACATCAAATGAATTTTGATAGAGATTATTGGAAATGGGCAACTGGTGACTGGTCATCGTAGACAGCTGGGCAGAGAAGATACAACATAAAAGCAGCCACTTGTGAATATATCCTGGAAAAGTGCAGCTGGGGAGATTTGTTTTTATGGTCATAGGATCATCAGGCCCGAAGTAATTTAGTTTCAGATGCATTCAGATAGAGCACAGGAGAACTGTAACTGGCCATCAATTTTATCCACGTGTAGACTTTGCAGGGCTTCCTAATAATCTCTCAAAATATTGACTATCTACCTAGGAAAAGCCCATTAACTATAAAACGCTTAACTATTAAACCCATTATCTGTTAACTATCTACCTAGGAAAAATCAACTGGGTGAAGAATGAGTATTGTCTAGACCGGGGTGGGGAATCTACAGACTTGAGGCCACGTGTAGCCCTCTAGGGCCTAAAGGGCTGCACTTGAGGACCTAGACGGCCACATGTGGCCTTGAAGCTACCGTTTCCCCACCCCTGATTCAGACTATGATACACAGTTGGACAGTCCATAGAGCTGGTCCATGTGTATGCATATCTTGACCAAACAAGAGAAGAACAATGGACTGGTCCCAGAATTAGACAGGAAAAGCAAAGTGGGCTGAATTCCATCCAGTGAACTGCACCGTGCTGTTAATCACCCAGAACTTGTGCTGGAAAAGAAGCTTCATCTTTTCATTTTATTTTAAATTAAATTTTTTCCAATTAACAAAAAAAATCTATTCTTTCTCCCTTCCATCTTCCACCTACTATTGGGGATAAAAGAAAACAAAAGCCTTATAACAAACAGGCACAATTAATCAAAACAAATTCTTGCATTGGCCAGGTCAAAAAAAATACTTCTCTCATTTTGTAACCTGAGTAAAAGCCTATTTTTTTAAGGCTAGCATGCTTCCATTGATATGACTGAAGCATGGAATTCTGTAGTCCCTGAAGAATTAGAGTTTCAAGGCTACTGACAGGGTCATGGAGAGACCTACAGTGAGCGGGAGCAGCCTGAGACATTTTCTCAACAGAGAATTGCACAGGAAAAGTGGCAAAAAAAAAAAAAAGGTATCTGACAAATATACAAGTAGGAAAAGGAGGGTGACATTCCTATGACAAGGTTGAGGGGTACCTAATGGATGACACCAATGGTATACACCATTAGCGCTCAGCAAATGTCAGTAGGTCTAAGGGAAGGCCCCCTCCTTCAGCATGTCAATTCTATCTCTCTGCATGAGTTAAGGTGTGGATGGATTGGGATGGGTAACCTTGGGGAAGGTGTCCACAAAGGTGTCTTGGTGTCAGAATAAAGAAAACTGATGGTGTCTTAGATCTAGAAAAGAAAAATACTTTAGAGACTATCTTGACCAGCTCCCTCATTCTATAGATGGGGAAACTGAGGCCCAGAGAAGGGAAGGGACCTGTCTAGAGTACAGTCAAGATTTGAACCTAGTCCTCTGACCCCAGATCTAGTATTCATTGTGGACATAGACCCAAGAGGGACCTCCTCCACCTCTCCACCCTGCCATATTTTAGTTGAGTTAGTCAATCAACAAGCATTTTTTAAAGCAATAACTATATTCCAGGGACTATATGAAGAAAGGCAAAATTGAAACCCGGGGAATTGAAGTGATTTGTCCAAGCTCCTATTGGCAACAAGCCTTAGAGGGGAGATCTGAACCCATGTCCAAAGACTCGAGAGTCAGTTTTCTTTGTCTTGTTCCGTACCTTCCTACCTAAATTAAAGATTGCCGGATTGCTCACATCAGGTTTTCATTTTCTGTCAAACAATACACTCCTGGGAGGCAATTTCTCTTCTGCTCCCCATTCCTTCCCCTGCCAGGCCAAACTTCTGTTGCTGTACAAGTAGAAGTGCATGAATGGAACCAGTTATTTTGATATAATTTCTGTCACTATTTCTAGTCTACTAGCTCTAGTAATGGTACCTTGTGGAATCATAGGAGACTGGCAGTGCTGTGTAATGCAAGTGACAATAATTTGTGTTTCTATAGGTTTACAGGGGTGCCCCAGTGGATGGAGGGCTGAGCCTGGAGGCAGGAAGGCCTGAGTTCAAATCCTGCCTTATACACTTACCAGTTGTGTGACCCATGGCAAGTCACTTACCCCTGTTTGCCTCAGTTTCCTCATCTGTAAAATGAGCTGGAGAAGGAAAGGGCAAACCACTCTGGGATTTCTGCCAAGAAAACCCCAAAAGGCATCATGAAGAGTCAGGCATGACTGAAAAACAACTAAAAAACATAGGTTTGCCCAGTGAATCTGGCTATTATGGCCCCCTGGGCTGAGGCAGAGGTAGGGGGTGGGTGTCAGTGGCATACATTTTAAAATGTTTAGCAGATGGTGGTTAGGTATGTTAGCTGGAAAGTCTTTTTGGCATATTAATGACATCTCACCAAGTCTCTCTGATGACAAATGAATTTAAAAATGCCCCCAAAAGCTTGGGTTTATATGGAAGAATGCTGACAAGTTGATGGGGGACACAACATGGTATGGGGGGTTCTTGTATGAGCTCGGCCACTAACTCCCTGGGCAATCTGTGATTTAGTTCATCTCTCTGGGACTCAGTTATATGTCCAATTAAATCAGCGGTTCTCAACCTGTGGGTTATGTTCAGTTTGTAACAATGAATATACATCCTGTATATCAGATATTTACATTACGATTCATAACAGTAGCAAAATTACAGTTATGAAGTAGCAACGAAAATAATTTTATGGTTGGGGATCACCACAACATGAGGAACTGTATTAAAGGGTCGTGGCATTAGGAAGGTTGAGAACCACTGAATTAAATGAAATAATTGGATTAGAAATCTTTAAAATTCCTTCCAGGTGTTTTCCCTCTAAATTATATGAAAGGATATTTACCATATATCATATCACATCATATTATGTTATATTATGTCATATCATATCATATATTAGCTCTCTCTGTATATACCATACTATATACAAATATGCTATATAGTGTATATTATATTACTATATTATATATACTATATATTATATTATCATCCTTTCATAGGATTCTATGATTTTAAAATTTGATAAGACAGAATAAAAATTAAACTAAGCTGTTTCCAACTTAACTGGAAATACCGAAGTAGAGAAATAGAATCTTGGGTCAGAAATGAGGAAGGCTATGATCCACATTCATTGTGGGAATGGGGGCTTGATTTACAGTTGTCTGTCTTGTTCATGAGGCCCGGAGAGGCAGCATGGAAAGGACACTGGACTGGTAGTCAGGAAGACTTGTATTCACATCCCACCTTAGGCTAGTCATGGGATCCTCCTTTGTGCCTCCTTTTTGTGCAAAATGAAGGGATTGGACTTGATTGATTCTAAAAATCCTTCGAGCTATGATTCTATGTGACCCTGGGCCTGCTAACCTGGGAAGACCAAATGTGCTCCCAATGACAAATTCTGTGTCAGTCATCAGAGGGCCAGCCTAGCTAAATGTGCTCCTCTCGGCTCTAGGAGGAAAGACAAATGGCTCTTTTGGCATTGAAAGCCATTCACAATCTGGCTCTCACTTTCCTTCCTAGCCTTATTTTCATACCAGCCCCCTTTGAACACTTTGCTCCAGCCATTCTGACCCACTTAAACTCTTCTGGGATATTAAATTTATTAGAAGTATTGCCTTGCTGTAGTGATGGCTCAGTTGAGAGTATGTGACATTAACTTGTAATGGACCCCATCTCTCTGTTAGCTCTAGTAATGGTAGCTTGTGGCATCATAGGAGTCTGGCACTGTTGTGTAATGGAAGTGACAATAACTCGTATTTCTATAGGTTTGCAGAGGTGATATGTGATTTTCTTCAGCTCCATTCTTTTTGTTGTTCAGCCATGTCTGACTCTGTAATTCTATTTGGGGTTTTCTTGGCAAAGATACTGGAGTGGTTTGCCATTTCTTTCTCCAACACATTTTACAGATGAGGAAACTGAGGCAAACATGGTTAAGTGACTTGCCCAGGGCCACCCAGTTAGCAAGTATTGGAGGCTAGATTTGGGACTCGGGAAGATGAGTCTGGTGCTCTATCCATTGCACTACCTAGCTACCCCTCACCTGTATTCAGTAGCACATGAAGAAGAGCAAAGGTCGTGGATGACGGAAGTAATCTAAGAGTGGAGCTTTGCAAGATATGATACATGCCTGGGCAAGGGGACAATAGACTTGAGTGTAATAGAACTGATTCACCAAGAAATGGAGGGAGGGGTACAAGAGTCAAGATTCGAACCCAGATCCTTAAGTCCGAAGCCTTGATACTGTACTATGATGCTTCCTGTTAAAGTACTCATCGGATAATATGCCACGTGCTGTCAGGAAGGTCAAATCCAGAATAGCCGGAATTATGTCAGGATATGTGTGACAGGATATAGAAAAGGGACACACACACATGCACACACATGTCCATATATGTAGATATAGAGGTATATTTCTCTTTCATATTTCTAACGATCATACTCATCCACTGCTCAGTCATACATGCATATGTATACATACATGTATGCATATATGTATATATTACTCTACTATATGCTATATTATTGGTTTACTCATTACTAGTTTACTTATTACTTGCTTATTAATTACTAGTGTTACTAATGCTATATTACTAGTACTCTACATAACAGCAATTATTGTTATTCCATATTGTTACTGTTTTCTTTTTCATACTCGTGTTGCATGATAACCTTAGCCAGATGTTGGAAAGGTATAAATAGGATTGAAATGAAGCTACAGCTCTTATCTGCATTGGGCAAAAATAGTGGCTCGTTGTGAAAGCCCTGCAGTGCAGAGCTGCATCTCAATGTTATATGTCTCCAATGGGTGGCACACCAAAATAGCAAAAAAATGAAATCATTGGTGACCCAAAGGGCAATGGAAAGGGGCCTGGTGGGTCCGTTCCTGCTCTGACGTGTTACCCACTATGAGCCGCACATGAAAAGTGGCATAAAAGACATCTTTGAGGGAATCTATTACTTGAAAAGGATGTTAGCCAGTCCTGCAGCCAGAGGAAGAGTGCCTGATTGGTGCAGTGATATCCTTGAAATATTAGGAGAATAAAAGACTGGCTTCCTGCACATCGGGTGGGGAATATTTATGGAAAGGTAGGGGCAGGACCCAAAGGCTGAGAAGGAATGGAGGGTTTGTGATCTCTAGCAATGAAGCAGGTATTCACATGAGATGAGACGATGTATCCTTTAAAGTATTGATGGATTGAAGACTAAGGTCCCTGTGGGACTTGTATTACTTCTGGCCAACATTTTCAGATTTTAATTTTCTGGAGGAGCAGGGGTGGGGGAGACTGTGCCATTAAAATAGCAATAAGCTTTAAAAAGCATCACTTCAAGGTTGTGGCACTTTAGAGATTAAATGTATTTATATCATAGGGGTGAAGCAGTAAAGATAAGAGACAAAGTATATGCAGAATTACTGGAAAGACGGAAACGTTGAAAGCTTCTATCTTGGGAAATAGCTCACCAGTCATTTGGCTAAAGCAACAAGATTGACCAGCACGTGGGAAGACGTGTTGCTGGTGACGTTGCTCAGGGTGTGACCTCAGTGAAGCAGGAAGGTCCTTTTGTTCCAGCTTTCTCTTTCTTTTGTAACAGATTTTGAGGACGTTATCACAAATCTAGTTCCTTGAAAGCAACTTATATTTTGAAACAAGAGCTCATTGGGAAAAAAAAAAAACCTTCCTATTACTTGGCTTTTCTACAAAGAGGTTCCAAAGCATTAGCTTAGCCTTAGCACTTTCTGGTCTCTTAGATTTAATTATCCTTTTATGAGCTCTTTGTATTCCATTCAGCCAGTTCAATAGCAGCCAAGGCACTGCTCAGAAGATAGGTGGGAGCTTTCTCCAGTGGATAATGGAAAAGGCACCATTATCATTTGGGATCTTTCCTCACTTGGGAAGCACCTGATGGATGCCATAGTTTCAGCACTCTGCAACCAACTGCCAAGGGCTGCTAAGCATCAGCTATATGTGGCACCCAGAGTTTGTTTCATACTCCTTATCCAAATGTTGTAATCAAAGTGCATTAGGAGCTTCTGATAACGTACTTGAACTTGACTCTCTGTCTAGCACAGCCCAGTGCCCAGCCTAGGAAGACAATGTTCTATTTGATTATGCTAGTGCGTATTTCATTTCTACAGGATTTCGATGTTGAAACCGACAGTTTGGTTTGGCATACCTTGGAAGGTAATGGCTTATCCATCTTTAGAGGTCTTCAAGCAAAGGCTGACAGACCCTCTTTCTCCCTCCCTTCCTTCCTTCCTTCCATCTTTCCTCCCTCCTTTCCTTCCTTCCTCTCTCCCTCCTTTCCTTCTTCCTTCCTTCCTTCCCTTCTTTCCTTCTTCCCTCTCTCCCTCCCCTCTTTTCTTCCTCCCTTCCTCTCTTCGACACTATAAGACACTTACTCTAAGCAGGGCACTGGGCCAGATGCTGGGCACACAAAGTCAGCAATGATGCTGTCTGGTGCAGTAGAGAACATACTGGATTTGATGTCTGGGGACCTGCCTTCAAATCCAACCTCCACTACTTGCAGCTTATATGGAGTTAGTGATGTCACCTCAGCTCTGTGACTGTCAGTTTCCTTACTATAAAATAAGGGATTGGATGAGAAAACCTCTAAGACCCTTTCCAGCTCTAAATCTAGGAACCTGTGGAATATCCCTGCCCTCAAGAACCTTACATTCTATCATAGAAAGGCTCCTTCTTGGAGTATAGATTGGTCTAGATTCCACTGAGATCTCTTTCAACTCTGAGTTCTTTGAATAAATCCTTTATTGCCAAATATCCTCATTTATTTTTATGAGGAGAGGAAAGATCTTATGCTCCTAGAGTGTATTATATTTATAAAGTACTTGAAGTATGTCCAATGCTCATAATAATTCCCTGAGGTAGGTTGTGGAAGTATTCTTAATCTCATTTTACAGATGAAGAAATCAAGGCTCAGAGAAGTTCCCCAAGGCCATGCAGCTAATAAATATCAGAGTTGGGACTAAAGCCTGAGATCCACTGACACCCAGAAATGTGCTTCTTTTAAACAAGCTTGCCCACACAGGCTATGCAGTGGCTACATCAGGAGGGGAGGATGAACAAACCCACAAGGGGAATCCCAAACCAGTGTCTGCCAAGGTGGGGGTGGGAGAGAGAGAGAGAGAGAGAGAGAGAGAGAGAGAGAGAGAGAGAGAGAGAGAGAGAGAGAGAGAGAGAGAGAGAGAGAGAGAGAGAGAGAGTGAGAGAGAGAGTGAGAGAGTGAGAGAGAATGAGAGTGTGTGTGAGAGAGAGAGAGAGAGAGAGAGTGAGAGAGAGAGTGAGAGAGAGAAAGGGAGGGAGGAACAAGATGTCCACATCCCACTTATTAGCCAAAGCACAGAAAACATTCTTGAAAATTCATCAGCAATCACAGCTGTGTCATCTGTAAATGTGTGTGGTATGTCGAGAGAGCAGCTGGTGAGTATAATCATTCACAAATACAAAAGAGAAAAAGGACCAGAAGGGCTGCTTCCCTCAGCCTCCCATTTGGAGGGAGAGGGGTAAGAGGAACAAGTAGGCTCAATGAATTGAATTTTACTTTAACAAGCAAGGATTTCTCTGCTGGAAAAAGATAAGAGGAACAAGTAGGCTCAATGAATTGAATTTTACTTTAACAAGCAAGGATTTCTCTGCTGGAAAAAGATAATTTGTCTGCTACCCTCCAATGACAGAGGAAGTTGGTGTCAACTTTGGGCCAACTTGGGAAGTTTTGTCTAACTTCTTAACTGTTTCCTTGAGAAGAGAAATTTCCATCCCCATATGACAGAAAGTAACCTGGCTGGAGGTCAAGAAGGAATAAGGACCAGGAGAAAGGACAGACATTTGGAGTCATTAATAGTAACACTTGTTGAGCATTGAAAAGGAATTCAGACGTCATCTGATCCAATTTTCTCATTTGTACATATGAGGAAAATGAGGCCCAGAGAGATTGAGGGATGTAACCAATGTCATACGGGTTGTAGCCCAGGGTATGAACCCAAGCCTGTTTAAAAGCAGGTGTCATGAGGATTCAGAGAAACGTGGAGAGATTTGTATGAACTTATGTGGAGTGAAAGCGTTTGAGCCAAAAGGATAATATAGACAATATGCTTTGGGGCACTAAAGAGGTTAAGTGACTTGTCCAAGGTCACATATTCAACTTGCATTAGAAACTTAATAGACCTAAACCTAGTTCTTCCTACCTCCACAACTGGCCTAGTTCACTGCCCAGCTGTCTAAATCCAAGATGGGTTTTTCATACAACTGGATGTTGTATCTGTGACAATAAGGTTTCTTCATCTACTCATTTTTTCATCTGTGATCTATTACATCAAGTTCCTTTGAATGACTACACATCTCGTTTAGGGTGTTCTTCAGTATTCCAGAATCTTAATGCATTCCATACAGTGTCATCCACAATGGGTACATCTGGAAAACTTCTCCATTGGTAGGAAATCCCTCTTGCATTTGGTCTCTCTTCTGCATGTCCTCTATGAACGTGGCAAACACTTGTTGAGCGTATGCCTCCTTGTGTCTCACTTAATGCTGATAATCAAAATGATAGAAATAAATTATTGGTCCTGTGATTTCATTGACCTAGGGAAGTCACTGTTGAAGAAATTCCCTCTACCAATGTGGTTGACTCCTTCTTTGCAACTTCTAATCTTAGGGAGTTATCTAGAACACCAAGAAGGTGAAAGACATGCCCATTATGTGTCAGATGTAAGACTTGAACCTAAGTCTTTCTGGCTTTGAGGCTTCACCAGTGATGTCAAACTCAATTAGAAATAAGGTCACATATTGACTTAGAAAGTCATTAACATTTATATATATATATGTATATATATGTTATTATATTTTTATGTATTTTGTTAAATATTTCCCGATTACATTTTAATCTATATCCAGCTGCTTCCAGGAGTTTTGTGGTCTTATTGACACTTCTGCATTATAACACATCTCTCATAATCATGGCATACATAGAAATTATCTTTGTAGTGGAATCCTATCATGGAATCTTCTATGATCTTAACATATATAGGAGAATCACTTTCACGGAAGAGGAACTTTGAAGATGAATTTTATGCTGCTAACTCACATGATTAAAAAATCCCCCCCAAACAATAAAAAAAAAATTTTATATCCTCTGCAGCTTTTATCTAGTTGTGTGCCCACACAATGTAGCCTGCTGTAGATTATATTATATGAAAGCCAGTCCCTTCCCTTCTTCCCTTCCACATATATACCATTCTTGTAAAGAATTGGAGATGAGAAAGTAGTCCCATCAGTGCATAGTTCTTGGTGTTCTTTTGATTGTGCCTTTTTGTTAGTAATCCCATTTATGTTTTTTCCCCTAGACCAGTGGTTCTCAACCTTCCTAATGCTGTGACCCTTTAATACAGTTCCACATGTCGTGGTGACCCCCAACCATAAAATTATTTTCGTTGCTACTTCATAACTGTAATTTTGCTACTGTTATGAATCGTAATGTACATATCTGATATGCGGGATGTATTTAAATTGAACATAACCCACAAGTTGAGAACTGCTGCCCTAGACATTGCATAACTTTCAGGCGTCTTGACAATTGTTCTCTCAATAGCCTCAAAATCACGTCACTTCCAGTGTAGATTTCCTCCCCTAGTCTGGTCCAGTTTTGCTTCCTTTTTGTTCCATGTACATTTTCTTATTTGACAAATTGGGGCCTGAGATTTTTGAATCCAAACATGGGGGTTCCATTGTCATTGATGAGGAATATATGATGTTAGGGAATGCTCTTACACATTTTCTATTTTCATTGTTCTCTTTCCAGTTTCATCTTTAAATGCTCTTGGGAGGCTGTAGCTTAATTATCTCAAGCGTTTTGCAGATTCATTTTCCCCTCCTATACTTCTTGCTGTTTATGAGGTATTACTCTTATTATCATTACTGTTCATAATCATCTTCCATCCTTTTCCATAAGCTTCTGAAAATTAGTTTATATTATAAACTCATAAAGATGTATGTGGCTGCCGTGGGCTTTCTGTTGGCAAGAAGATCAACGGTGTGTTTGCTGGATGAGGACGATGCTAAGCCCTCTTGGCTTTCCCATCATGGCGATAGCTTTAGATTGGTTAGACTTCTACGTGAAATGATGATGAGTCAATTTAATATCTTCATCCATTTCCCAGTTTTCAGCATTGACAGCTTGCTTGGGTCAGACAGGCTGGAGCTATTTAAATGGCAAGCAGCATTTTCCCAACTTTATCCTTCCTTCTAATTGGATTTTAATTTTTATCTTTTCTTTAACAAGCTAAGGGTCTCACGGAACCTCAGATAGCCAATTCAGAAATTACTTCCGGCTCATTAACCATTCGTTGTCTATCTGTTAAGATAAAGTCAGTTTCATGGTTTGTGGTTTGGGGCCTTCATCTTGTGTTCTAGCTCTCTCTTTGACGACCTTAGTCCCTACCACATGCTCTGCAATCTCAGGACTTCGGCCTTTTTTGCTGTTCCTCACTCATGACGCTCCATCTCCTGACTCTGGTATTTTTTTCTGGCTATTCCCCATGCCTGGAATTCTCTCTCCTCTTCTTTATTTCCTGGCTTCCTTCAAGTTCCAGCTAAAATCTCATTTTCTATGAGAATCCTTTCCGCATTCTCCCTTAATTCTAGTGTTTTCCCTCTGTTGATTATTACCCATTTATCCCATATCCCATACAAACAAGATATATATATCTTGTTTGTACATAATTGTTTGTATATTGCCTTCCCTATTAGACTGTGAGTTCCCCAAGAGTTGGAGATGTCTTCTGCCTTCTCAATGACCTCTAATACTTAAACCCAAAACTGGCATATACACTTATAATCTGTGTGACCCTGGGCAAGTCACTTAAGATCCCCTCATCTGTAAAATGAGCTGGAGAAAGAAATAACAAACCACTCCAGTATCTTTGCTAAGAAAACCCCAAATGGGGTCACAAAGAGTTGGACTCAACTGAAAGGAATGAACAATAACAAAAAGATATTTTATCATGCCTTAAGTTTCCAGTTCTATCACTAGTGTTTGTGACTGAACAGTACTAATTCCCTTTTTAATGCTTTGTGTATTTCACATAGCAGGTGCCTAATAAATGCTTATTTATAGATGAACTATAAATGAAATGTTGTCATGAAATGTCTGTATAATCTACAATCCATTGACCTCTTTTGCTTCTCAATTCTAAGCCATATTTCCCAAAATGTATTTTATTGACCTCCCATATGTCTACTTCTTCACTGAAGTCACCAAATATTAAAATCTGTTTTTTGCTTAAAGGATCTTGTTGAGTTTTTGGTGGAATTTCTCGACATTCTCATCTTCTACTAGAGAGGATGATATGTAAGTTGTAGCCTCAGGATGGTCTTTTTACATGTGCTAACCATGAGTGTTTCCAAGTGAGATGACCAAGGTTTCCATCAAACTCTTCTTTTCCCTTTTCCCAGGAGGAAAAAGAAATCTGACAATTCCTTCATTTGCCTCCTCAAGGAGAACCTGTGAGGCGTCATTCCATCAATTGCAATTTTCCACATAGGCTTTAATTTATAACAAGGAGGCCAATATTCATTTGATTTGATTCCTTGCTTTCCTTCCTTTGACTCATTATTTGTCCAACTATGAGCCCACATTTACAGCACCAGTAATAATAGCTATCATTTATCTAACACTTTAAGGCAAAGTACTTTACAAATATTACCTCATTTGATCCTAACGATATTCCTGGGTGCTAGTCGCTATTATTATCTCCATTTCATCTTAGGAAACTGAGGCAAATAGAGATTAAGTGGTTGGCCCAGAGTCACACAAATAGTAAAATATCTGAGGCAGAATTTAAACTCAGTTTGTCCCCCAGGGCTGGTGCTCTATAAAATACATCCCCTAGCTGTCTAAGTGTTACTTTAAAATATTGAAAATAATGTTTAAAGATGATCTGACAACATTCCTCCCTTCTCTGCACTGTGGCATCAAAAGGGATGACAAAGAATTGAAGACTATTAAAAAAAGTATTTCTTCTTTTGGTGGGCTGCCGTGGCCAAAGGATTGTTCATCAATTCATCGACCAACAAGCATTGATTAAGCATCTGTGTGTCAGGCACCGAAGGTACAAGGACAAAGGCGAACATTAGCCCTGCCCGCAATAAGCTCACAGTTCAGCTGGGGGAGAAAACGTGTCCATATATCGGTATGTGAAAAAAATAGGAAATCTCTGCAAAGTGATTTGCAGTGAAAGACATTAGTAGCTTTAAAGAATCAGAAGAGACTTCAAACAAAAGGTACCATCGAGCTGAGCTTTGAAGGAAATGAGGGATTCTCAGAGACAGTGGGTCCCTAAAGTCTGAACACATAGGAAATATAGAATTATTGCATTGTGTTCACACAAATCTTGCAAAGCACATCAACCTTTGCGTCACAAATGATGAAAATCATATTGAAGATGTTATTTTTAAATATTTCAATTAAATAAAATGTTGAAAATTTCATTCATTTCATTTCCTGAAAATATGAATTTTGACTTACGTATCCAGACTTTAAGGACACCCTGTAGGTGGGAGTGCAAAAACTCACCGAGGGACGGACTGATCTTGGATGGCAGACAGTCTTTCAATCAGGGGGACAAACATGCAAATCTTTTCCAGCATGGTAGAACTTACTGGAGTTTATGTGCTAGGGCATTACCCTTGAGAAAACTGGAATTATCCTCATATTCCAATAAACCATTGAAATGGGCGTTTTCTGAAAGAAAATTGTCCTCTTTGCTGTTGTTCAGTCATTTCAGTCTTGTCTGACTCTTTGTGACCCTGATTTTCTTAGCTAAGATACTGGAGTGGTTTGCCATTTCCTTCTCCAGCTCATTGTACAGATGAGGAAATCGAGGCAAACAGAGTTAAGTGACTTGCCCAGGGTCACACAGCTAGGAAGTGTCTGAGGCTGGATTTGAACTCAAGTCTTCCTGACTCCAGATCTGGCACTCTACCCACTAAACCACCTAGTTGCCCCCAAATTTGATCTCTAGAGTTCATAAAAATCATAGAATTTCAGAGCTGGTAATGACTTTGGAAGCTGTTGAATTCACCCCATACCTATGCAGGAATCCTTCCTATAATATTCTTGGACAAGTTGTCATCTAGCTTTGATCTGATGCCTTCCCAGGTGATGGGCAACCCACTACCTCAGATAGCCACCCATTCCATTTGGGGATAGCTCTTATTGCTAAGAAGATTTTCTTTATATCAAACTAAATCTGCCTCTGGGCACCTCTACTCATTCTTCCTATTTCTGCCTTTTGAGGCCCAGTAGGATAAATCTTTTCTTCATGCTAGTCCTTTGAAAGCTTACATTCATCTCTCATGGTCCCCTGAGTCTTCTCTTCTCCATTTGCTTTGAAATTATGAACCACATTATACTGTAGTTTCCAAGTGAACCAGGCTCCTACTTAGTGCCACGACATAACCTTTACGTGTATTGGGCTGGATTTCTCCAACAATTAGTGCTGTTTTAATTTTCCTTTTCAGTTTTTAATTTCAGCTCTCCGTTTTTAATGTATATTGCTGTTTCTTAGGGATTTCATGTTTAAACAAGCTGAATGCTTTGAAAATAATAATAATAATAAATGAAAGATATTTACAAAGTGCACTAAGGTTTATAAAACACTTTACTGAGGCAGCTATAAAAAACCTAGTCAACAGAGTGATGATCTTGAAATCAGAAAAGACCCAAGTTCAAATCCTGCCTCAGACACTTATAGCTGAGTCACTTCCCACATCACCTCTCCCAGCCTGTTTCCTCATCTGTGGGGACAATGGAGTCTACCTTTTGGGGCTGTTGGGAGGACCAACTGAGATAATACATGAAAAACACTTTGTAAGCCTTAAAGGACTACATAAATATTAACTATATTAGTGTTGTTACCTCGGTCGAGCTTCCTAACATTCTAATACCCGTAAGCACACAACTGATCACACAAAAAAAGTTGTTAAACTCAGGATGGGAACAATTTGCCCTATAAACTCACGTGTCTAAATTGGACGTTTTGGTTTAAAGTGCTACCATTTTAAAAAGTTTGAACTGGTTTCAATCTTACCAACATTTTATTTCTGAAAATTAAAGTGAATTGCCATAGGACGGCATTTTTTAAAATTGTATTTTGGAAAGTGGCAAGGTCTCAGACTCCACTCACAGAAATGAGCAGGCCAACCGAAGTTTTGTGCCATTTGTTTGTGCAACCAGGAATACTTACTTGCTCTTGGAATTTTCAAGAAGTTAACAAAGCTTATGTTACTGCTGCACCGGTAAATGGTCCTAACAATTATTTACTGTGCTAATTGTAATGTTCACGATTCAGGGTGGAAGACAAAATTGTATGTTATTTATCTTGAAGACATATTCCGTGTTTTAACCTCGGGTTTTCCTGCCTCAATAATGATGGTGGATCTGATCCTGGGTAGGCCCAGCCCACAGGATGCTACCCAAACCGGGCTGCTTTGCAAGGTCATCAGTGCATTATGACCAAGCATTAGACAGTGTCATGGAACCTTATCTGACCGTCATTCGGCTGGACGCTCATTTATGGTATCGTTCTTACGGCTCTAGCAGACCCCTATGACAATGTTTCACCTAGCATTATGGCTTCCTGTAAGCTGTTAGAGATATTTGGCAAAGTGTGCCTACAGTGCTGAGTTAAGACTGAATTCGATATCAAGAAGTCCTGCTTCCTGACTGTGGGCCCCCTTTTAGAGACAGAAATGGACAGAGCCTCAGAGGCCCACTGATAAAGGGGGCTGAGCACAGCAAATGCTCATTTCATAACCCAAATCGTTGCCTTTTTTTCCTAGCTACTCTGGTTTTCCGGACCTGGGTTTGTCTTCAGTGATATTCATCCCAGCTGTTTCTGTTTCCTACTTCTGTATGTTCATTTAATCTTGACTTCTGACCTTGGTTCCTACTGACCCTTTTGTCCTGGTTACTCTTTCTAACAACAGCAATGCATTTATATAATGCTTTAAGGCTTGCATAAAGGCTAATTCAATTGATCTTCACAACAACCTGAGAGGTAGCTGCTGTATTATCTCCATTTTATAGATGAGGCAGTGGTGAAGTGACTTGCCCAGGGTCACACAGCTAGTAAGTGTCTGAGGCTGGACTTGAACTCGGGTCTTCTTGATTTCAGGCCCGGAGGCACCCATTGTGCTACTTATCTTTCTCTTCTACACGTTCAGGGCTGGAGCAAGGCTTTGCTTCCTTGGCTGACCATTTCTCATCTCTGTGGAGTAGTGTGGGGGGATGGAGAGCTGGGGCTTGGAGTCAGAACAATATTGATTCAAATCTGCAGCTGGGGAGGGGAGGAGAGATAGGGCGCTCCATGGCCAGATTATTGAAGGAAGTATCCACGTCGCTGACATCTTGGTGCTTTGTTTGGATATTTGGAGAGTCAGTGATATTAGCGGCTCACATTTATAAAGATTTTAAGATGTTCAAAGCACTTACATACATGTTCTCATTTGATCCTCATAATGACCCGGGGGGGGGCAGTTGCTATTATAATTATTACTACCCCCTTTTGCAGATGGGGAAACTGAGGTTCAAAATGCTTCCCATGATTTTATCCTTGGTCATATACCCAGGAAGTATGTGAGGGAGAATTTGAAACTACATCTTCCTGATTCCCAAATCCAGCGCTCTATTTTTGTGAGTAAATAAATGCAGCTGGTAAAAACCAGCTCTCTGTGTGATTCAAACTGTGGAAGGCAATTTCACTATGGAAGTCCAGATAGAAAAACTCTGTAGTTTGAAGAAGCCAAGAAACCAATGGGAGAGGAAAGTCATTCCCCTCAGTTTCCCCATTTATGGAATTTAAAGGCTCAGGCTTGTATATATGCCTGGGAAGATTTCTTTCAGCTCTGACATAATGCACGTGTGCATATATGAGGGGAAGTGGAGTCTGCTGGAATTTACAGCTTAGGCAAGGATGGGAGGAGGGGAATAAGCATTTATGTAGCATCTATCATGTGTTTGGACATAGGGGTGTGAGGTAGAATGGACTGTATTTTAGAGATGAGAAGTACGTGTCATGTCTGGCCAGGGGAGCTCAGTTTAACATCCCAGATGGACTGAAGCAGCCAGAAGATGAATAAGAGTGATGAGGTTGGACAGTTACACACTTGAGGAAATAGTAGAGGGGGAAAAAGATAAATATTATAGGATGTGAAAAAGGATATATTGCCCGGGGAAAATGGGGACACTGATCTTTGGAGAGCTGCAGAAGAAAATGCAAAATGAATCCAAGCAGGCTGTCCAAGAGAGGACGAGGGCAGAAAGGAATTGCAAACTGAAATCAAAGCTATTTGTTTCTGTTATTCACATGTACACCATGTACTGCTATGGGGAAAATTGGACACATCAGGGTATAAAGCCAGCTGTACAAAAGCAATTGAATATTGTGTTTTGTAAAGAGTCTAAGAGTCTAACTTGTTTTGTATATTAGAAAACTGAGGCCTGGTAGAAGAGCCTTGTTCAAGGTGACTATGAGAACAGAAGATTAGAAGGATGAACCTGGAGTGGAATAGACAGACAATAGAGTTCCAGTAGAATTTAACATTCCAGTAAAATGTAAGCTCCTTGAGGGCAGGAATGGTTTTGCTTTTGTCTTTGTGTTTTTAGTGACCATCTCAGATCTTTGAACACAGAAACTGCTTAATTAATGTTGAATGGAAACCAGGACAGATAGCCACATTTGTGGTATGCTGGGCTCAGAAAGCTAGTTTCTTGACGCTATCTGGAGGCAATTTTGCTTATCACTACTTTTTTGGTTTTAGGCAAGTGTCTAGAATTATCCAAGGGCCATCACGTTAACTCTGTAATTAACTAGGCTAGTCTGTCTCTTGAAGGATGGGAATTGGGTAGTTGATCTAAATATGGAAGAAATCTTAATTTTACTGGGCTTGTTAAGTGAGCACTTAATTATGGGCCCGTTGCCTTGGAGAGAGTTTAAACCAAAACCTTTACAACATACTATAAACATCGCCTACCTATCTTGTAATTTTTAGGCCTTCTCTTTAATATTTTGCCTTCTCTTCTTTGGTGGAAGTAGGCACATCTTCCCTGAAAGTCCTTCTGACCTGGTTGGTTTAAATGGCCTCACTTCTCTTTAGGACTAATAGTAATGAGAAAGAAAAACTAAATATCAATCATTAATCAATCAATCAAGAAGCATTTATTAAGTTCCTGTTATATGTCAGGCACAATGTTCAGCCCAAGAAATAGAGATGAAAGTGGAAAATCCTTGTTTTCAAGAAACTTAAATTCTAATTGGGGATTCTACCTGTATATGAATATAGGAAGGGAAGGGAGCTTACTTAGAGGGTGAGTTTTGAAGGAAATAATGAATTTCTAGAGCCATAGATGAAGAAAAAAAATATTCCAGGTATGAAAGGCAAAAGGAGATGGGAAATAGCAGATTGTGTGTCCAGAATAGCAAGTGGGACCTATGAGTGTGTGGAGGAGAGTAATGAGTAGGAAGACTGGAAAGGTAGGGAGGAGGAGGAGGAAGAGGAGGAGGAGGAGGACTTGATCCTAGAGGCACTATCATCGTCATCACCATCATCATCACCCTCACTATCATCGTCATCACCATCATCATCGCCCTCACTATCATCATCATCATCATCACCATCATCATCACCCTCACTATCATCATCATCATCATCACCATCATCATCACCCTCACTATCATCATCATCACCATCATCACCCTTACATCACCATCACCACCATCATCATCTTCACCATCATCATCACCCTCACTATCATCATCATCATCTCAGATGATGAAGAACACAGTACAAAGATGCAGCATGGGGGTAAGAGGACATATTACAAACCATCACTTGAACACCAGAAGTAACTAACAAGGTGATACTCCCATAGTCCTCTTCCCCCATCATACACAGCTAGAGTATTATATTCAGCTCTGGGTTCCACATTTTAGGAAGAACACTGATGAACTGTAGAACATCGAGAATGGAGTGACCAAAAGGGCAAAGGACTTCAGTTTCATGAATTATGAGAACATGTTAAAGAAACTGAAGATACTGAATCCAGTGAAGAAAACTTGAGAGGAAAGGGGTAAGAAAATGTGAACAAGCATTTATTAAGTGCTTGCTACATCTTCCAGCTACTATGTATAGTCCATCAATAAATATTTGTTAAGCATCTAATATGTGCCAGGGATTGCACTAAATGCTAGTGATGTAAAGAAAGACAAAAGACAGTCCCTTCCCTCAAGGTGCTTACAGTCTAATGGGGGAGAAAACATGCAAAATATATATATATATATACATACACAAAACAATCTATATACAAGATAAATAGGAAATAATTAACAGATGGGAGGCACTAGAATTCAGAGGAGTTGGGAAAGCCTTCCTGTAGAAGATAGGAGTCTCTGTTTCTTCAATTGTAAAATGGTGATAATCATACTTAGTTCAAGGTTGCCAGGAAGAGTGTGTTTTGGAAACTTCAAAGCACTACATAAATTTGAGCTCTCCTGTTCTCTGAC
Organism: Pseudochirops cupreus; assembly: GCA_028627135.1. NCBI lineage: Eukaryota > Metazoa > Chordata > Mammalia > Diprotodontia > Pseudocheiridae > Pseudochirops > Pseudochirops cupreus. The sequence continues at coordinate 29,924,806 of CM053583.1, read as the reverse complement.
ACTCCAATGGGTCAGTGGTTGCTTCAGTATCAATATTCTCCCCATTTGTGTAGATCGCTACTTGTGTTTCCATTCAGGATCCATTCAATGTTCTGGGGACCCTCCTTGACTCTTCTTGTTAACTCAAAGATCTCTTGACATCACAAATACAGCACAAGGGCTGTCTCTGGCTCATCCCCTTGCTCTTATCATGTAATCAGCCCATCTTTTCCAAGGCCATGTTTTATTGATGGCAGCATTTACTCTGATTGTCCTTTGAGATTCCTTGTTTGTCATCCTACTTATTTTTGCCTTTTTTTTTTATTAATATGAGCTCTCTGGGCATACTTTTGAGTACATACAAGTATTCTCATTTTCTCTGCTGACAGAGATGTGGCAGATGGGTTCTATTCCCTTTTCTCCCACTCATGGTGATGAGTGGGTTGTACTGTTTGTTTCATCTCCTGAGTGTTGGAAATCAGTACAATTTATTCTCTCCTTAAGCCAGGCCAAGCTTCCTGGCAGGCAGGGAGAGAGACAAAGAAGAAAAAATGTTTAGTAAATTTTGGGATTGGAAATTGAGGGGATGGCTATGTATTGGGGAATAGAACAAATTATAGTATATGGTTGTGATGAAATACTATTATGCTATAAGAAATGATGAGCAGGATAGTTTCCGAGAAACCTTGGAAGACTTTTATGAACTGATGCAAAAAGTAAGCAGAACCTGGTGAACACCTTATATACAGTGACAGCAATATTATAATGATAATTAACTCTGGAACTTTGCTCCTTTCCTCAAGACAATGATATGAGACAGTTCCAAAGGACTCATGATGAAAAGTGCTGTCCAATTCCAGAGAGAGAACTGATGAACTCTGAATGCAGATTGAAACAACAAGGAGAATATTAATTCAGGGCGTTAATATCTCCAGAAAGAGAGTAGCTCAGGGCCCCTCACTGCCTCTCACCTGGACTGTTGTAAGAACCTCATGAGCCATGACTTCTAACCTTGTATGGAAGCCAAAATTATCTCCCCAAATGCACATGTTAAATGTTCCCACTTCCTTCACTCAATCCTCATACAGTATGGTGCCTCTGCTGGGCTACCTTCTAAATAATAACAATAATCATAATTTATATAATACTTTAAAGTTTGTGAAGTTCTTTACAAATTCATGATCTCATATAATTCTCATAACCCCCTGTCAGGTTAGTGCTCTTATTATCTGCATTTTACAAATATGAATAGCATTCCTAAAATATGGACATAAAAAATAAGCAATCTGACCAGGACAGAGTACTATAAAACCATCACCTGCCTCATTCTCAACATGACGAGGATAGTACACCAAATTTAAAGTTAGGAAGCCATGCAACTGAATCCTGCCTCAAATGCTTATGAACCATGTGACCCTGGACAAGTCACTCAACCACGTTCAGCCTCAGTTTCTTTATCTGTAAAATGGGGATGATAGTAGCACTATCTTCACAGGCTTCTTGCAAGGATCAAATGAAATAAATATATAATGTGCTTCACAAGGCTTCAAGCGATGGAGAATTACTAGTTATTATTATTAGCTTTTTTTTGATGGCTGTAAAGTACTTTTGAGCTTACATTTCACTTAAATCTCTAGGTTTTTTAATATCTTTTGGTATTAAAAGGAATTCAGGAGGTTAGGGCATTTCCTTTGGCAGTAAAAAAATCTAATAATCTTCTTTCCTCTATCCAATTTCTATCTGGAACATGTAGCTTAGAGGGCCATTGGGGAGGATCAATCTTTTAGAAGGAGCAAACCTTTCCTTTCCATCATTTCTCAAAATTTATCAATAGTAAATAATAGCCAACATTTTTATAATGATTTAAAGTTTACAGAGCACTTTACATGTGGTATCTCATATGATCCTCACAATAACCTTATGAGGTAGGTGCTATTATGATTTCCATTTTACAGATGAGGAAACTGAGGCAAACAGAAATTTGAAGATGACACATATAATAAGTGTCTGAAGCAGAATTTGGACTCAGGGCTTTCTTGACTCTAGATCCAACACTTTATACATTGTACTACTCAACTGCCTCTGTACCCTTAGGAGACTCATAGGCTATGACATGGTACAAAATCTTTCCAATTTTCTCATTTATTTCTCATGAGAGTTTGCTTATGAATCTTGGCCTTGTTTCTGATCTGCCATTAAACTTTTCTAGGTTAAGGGCAAATCTTGCTTTCATGGAACAATTACATGAGTGTTACATATTTCAGAGTCCTGTGAATTTCAAATCACTGAGGGTCACTGAGAGATTGTTGATGTCTTAACCAACAAAATATATTTAGAAATGTATTTGTTTGGCCTTCAGGGTTTTCCTCTTTTTTCATGGAATAACCATTAGATTAATCATGTGCTACATTGGTATTCTTGGGATGCCAAGGGAGAAAATGAGGAAAGGCCCTTAATACAATGAGTGGATCCCCCGCCCCGAATGGTAAAGTTATGAGAAGACATGGACCAAAGGTGTACAGGATGGGCACAGATCTGGGACTGTGGAGAGGTCACAGATCCATTGGAACTCTGACTTTTAGCAATATTTTAGACCTCAGTGGGATGCAACCTCATATAAATTTTATATCCAGCGACCCCCTCATTTTGCCATTGTAGAAACTCATCTGAGGCCCATAAAAGTTAAGGGACTTGTTCCAAATCACACAGATAATGAGTGAGAGAGACAAGTAGAATTTATCTTCCATGATGAATTTTCTAAAAACCACACATTTTTTATATGACCTGTTACTGTAACTCTGATACTGGATTTTTAAAAATCCTGTGTTTCTCTTTCAACAAGTCCCCAAATTGCAAGATGTTTCATTGTCTCTCAAATCAATTATTCCTCTAGTTGTCCTCTGTTTTCTGCTATGTAAACCTGTTTCCTTCTGTCTTTATTTAGTTTTATCATTCTCCAATTTTTAAAAATCTTCCTCAGGGCCATCTCCATGTAAAGATTTTCAAAGTTATGTGATAGTAGCTGGCATTTGCTTTGCAAAGTGCTTTATAGATGTTACCTCCTTTGATCCTGACAACAACTCTGTGAGATGTTATTATCCCCACTTTACAGATGAAAAAACAGCAGCTGAGAGACATCAAGTGACTTGCCCGGGATCCCATGGGATTTGAACCCAGGTCTTCCTGACACAGCACTCATCTGAGGTCAAAGTTATCTGGCTACTCAGTGACCTGAAAGATGACTAGGAAAAAGAGAAAATACAGAAATGAGAGAATTACAGAATTTCTTGTTGCCCCCAAAAGAGCAGAATACCAAACTTTGTTGCCACTGGAGCATGAAAGTACATCCATGATAGTGAGAATCCAGTGCCTCCCAAGATGATCCTTTCCATTTTTGAATAGTGCTAAATCTTAGGAACTTTTCCCCTTAAATTGTGTCTAAATTGGCCCCTTTTCAAATTTTGACTATGCTTTTAGTTCTAGCTTGGGATAAACAGAATAAATTTGTATGATAGCTCTTCATATACTTGAAGATGGCTGCCAGATCCCTCCACATTCACATCTTCACTTCTCTAGAATAAAGAAGGTCCCCAGTGCCTTTGATTGGGTCTCATTTGGCATGAACTTGAGGTCTATCACCATCTTTGTTACTCTTCTCTGTATAGTCTCCAGCTTATCAGTACCCTTCCTAAAATATGGTACCAAGTTGTTGTTGTTCAACAATGTCCTACTCTTCATGATCCCATTTGGGGTTTTCTTGAGAAAAATACTGGAGTGGTTTGTCATTTCCTTCTCCAGCTCATTTTATAGATCAGGAAACTGAGGTAAACAGAGTGAAGTGACTTGCCCAGGGTCACACAGCTGGGAAGTATCTGAGGCTGGCTTTGAATTCAGGAAGATGAGTCTTCAAGTCCCATGCTCTATCTGCTGCAACACCACCTAGCTGCCTGTAGTACCAAGTGCTGAACACAATACTTCCTAAATGTAGTTCAACCAGAGCAGATGGTTTCTTCATGTCCTCATTCTTGGAAGCTATGCCTTTTATCTGCCATAGCACACTGTTAACTCACTTTACATTTATATGCAAACCCCCAGACCTTTTTTCTTTCAATTAACTGTTGCCTCCTCCAACTGGTAGAATTGATATTTTTGAACTCGAGTACAAGACTTATATTTATTCCTATTAAATCTTATATTCTTAGATTCAGTCCAATGTCCTAAGCCTGTTAGTCAGTAAACATTTGTTAAACACTTATTATGTACCAGGCACTATGCTAAGTACTGTCAAGAACAGTGAGTAAAAATTGGTTATATATGTATGCACGCTTAATTTCATCTTTATTTGATTTTTCTGCTCCCTATTTCTCATCTTTCTTAATGATAACACATCAATCCTAGATCACCCATTTTCTCCCTAATTCTGCTCAGGACCTCCTTTAAGATCACTTGAAATCTCTTAGCTTGATGAAATACCCTTTCCTTTCTATCTGTTGTTGATGTGTCTTGTACGTACCTGGTTATTTACATGTTGTCTCCCCTATTAGAATGTAAGCCCTTTGAGGGCAGGGACCACTTTTCTGCCCTTCTTTGTATTCTAACAGTTAACGTGGTGCCTGGCACATAGTAGACACTTCATGGATGCTTGTTGATTTGAATGCCCCCATCCTAATTGCCACTCAGTCCTCAGAAACACATGGGAGTAGATGGTTTACCTCTACAATATTTGTCTCCTTTGGCTACATACTGTAATATTTGAGCTTGTCAAATTTGTCCTCATATGTATGCGTGCTATTATGTAGCACGTTGTTTACGTGGATAGAGGTCCTAGTGTATTTGATATATCCTGTTTGAAGGTATAGGCTTTTAGAAGATGGTAACCACATATATCATGCCCTGACTTGCCTGTGAAGGTCCTTAATAAGCATCATTTGGTAACAGGTGTAGTAAAACCCATATTTTGTTGAAGAAAAGTTTAGCTTCTCATTGTAAAATCTTGTAATCCAACTACTCCTGCCTGTTATTATTTGAAGTGACTTTCCGGCCCATTTCAATGGGCAGCTTAGGTTGAGGGAGATTGTAAAATAACACAGAAAAACAAGACAATGTTAAAAGAACAAAAATGAAAACTTTTAGGGCTGCCAAGCCCAGATGAAATAAAGAGCTACCTCCTTTTTCATTTCTCTGTCAGCTCTTACAAAATAAAGCTAGAACGGCTGATTCCAGAAATCATTTCAGTTTCACCTTCCATATAGACGGGAGAGGAATGTACTTTCTATTTTAGCTAGATCCAGAGCTTAAATTAGTCTCTTCTGGGACTTTGGGTCTAATATTTGGTGGATGTACAGGGATCAGTGGGAGAAGCAAAAACACAATCTGATGGGAGAGATGACATATAAACAACTATGTGCAAACAAAATGTTTATAGAATAAACTGGAGATGATCAACAGAGAGAAGACACTTGAATTTTTTAAAATTCAATTTTGTTTTGGTTCCATCTTTTTCCCCCATCCACTGAAGAAAAACAAAATCCTTTACAAATATGTATAGTCATGTAAAACAAATTCCCAAATTAGCCATGTTTAAAAGAAAGAAAAAAGGGAAAGAATTAAGGAATGATTAAGGGAGGATGGAGAGAAGGAAGGAAGGAGAGAAATATGGAAAGAAGGATGGAAAGAAGAAAGGAAGAAGGAAAAGATAAAAAGAGGGAAAGAGGGAAGGATACAAGGAGAGGAGAAAGGAAGGAGGGAAAGATGGAGAAAAGGAAGAAAAGATGGAAGGAGGGAAGGATAGAAGCAAAAAGGAAGGAAGGGAGAAAGGAAAGGAGAAAGGAAAGTATGGAAGGAAGGAAGAAAAGAAAAGAAAAGAAGATTCAGTCTACAGTCTGAGTCTATCAACTCTCTATCCAGAAGTGGATAACATTTTTTATCATGAGTCTTTGGAATTGAAGTTACTCACTGTGTTGAACAGAGTTACTAAGTCTTTCAAAGTTGATTATCTTTAAAATATTGTTACTGTATAAATTGTTCTCTTGGTTCTGCTTATTTCACTTTGCATTAGTTCATACAAGTTTTCTCAGGTTTTTCTGTAACTATCTTGGAATGCATTAGAATTAAGTAGAATCATGAAAGGATTCCTGTGGAAGGTAGGATCTCAGCTGGGACTTGAAGGAAGCAGTGGGAAATGCAAGGCTATAACTCAGCAGAGAGATTGGGGCAGAATAGGTAGATTTGAGAATCATCAGCATAAAGATGATAATTAAATCCATGAAAGTTGATGAGATCACCAAGTGAAGAAGTACAGAAAGAGAAGAGATTCTTGAGGGTCATCAATGGTCAGAGAGAGTGATCTGGATGAGGATCCCCCAAAGAAGATTTAAGAAGATAGGAGAAATATAAGGATGGAGTGGTGTCACAAAAATGTAGAAGACACTGGAGAAGAAGGTGTTCAACAGTGTCAAAGGCTGCAAAGGAGTCAGAGAGAATAAGGATTGAGAAAAGGCCATTGGATTTGGCAATGAAGAGATCTCTGTAACTTTGGAGAGAGCAGATTTGGTCAAATGAGTTCGGAAGCCAGACTGTAGAGATTTAAGAACATAATGAGAAGAAAGAAAGAGGAGGCATCAGTTGGAGATGGCTTTCTCAAGAAGTTTAGCAACAAAAGCAACAAGAGATATAGGGTGGTAGTAGTGGGGATGAATGCTTCAAGTGAGGGGGTTTTGGGAGACATGAGTATGTTTGTAGCCAGTAGACAAGAAAAGATTGAAAAGAAAAGGGCCTGAATGATAAATTCTACTTGAATGAGTGGAATCAGAAATCATAGGGGCACAGATTTAGAACTGGAAAGTAGGGTCGTTGGATCATGAGTCTAGAGCTGGAAAGGAGTTTAATCAGTGACCTTCCAGTACAATCTAGTCCTTCTAGTCCAATCTCCTCATTTTAGAGATGAAGAAACTGAACCCCAGAAAAGTGAATCATCCACGTAGCAAATGTCAGAGAGTTGGGCTTTGAATCCTAGCCTTTTAACTCTATATTCATAGAATTCTTCATTACAATCCCAACTTGGAATTTGAGAGAAAGGGAAGGAAGTGAGATATGCCAGGAAGACAAGTGAATCTGGGGTCAGAAGACCAGGGTTTTAGTCTTGGCTTTTGTTATATGGATGAGCTTAGATAAATCATTTCACCAGGGGTTCAGTTTCCTCATCCACAAAATGAGAGCTTTAGATGACTTTCAAAGGCCCTTCCAGCCCTAGTTTTCTGACCCTATGATCTTACTTGCCTATTTGCCATATATTGTTCATGTCATGTCCAACTATCTGATGCTCTTTCTTCTTCCTAGCTCCTCTCCTTCAAGAGTCTTTTTTAAAATAACTTTAACAATCTCTCGCTTATCGTCTATTGTTTTCCCATGGTGGTGTTAGCCAAAAAAAAAAGTGATGTCTTGTAATGAATGACCTCCAGGCTTATGCTTGGTGATCCTTTTCTTTGACTGGCTCTGAGCATTTTTCTTTTGTACAGTCACATGGAAAAGGAAATTTCCAATGACATTTTTTTTTTGATAGAGAGAATAGCCTCAGAGAATCTTTCCAGTGTAAGAAACCACGTGAGTGAAACAGTTCCAAAGTTGGGTAGTTTGAACCACATTTTCCTCATGTCTCACACATAGTATCTATGCTAAGTGCAGCTATTAGTCTAGAGAAGATACTGCCATTTGACTTCATTCTCTTTCTCCTGTGGTGGTTTTATACTTCAGTGTCTTCTAAATATATTTATTCCCATTTTATCACCACAGAATGGAAAACCTGCTTTATCCCACCCTTGCCTTTTGTGATTCATTCCTCCAGTGGGGACCAGATGACAAAATTAAACTACATGAATATTCCTTATTTTTACAGGTACCACCCATCTACGGATGAATGTCACCCTAACCCCACAATCATTTACAAACCCTCGGAGATCTACATCAACATCACCAACATGGCCTTCCTGGGAATTAAAGTCTTCCTCGAATGTTGACAGGCTCAAGGACCCCATGAGACATTTCCCTGAAAATGCAAGCTTGCTTCAGATAATCAAGTCCACACTGGCTCACCCTCCCTCTAGAACTAGGGCTCAGACAGATTTCTCTTCTGCCCTTTATCAAGGGAGTGGGCATAGTGCATTTCTGGATCCTCCCAAGGAGTTGGCCCAGGCTCTCACCCACCCAAGACCTCGAGATTTGGATGAAGAAGCTGTGTCAGGTTTGCCTCAACCCAACATGTCTGTCCCATTGTCCACAACACCATCTGTGACATTGTCGAGTACTGTCCTGTCATCTCAACCAGTGCCATTAGGAACACTTTCCATTCCAAACCAGCACACACCAGGGTCAGACATTGTTTCAGCTCTTCCATCCCCATCCCTCTCTTCATCAGTTCCTGGCTCACCTCATACCATTATATTTTCTAAACCTACTGAGCTACCAGCCAAAGTGCCTTCATTCTCCCAGACAGCTTCCCCTGATTCTTCCCATAGAGAAAGTACTGATAATCCCTTAGACCCTCTTTCCAGTAAAACAAGTCACCCTCCATCCAGAAAGGCCCAAGAATTAACAGACATCCTCAGTCTGGATTTTTCTGGATCTACAACAGCACAGTATTCTAGACTGGCCCCAAGTGAGAGACTGCACCCAGAAAGCCCATCTACATCTGTGTTTGTGAGTTCCATGCCAGACATACCCCATCTGTCTTCCCCACCAGTTGCGCCTGGAAGTCTACCTTGGCTTCCAAGTCAAACTCCCACATTGTTGAAGTTCACAGATATGTCTTCTTCAGGCCCAGTCCGCACTCAACCATTCAAATCAAGAGTGACTAAAAGGGCCCATGGCAGTGTGTCCTGGCCGGCTTTTGAGAGCTCATCAGAGATGCCTGAAGTGGGGTCCAGACTTGTCCAAAGTACAGATGGAAGAGCTGCTTCTGTGGAAAGGAGACACAGTCAACCTGCCCTTGCTACCGTAAACAAGCCTGTGCATTTGTCACCAGCTCCTAAGGATGTGAAGGCAGTGTCCCATTCTGTGAAACATGCCCCCTCCTTTCTGGTGCCAGCCACTCAGTCTTTTGCAGCTGCAGGTGAAGCAACTGCTACTCATGCCGCCTCTTCACCAGCAATGAAAAATGAACCAGCCTCTCTCTCCACACACAATTTCCCATGGCCGTCCCAAAGCAGGGCATCTCCTCTGCTTATGATGGCAAAAAATCCAACTTCTAAAGAAAAGAACAAAGATGGGACTCCTACAGATTTGCTCCTCATGGAGACAGGACAGTCATCTGTCTATTACTCTACAACTGCAAGTCTTTCTTTAGGGAAAGAAGGCGCCTTGATAGGTGCTTTTATGGGAAATGAAAAAGCCAATATAGTGATATCTCCTGGTGCCATTCCCACTCAGGAGACCACCAGTCAGTCTACCTTAAGTGAGGCCATATCAGATTCGACCACCGATCACATTCCAGCTGCTGTCATCACAGAACTAGGAGTGAGTCTTACACTCTCAGAGCTGCCTGTTCCTCCTATCCCACCGACAGAGCAAGCGTCTGCTGCCTTGAAGTTTTCTCCCGTAACAGATTCTGAGCCTGAGGTCAGGATGGCACCTGCAAATACTTCTAGAGGTATGCCTTCAGCCCTTAAGCAGGAGGCAGCCCATTCTCTCCATTCTTCCATACCAGCAGGAACCCGAGAGTTAATGAGGACAACTGGTTCCCAGAGTTTTCTTTCAGGAGAAACTGGGTCCCATTTCTTAGAATCAGTGACCCCTGTCTTGCCTCACCAAAAAGGTTATGATTTACATGGACATGAAAAAAGTCATCTACCGTCTGTGACTCATTCTGCCAAAATCACTGCTCCCAATGGTTCAAATTCAGCTGCCAAAATGACACATCCTCCAGATGTCAGAGAGGCTGATTTGCATCTGACCTTTGCTAAGGGGCTCAGTGTTCAATATCCATCCCTTAATCTAAGCACAGAACAAGCCATACATCAGTCCAGAGTTACTACAGTTGGAAACTCTACAGACCTTTGGCCCACAGGCCATAAAAACATCACCCGGGATCTTGAAGCATCATTCAGTCTGTACCCAGCTATACGTGAAGCTTTCACAACTGCCGATCAACATCTCCTTTCGCGTCCTCCCTCAGAATCATCTCCACTTTTGACATCTCTTCCACCAGCCTTGTCAGATGTAACTCCCCCTATCAGCTTGCAGGAAATGCTTTCAGGGGAAACAGAGACAAGAACTTCATTTGCCAGTACTCGCCATCCATCACCTATGATAAGCACCTCTGTACCATTCCAGAGTGGCCGCAAGCCTCGGACATTCCCTGCCACTGTTCTTCCCACACTTACCTATGCCTTAATCAAGACAACACCCAAAGTACCGCTGACTTCTCCAGTCCCTGAGAATTGGACTGTTGCAACTGCTCATGCAGGTAGTTTGGTTCCTGGTTCCCAACACACAGGTATGACCACTTCCATGGCCAAAGCATCTTCAACTTCAACATCATTATCTAGTCTTACTCTGAAGCAACACATAGACATGCAAATATACACACACTCCTTGTAATGGGACAGAGTTCCTGAGAAGCCCTGGTTCTGATCCTTCTGGCCACTCGTTTGTCCAGAAGCATTCAGAACTTAAAATATTTTTATTAAAGAGCAGTAGCATGGCATTGACGTAAATGGTGTTTTTATAAGAAGTATTCTGCCCTAATGAATCTAAAGCTATTAGACCTAAAATCTCTCTGTCCTAACATGACCCTAGCACAAACCCTTTGCAACCAAATAGTTTCATTAGTGACTTCCATTCATCACCAATGCCCCTTCCTTGTATTTTACTCTGACCAATCAAAAATTGTACTTATTTTCTCGTTGCAGCATACTCTTCCATGTCCCCTGAGGGGGTGCCAACTGTGGCGTCAACAACAGCCACACGGGTTATAGGAAAACACACTCTCTCTGCATTGTCTGCTGCCTTAGTGTCCAAGGGGACTGGAAGCAAACTCTCCATTCCCTCAGCAATGGTAGCCAAAAGCACCTTGACCCCAGTTCTGGCTAAAAATGGCACTCTCAGTGGACCACCAGGCTCCCAGATGGTGGCAAGTACAACCAAGGCAGCTGAAACTCCCACAGCTTCCCCCTTCATGTCCACAACCCACAGAACCACGCAGGCGAATATGATCACAGCCGCTGCAAGGTTGTCAACAACACATTTCCCTGGGAAATCTCAAGCCATGCAATCGGACTTCTACAAAGCAACCAACTCAGAAATGCCCAGAATCTCCACCACGTTCCCACTGACCATCATGGCAGCTCTAACATCTATTACCACATCAGGGAAGGTGACTAAACTCCCTCCCTTGCCTGTGGAAAACACATCAGCTGCTCTCCCACTGGCTTCAACTACTGTGGTCACAACAGGCAAAACCACCTTGAATCTAGAATGTCAGATGTCCAGGAAATTGATGGTGAAGACAGGTAAGAGTCTTAGAAACAATAATGCATCCTGGTCTTAGAGATGGGAGGAAAAAAAAGTATTTTTGTAGTGGTAGGATATTTTCCCCTTCAGATTCTAAGAGAGTATAAGAGTTGAATGAATTATGGAGTATAGTTTCCAGGTTATAATATATTCTGTATTGTTGTTTTTATTTTGGGGGTTTGGTTTTAATGGTTTGTTTTTGTCAGATCTTTGACATGTTTTATTTGAGAAACTGGTGCAAATCATCTGTGATTCACATTCCTAGAGTTGCCTACAGGTGCCGAGAGACTTGCCCCAGTCACATAGCCACTCTATGTCAGAGTCAGGACTTGAATTCAGATCTTCTGTCTCTGCAGCTGGTCCTTTATCTACCATGCCATACAACTGTATTAATGCCACTCAGGAAAAGGGAAGGTCCTGAAGGCATTTTTTAATCTCTCCAGCAGCAGTAGGGTTAATGCAGTACGGTTTCTGATTGCAGTTAAGAGATGGCCTAGAACACACAGAATGCTATTAATAGTGCTGTTCAGCTCTGCTATAAAAAGGGGGTTGATAAATTATTTTAAAGAACACATCAATGCTGAAATCACCTATCTCTCTGGTTTTTTTTTTACTCTTCTCTCACTACCACCAAATTAAGAATGAAATAATATGATATATTTAAATACATTCCAGTCTAAAAAGGGATGCTGTGAACCTAGTCCTACCACAAAGACTAATACTTCCTCTAGCCATGGGGGTTTTATATGTTGTTCTATCATTTCCAGTCATGTCTGATTCTTCATAAACCCATTTGGGGTTTTCTTGGCAAAGATACAGGAATGGTTTGCTATTTCCTTCCTGAGCTCATTTTCCAGATGAGGAAACTTAGGTAAATGAGGTAAAGTGACTTGCCCAGGGTCACACAGCTAGTAAGTGTCTGACGCTGGATTTGAACTCAGGAAGATGAGTCTTCCTGACTCCTGGTTTGATGCTCTGTGCTCTATGGTGCCACCTAGCTACCCTTCTTCCACATCTACTATATTATTATCTGTAGATATAGGCGGGTGATGGTAATGTGAAGGCCTCATGAGGGAATTTTTTATTAACAAGGCTCCAGAAATAGTTAAAATGGAAGAGAAAAAAAACCATTCCTTTTCCCTCTTTCTGTCAATTTCACTTTGTAACTGAGCTGCCAATCAATATGGAGACCACCAGAGCTGGTATACTCAGTTCCTCATCAGCAGAATGAGCTGGAGAAGGAAATGGCAAACCACTCCAGCGTCTTTGCCAAGAAAACCCCAAATGGGGTCACGGAGAGTCGAACACGACTGAAAATGACTGAACGACAACAAAAAAAGCCAGTCCTGGCTGGCTTGATGCTGATTGGTGGCTCAACAGGTCGACAATAGAGAACACATGAATATTGGTGAGCCCTGGATGCCTCTTCCTCCTTGTTTCCATCTGCTGATTCAATATGGAAAGGTTTGGTTTTCTATATCCTGGGAGCATTCTGAGAAGTATGATTGCTTGATGGTTCTCTTGCTGCCTTACTAGTACTTTCTTCCTCCAAATCGAGCATAAGTGTTCCCCAAAATAAGCCTATGACCCTAAATGCCCCTATATAATTATGACCCTGAGTGATACACATCATACCTTTCAGATGTAGCCTCAGTTTCCCTCTCAGACTTCCTGACTCCAGTTTCCATCACATGGAAAGATAGCTACAGTTTGGTTTATACTCATTGTTTTAAGTGGATTCTGGGGCTTTCTATTCTTGGGGCTCTTAGTGGGACCTTCACTGAGGGCTCTGAACAGGTTGGTCTGTGCTTACCATATTCATGGAGAACTTATATAGAAGAGGGACAAGTTAAAACTGTATTGTTTGAAAGGTTGGAATGTGACCACTCTGCACTAATGTGTGTTGTGTGTTTTTTTTTGAACAGTTCTCTTTCTCACCCAGAGGAGGCTGCAGATGAATGATTCCCTGAGGCCTGATGTAGCCAAAGGGCTCACACAAGCACTGCAGAAAGCTTTCCGCCAGACTGATATCTATGCACATGTAAGCTACCGTAGCCGGGCCTGCTTTGAAACCAGAGTAATCCACACGTGTCTCTTCTTTCCAACTAGGTTTTCTTTTACTCGTAGTGACTGTGTTCTCTCCTTAAACATTAGGGGCCTGGCATAGCTCTATTTCCTTAGTAATGGAACACAGAATAATAGAAGTAGAAGAAACCCTTATAGGTTATCTGCTGTGACATGCCCCTACCTGGCCCTTTCTCTACCTACCGATGAACCTACAAGGAAAATAGGATCCAGAGACACGAAGTCAAAGAATGTCAGAGCCAGAATGAACCCCACGAGGGGTCATCAAGCCCAATATCTTGATTTTACAGAAAAGGAAACTGAGTTTCAGAAAGGTCAAGTGATATGTTCAATGCTAATTAATGGTAAAAACCAAGATTCTGTTATTTAACAAAGACAGGTTCTTAGGAACAGTGATAATTTCCATATAGAGAAACTGAGGCCCAGAAAGTTAAAGTCATAAAATCATCATATCCTAGAATATCAGAGCTGGAAGGGCCTCTCTCAGAGATCATCTAGCTGAAGTCTCAAGTTTTACAGAAAGGAAAGGGTAAGGGAGTGGATGAGGGGTCATAGACTCATAGAGGGTCAGAGATACCTTCTAGTAAATGGGTTCTTCATCTTATTGTCTCGTGGACCCTGTTGGCAGTCTGGAGAAGCTTATGAACCCCAACTTAGAATAATGTTTTAAAATTCATTAAATAAAATACAAGGAATTACAAAGGAAGCTGAATATATTGAAATAGTTATCTAAAACACATTGAAACAGATATCCAGATATTTTTTAAAGACAAGTTCATGGGCCACAGCTTAAGAACTCCTGATTAGTTCAAATCTCATATTTTACAGATTAGAATGCTGAGCCCTAGAGAAGGGAAGGAATTTGTCTGGGGGGGGCACAGCTAATTATGTATATATGTATGTATATATATGTAAATGTATGTGTATATATATGTATATGTGTATATATGTATATATAATATGTATATATATGTATAATACAAACATATATATAATATATATTATAGAACTATCACTATTTATTCAGTTATTTAGCAAAGGCAGGTCATTAGGAACAAAGGCCCATTTTAGAGAATGACAAATTTTAAAAAGTTGACATTTTGCTATTTGACAATGTATGAAACATTCCAGTTACCCAGGGCTTTGCAAAGAAGTTTGGCTTCATTGATATGGTTTCCAACAAAGCACTGCCTACTGCTTTTCCTTCTAATTCTACCACCCACAAAAATGGCTAGTGATTTATATTGGGAAATTTAAAAGTCATTTGGACTCATGAATTAAGCCTGACTTGAGTTGGATTGCCAGCAACAGACGTGGAAGTATACATCTTCCTTGGCCACAGAATGCCAAGTACTATTTAGCAACTGCTGACTGACTTTGATCACCCAAAGAACAAGTGATAGATGCCCTGTTTGGGCCCCATCCAGGTTTTTAATGCTGTAATTCTAAACGCTTTAGAAAGTCAGAACTGACGATGTAGGTTCTAATTGGCAATTGGACACTCCAAATTCCACTGCCAAACCTAGCCCGGGTCCCTTTTGTATCATGTACATTTCATACTCTTTGTTAAATGTCTTGTTGTTAAGTGGCACTTAGAGCAGCACTTTTGGGGGACAGAAAAAGAGAAGGCTCTCCCTATGTACTCCCCCTCAAAACATTGTTACAAAAGAGCCCGTGTTTCCTCCACCAAGAATTTGGATTTAACTATTCAAAATATGAACTTTTCCAGTTGGTGGCATCTGGGTTGGATTATATGGTGGAGATGTAAGCCAAGGTAAAGAGGAAAGACTAAGCTTCTAAGGTCAGAGGAATAAAAGGTGCCCCAACCCCACCTGTTAGAGCTGGGTTTCTATAGAAAATGGTGCTGATGCTGCTAATGATGATGCTTTATGTATCATAGCAGGAGCTTATGTTTTTTAATAACTTTTTTGTTTGGCAGTTTGTCAAAGGCTATGGATCTTTTTTAAGGATATTCTTTAAAGAATATTTTAAATATGTAAAATAAAATACATAGGATTATAAAGAAAATCAGTAATATTGAAACACAGCTATCATAACGTTAAGGAAAAAATGGTTCATGGACCCCAGTTAGGAATTCACGTCATAGACGAAGTGCATGTGTTTTAATAGATATTTGATCTCATAGACACAAATCTTCCCTCCAGTGGTGCAGATTTCAACTAATTTATGATTTCTCAGCCTGTGTGATTCTGTATTCTCCAATCAATCCTCCGCGTTGAATCTACACAACATGCTAAAAACCTTTGTCTGTATTTTAGAAATATTTCATAGGAATCACGATAGCGCACAGACTGCCCATCTATGACCCATCAGCCTTCATACTTGACTGGCCCACCCCCTTTGCTGCTCATATGTATTCTGCACAATATCTCTTGAAAACCTTCTTTGTGCAAATTGCCTGTAATATACTTGGGACTACCTATGCCTTCACACTTTCCTTTGGGTTGCAACAGTTGTAATTCTTTACACCGAAGCATTCTATGATTTAGGGCCATACACCATTACCAGGAGAATGTTGGCATTAAACCAATGAGTTTTGATTTTGTCCAGATGTAAACTTGTCCACTCTTTTTCCTATTCATTTTGGGTCCACTTTTCTGGCCATCATTAGTGCCTCTCTAAGATGTTTATATCGATGGCTAATTTAATAGAATCTCCCATACATCTCCATGCCATATGACAATAGAAGCTCCCATACAACTACATGTCTTATGTTTGAGTGGTAGACATTGGTTAATGCATTTGGTTTTTCCCATATGCAATGGTAGGCCAGTTGTTTTTGAATAGCAATTGATATCACTGAGGAGTCCTTGCAGTATTTGGGTCTTGATGTCATCTGAAAACAAAAGCATCTGAAAGACCCTTACTCTCTACCAAAAAAAATAAACAAAAAAAGTTAAGTTAAAAAAAAATAACAGCAAAATCTCTTCCCTCTCCTTCCCCCTAGACTCTGTGCTGGGCATCCTCCATAATCATAGTAAGCATGTTTGGCAGACATACACGTGTGTGTTTTTATCAGGAATCACTGAGAAAGGTTGTCTCTGGGAAGATATCTGTCAAGTATTTTTTCCTATTTTATTTATTTATTTATCCTATTTTTAACAATTGTATACTTTCATGAAAAGATCCTTCAAGGCTGTATCTTGCTTTACTGAGTCAAATGCTTTTTTTCTTAGTAATAAATAAACACTAGAGTGTCGAACTCTATAGCCCTCAACCAATTCTTTGACCATCGTAGTGTTGTGTAGAAAATTATCTACAAAAGCCTGTCTGTTCCTTTTTCATATTTTCATCAAAGATACCCTTGATCCATATATAGCTCTTTCTCATGACAATTTTATAGAAAAAGCATGTATTTGAGTCAGTAGTACCTGATATCTTCTTGACTGATTTTCACAGGGAGCAAGGGAGAGTAATAATAATGCCAACATTCCTAAGCACTTGATATTATGCCTTGGGATAAATTTGAGATTTGATCCCTTAATGCTTTCAAAATTCTGCTATATCTAACACGGATTTCTTCTGTGTGTACTTGGTTTGGTGGAGCTGTTTTTTTCCCTTACCTTCACAGAATCAAAGACTTTAAAATTACTTCACAGACCATCAAGAGTAATCCGCATTTGAACAAGAATTGCCTTCCACCATATTCCTGCCAAGAGGTCATCATTCAACCTTTGCTTAAAGATTCTAGTGGGACAGGATGCCCCGCCTCCTACGGCAGTCCATTCCACTTTTGAGTGTCCTTAGCATTAGGAAGTTTTTTCTTGACGTCAAGCCACAAAATGTACTTCTCTGAAACTTCCACCCTTTGCTCCTAGCTCTGCCTTCTGAAACCAAGCAAAACAAATCTATTATTCTACCTTCCAGGTGACAGCTCACCTACCTAATGGCAGTCACTGTGCATCCACATCTTAGGTGTCCTTCTGACTTCCTTATCATGCACTGAGGTATTAAAAGCAAAAAAAAAAAAGTGTTTGTGTTGGTGCTGATAGTAAGAAAAGATGGTTGTGTTAATACTGGCAAATCTGTTCTATTTTCCACCTATTTGTAATATTTTCAGTTTCATCTATAAATGCTCTTGAGGTGATTTGTCTTAATTGGAACCCCTTCTAAGGCTTTTGTAGGCTCATTCTCTCTCAACTGCTTTTCTCTGTTCTCAGGTAATATTGTTTGTAACATTCCAATATCCTCCTTCATGGTGTTTTAGGACTAAATTTGCTTTCTAGACCAGTGGCATCCTTGGTCTTTCTCTTCTTCGCTAGGAGATCTGGTGTTTGCTGACTTAAATGTTTTCTGGGTTCTTTTAGCCTCCTCATTGTGGTGACTGCCTTGTGTTGGTAATAATAAAATTAAATATCTTCGTCTTGGCCCAGT
Source organism: Pseudochirops cupreus (assembly GCA_028627135.1). Classification (NCBI taxonomy): domain Eukaryota; kingdom Metazoa; phylum Chordata; class Mammalia; order Diprotodontia; family Pseudocheiridae; genus Pseudochirops; species Pseudochirops cupreus. Next base: position 29,906,842 of record CM053583.1, on the reverse strand, counting down.
TTCCATTTTCCAGCATTGAGGGGGTAATTTAAATTGGTTTCGTTAGAACTATTGTAATTGCGTACAGAGTCTTTGACTCATCTTTATCCTTTTTTCTAATTAGGTGTTTACTTTTACCATTTTTCAAGCTAGTCAATCATGACTACCTAAATGGCTGATTCAGAAATGACTTCCATTTTAGTAAACTTGTTTCTCTTCTATAAAATATACTCATTTTCAATTTTTTGATGTTGATGCTGCTCATTGCCTACCAAGTCTCTACTGAATGATTATTTTCTTGAAGAAAATATTGATGATATACATATAAATCTGAAACTTCCAAGTAGTCAACAAGTCCTTTGGCTGCTTTCATTTCTGAAATCTGAACCATGTTTTCCAACATTTTGGTGAGGATGAGCATCTTCCCCTATTCACAACTTCATGTTGAAGTCACCATGTGTCAAAGTATATATTGACTTTGTTAGGAAGATCTTAGTATATTCTTTACACGGTTTCTGCTTTTTCATCCCTTGCAACAGATGTTTGTACATAGGGGCATGGTTGTATTTTTGCCTACATGCCTCATTAGCACTGAAAAAGTAACATGACCAGGTATCCCATGAGATGATATTTTGTGTACAATAAAACAACTTGGTCATCATCTTTATTTGATTGGTAGAGTGATGTGTAGTAGAGGGAGTCCTAAAGTTAGATGTGAGAGAGATCAAGGTTTGACTCTTACTTGTGACACTTATTAACTGTATGAAAATGGTCAAGTCACATCACAAAGACTTGGTATCTTCATCTGGAAAATGGGAAAAATAATACTGGCAGGGTTGTTGTGAAGAACTAATAAGATGTTTTATATACAACGGAATTTCTAAACCTTTGAAATAATGTACAGATGTCAATTATCATTCCTTGCTGCTTCAGGGAGAATTTATGAGCCATAATTCTATCTAGCTGCACTTTCCTTTTGTCTTCTCCTTTCAAGCATAGTGAGAATAATATTTATGTCATTCAGTTCCTCGAGGAGTGTATCAGCTCATTCACTGATCGTTGGACAAGGATCTCTTATTTAGAGCACCAAAAGTTGAAAATTAATGTTCATAGACATTCCATAGTGATGCTATAAATCAAAGAAAATAGGCATTGTCAAAAGCATTCATAGTGAAAGAGAGAGATTTAACTTTGGGAAGCCAGGTGAGGCAGTGGTTAGAGCACTGGTCGTGAAGTCAGAAGAACCCGAGTTTGAATCTTGTCTCAGACATTTATAAACTGTGTGACCCTAGGGAAGTCACTTACCTTTCACAATCTCGTTTTCTTCGTTTATAAAATAGGAATAATAATAGCCCCTACCTCCCAGGGTTTTTATAAGGATCAAATGAGATAACACATGTAAAGTGCTTTGTGTACCTTAAAATGCTGCATAAATGCTCAACATTATTGTTATCTATTATCAACTGAAAATAATAATAATAATAATGCTGACGATGGGCTCAGCAAATTATCTTCATGATGAAAGGCTTTGCTTATGGGATCCCATTTTATCCTTACAACAAAACCCTGGGGTAAACAGTGTAGGTTTCATCATCCCTGTTTTTCAGACAAGGGGACTGAGGCTCAAAGAGTGTTGATTTCTGAATCTTAACCTTGCTTGCTCCTTTCTGCCTCTGTGACCTTGAATAAGTGACTTCTCTCCTCCAGCCCTAAGTTTCCTCATCTGTCCGAAGAGGACACTGGACTCAGTGACTTCTTATACCTTCTTTCTCTAAAGCCTAGGAGTAACTATACGTATATCTATCTATCGATCTATCTATCTATCTATCTATCTATCTATATCTATATATAAAATATTAAGTGAATTGTCCAAGGTCACACAGCTAATAAGTAAAGTGATGCCAAGACTTGAATTCAGACTTTCTGACTGAAGATAGTCCTCTTTCAACTACAAAAAGGTCTTTTGAAAAATTTGGAATGTTATGCAAGTTTGTTGATAAGAGTACATCAACTAACTCTTTAACATAGTAAAAGGATTAAATGATTTACCCAAGATCACAGTTAGGAGGTAGAAGACTTAGGGCTAGAAACAACACCACCACTACCATCACTACCATCACCACCACCACCACCACCACCACCACCACCAGCACTACCATTTCTGCTACTACTACTACTACTACTACTACTACTACTACTGCTACTACTACCATCACCACCACCACTACTACTTCTACTACTACCACCACCGCCAGCAGTACTACCACTACTACTACTAACACCACTACTAGTACTACTACTTCCACCAGCAGCACCACCACCACTACCACCACCACCACCACCACCATCACTACCACCACCACCACCACCACCATCACCACCACTACTACTACTACTACTACTACTATTACTGCTACTGCTGCTGCCACTACTACTACTACTACTACTACTACTACTACTACTACTACTACTACTATTGCTGCTGCTGCTGCTACTGCTACCACCACCACCACCACTACCACTACTACTACTACTACTAGCATTTATATGGCACTTTAAGATTTGCAAAGCCTTACATGTTAGCTCAATTGATTGTCACAACAACCCTGTGAGGGAGATAGTATTATTATTCTCATTCTATGGATGAGGAAACTGAGGCACAGTGAGGTTAAGTGACTTGTCCAGGGTCACCCAGCTAGTTAGCATCTGAGGCAGGATTCCAACTCTGGTCTTGCTGACTCTACATCTTATACTCTATGTGCTGTGCCACCTAGCTGTTATGCCCCTTCTATTACATAGAGTGGCATGACTGAGATAGACAGATCATTGATTCCTTAGTGTTCTTCCAGTAGTTAATGGCCCTAGGAGTTTCATAGCCAAGGGGCCTTCTTGTCACACTTTCCTCCACTGTAGTCTATGTTTTGGGGTGTGTGCATGGCATTGGCCATTCTCATCAGCTCTAAGTAGTTTGGAGCTTCCAGGGAAACAGGGCTCTCCCTAGATGGCCTTTATGGTTCCTTCTAACTATGCAGTCCAGTAGAATGAAGTTCTTCGAGGTGTCATAGACTGTTTTGTGTGTATCCCCAGCACGTGGCACAGTGCTTGGAACATGCTTGCTGATTGATTAAATAACATATGAAATAAAGTGGGATTGTGTGGTCAGGAGCTTTACACAAATAGCTAGTCTTCATGCCTCCAGTTCTGAAGCTGGCCTTGAAGACCCCTTTCCACACCCAGGCCTTCACTTTACTAAGTGATATAAAAGGCAATTTTTATGCAGCCTTCTTTCAACCAGAGAAGAATCTTTACTAAGTATCCCTTCCACCGTTTGCTAGGTCAGTTGGATGCACCTGCTAATTTTAATGTGTGTCTCCCCTATTAGAATGTGAGGAGCTCCTCATGGGCACAAATAGCATTTTTACCTTTCTCTCTGTCCCCGGCCTGTCACATGATGACTAAGTGCTTCCTAAATACTTTTCAGCTGACCGACTCCATTTCTAAAAATAATCATAGTAATCATTCTGAAATATATTGATAAAATGTTTTCCTCGTAGTAGCCCTTGCAAGTAGTAGTCCTATTTTATGGTATCAATTATATTCTCTTTTATTCTAATCCTTTGAAAGTTAATAATTTCTGTGTGGCATATCTGGCCATCTTCTTTTGCCAGAATATCATATATCTCAGCTGTGCTGGCCAATCATTTACTGCACTGTTCCAATAAAATCCAACAATCAATTAATCAGCAAACAATTATAGTGTGCCAGGCACTTGTTGAGGAGAGAGCAGCATTAGAACAATGTGGAAAGAAGCTCTACTTAAATTCTTTGCTTTTTTTTTTTTGGAGGGCAATTGGGGTTAAGTGACTTGCCCAAGGTCACATGGCTAGGTTTTGTGTTAAGTGTCTGAGGCCGGATTTGAACTCAGGTCCTCCTGACTCCAGGGCTGGTGCTGTATTAATTGCACCACCTAGCCACCCCTCTACTTAAATTCTTTATGGCAGGCTTCCATACTCCTTTTTTCTCCTTTCAGGTGGAAATTCTGGAATATTCCCACAATGTGACAGTGGGGTATTATGTCACGAAGGGGAAGCTGGTTTATATCCCTGCTGTTGTCGTTGAGACCCTGGTTGCTTATGGCATTAGCAATGTCACTGCTGACCTGAAGCAGCATGTGCCAAACCTGCAGTCTGTGGCAGTGCTGGCCTTGCCATGGAACCCCCAGCCAGCCTATGCCTTTCAGCTGAAGACAGGTGAGTATCATCTTGTGGTGAGGACCTTTGAAGGTGGAGAACCATCTTACTCACAGAGATGAGAATGGAAGAGAAGGGATGCTGTATAAAAACACAGTGGAAACCAGTAGCAACAATTCACAGATAGATTTGTCAAGATGCAAGATGTCATAGCAGAAAGTTAGACTTGGAATCCAGAGTTCCTGGTTGAAGTCCCATCTCTGACTCTTATTAACAATATAACCCAAGTCTTCTTGGTTCTAAATCCAGGATGAAACAACTCATTGGGCCATAAGGGACCACTGGGCCAACTCATAGATTTAGAGTTGGAAGTGGCCTTTGAGATCATCAAACCCACTTCTTCATTTTCCATGTGAAGAAATTGAGACCCAGAGAAGTTCATTGATTTGCCCAGGGTCACACAGGGAGTGACCAAGGCAAAATATGAACCTAGATCTTTCTGACTCCAAGACCGATTCTATATGTACTTCACTGTGCCAACCTAGTTAAAGTCAACTGGGTAATAAAGAGCTGAGTCAGGATTTGAACTCAGGTGCCCTACCTCCAAATCCAGGGCTCTTTCCACTGTTCCTCACTCACAGTTTATAGTTTACCTTATGCTTTCACATACACTACTTCATCTGATCCTCATAAGAACAATGTGAGAGAAGGGAAAATAGGGCAGTATCACTTCCATATTGCAGATGAGGAAACTGAGGCCAAGGACTATATAATGATGCCTTTGATTGGCCAACAATCAATAAAGGGCAAAGCTAGGACTTGTATCTGGTTCTTTGACTCCTGGCCTCATCATCTACACCAATATAAATTTTGGTGGGAGAGTGGGAATGTTGCCATACTCTACTAATTTAATTTGGAGCTTGTTATACAAGTAATTGGGCATTGATGCATTTAAAGAAAACATTTGAAGGTAGTTATCTTCCCATTTTGTGCTGCCATCTTTCCCTGAGCAGATGCTAACAGATATACTTATTATAATGACATGAAATCCTTTGGTCTATAGGGGAACCTCGGCTTTGGCCATGCCTCCAATCCTTATGCTTAAAAAAATCATTTAAAACGCTGAGCTCCAACATATATGGGCAGCTCTTGCTGTGCCTCATTGTTATATACATCATGTCATAATAAAAAATAGTATCACATGTCATCATGACCACAGTTAGCCCAGAAGGATGGAAAAGTCTCTTTTTTTTGGTGAAAGCTGATTTCTGTTTTGCTTTATTTCTAGTGTTGCAGTTTGTGGGCCAGTCAGATAATATCCAGTCCTGCAAGTTTGTTCAGACCATGGAGCAGAGGCTGCAGAAAGCATTTCAGGATGCGGAGAAAAAAGTTCTGAGTACCACTAGCAACCTGACTGTGGAGGTAATGATCTACTTGGAGAAAAAAGCAGCTGGGGGTGAGGTGGTGGGGAGGGGACAAAGGACGGTCTAGCCTAAGGTGCAGTCATGCCAGAATAGGAGGCAGCTGGTGAGGATGACTGATGAGGATGAAGAGAGCAAATAGCATTTATATAGCATTTTAAAATTTGCAAAGTGCTTCACAAATATTCTCATTTGATCCCTCACAACAACTTTGGGAAGTAGGTTCTTTTAGTATCCTCATTTTATAGATGAGGAAACTGAGGCAGGTAGATGTGAAATTACCTGGCCAGGGTTCATGACCAGATTGGAGCTCGGGTCTCCCTGACTTTAGTCCAGTGCCCTATCCATTGTGCCTCTTGTGGGGAGTGAGAGATAGAAATGTGGCTTAGAAGCCATGGCTTGGATTCAAATCACATACCAGTTATATGTGTGACCCTGGGCAAGTCACTCAACCTCTGGCTTCCTCCATTTATTCATCTGTAAATTAAGAATAATGATAACTCTTAACTTTTTGTCTGCCTCAGTTTCCTCATCTGTCAAATGGGGATGATAATAATAGAACCTACGTTTCCAAGGGTTATTGTAAGGATGAAATGAGATATTGTTTGCAAAATTCTTTGAAAATCTTACAGTGTTATATAAACGTGATCCTTTAGCGACGTCATTATAATTATTATTATCATCAGCTATACTGTTGAAAGGGAAATGAGGAAAATCTGTCAAGATTTGTTCTTACTGAGTCGTAGCGATCTCCTTTTATATCCCCTTTTAAATACACAAATCATCTCTTTATGTTTAAATTCTTGAATTTTACCAGGAAATGAAGTCAAGTTATGTTTTGAAGATCTTTCTTTTTCCCTTTCTTGATCGTCAGGATGGCATTTGCCCATTTTCAGTTGTGTGAAGATGTTCCCTTCACCATGCTTGTTCAAGGGTTGCTGACCATGGTCCTGATGAGCTATATCCCTTTTTCCAAGACAGCTTGGTCTGATGGCTGTTGCAGTGTTCCTCTTTGGACTATAGTTTACTTTGTACCTTTGGCTGGAAGGGACAGACATGCTCTAGAAAGAATTTGACGCGGTCCAGAAAGGACACTGCCAGTGTCCTCCTGAGTGGAAGGACCCACATTAATTGTCACTCTTTATACTTGAATGATGTCCTTTTCCCAGGGTCACAGTTAAAAAATGATGGAGATGAGTCTTTGAAAGTATGAAGGAGTCTCAATCACATTGCTGTGGTTACACATCTTACCTATGCTAGTTGTCTATCCTCAATGCCCTTGTGTCCTTTATGAGTCTTGTCTTTGTTTCTTCATAAATCCTTCCTCAAAGATCCACCTCATACACTAGGAAGCTTTTCTCTGCCCACACCCCACCCTTTTAAAAGTATTGTCAGGGAGTGTTGCAAATATACTACTTGGACTCCCCATCTGGTGTCTCTCTTGTTCTTATTACCTAACCAGCCTACCATCTTTTACCTATCTATCTATCTATCTATCTATCTATCTATCTATCTATCTGTATATACACACACATATACATATGCATATATTTTTGCTTTTTTTTGGAGGGCGAAGGCAGGGCAATTGGGGTTAAGTGACTTGCCCAAGGTCACATGGCTAGTTTCTATGTATATATCTTCTATTTGAGATCAAAGATCTAGAGGTTGAAGAGATCTTAAAGTGAGCTGATCCCCTCATTTTACAGATAAGGAAACTCAGACTCAAGGAGGCAATATTAGAGGCTCATAGATTTATGGCTAGAAAAGATTGTGGAGGTCATTTGTCAGACAGGTTCTCTTACTCCAGTCTCTCTCCATGTCTTTTACACTACTGTAGGGACACAGATTACCATTGGTAATGCATCATATGGCCTTTTTCTTCCCACTGGATGTCTTTACATTATTCTTTCAGTTCTTTGTAATTTAATTCAGAAAACCATAGGCTCATCGAAAAAGGGATCATTGACTTATAATTAGAAAGAATCCTAGATACCGTCTAGTCCACCAGGAGTTCCCTCTGCCATTGAAATTATGTTTCTTATTCCCCCCTGCCTCCACTCCCATCAAGATAACTTCATATTAAATATTTTTAGGGATTACCATCCAGCCCCAAATTTCTTTACTCCAATAATACCTCTCCTACTAGCAGTTTTGGCTGCTGAACAAAACCTAGTGACAATTACAATCCATGATTTTGAAATGGATAGTTAGCATAAATGAATTATAAGTAAAGACAAGATTATGTGGAAAGAGTACAATCTAATTGAGATGAGCAGCTTTCCTCTTGCCTAGCCTTTCAAGAGTGTATGTGGGAGTATATCACTGTGATTGGGCTTCATTAGAAGGAGATCTCAAAATATATCACAGACTTGGAATTTATGTTATCATGTAGACTAAGGATTTTTTGGTGGGGTTATGGGAGAAAAGTCTGGACCTGGAATTTCACTGGAATAAGGGACTCCACATGAAGAAGCTACTTTCAACAATGCATATTGGCACCTGCTTTGCAATTCTGGGAGAATTCCCTGGGGTCCCAAGAAGCAGTGCAATGCCTAGGGCCACAGTCTTTCAAACTGAATCTTTGTTCTTTGCAGGTCCAGGGGCACAATTACAGATTAACATCAGATCTTACATTTTTCTTAGACTATTCTCATCCATAAAGTCCCCTTTTAAGATACTCTGGTATCTAGATAGGGTCTAGGAGACCTGGCTCCTAGGTCCCAACTTTTCTAGGAATGTGTTGTGTGGCCCTGGGCCAGGCAGAATTCTTTACTGAGTCTTTGTTTCACCCTTTTAAAATGGAAACTTCAAAGACAGAAACAAAAGCTCCACAGTTGTGGTCAAGAAACATGTTGAGTGTGGTGACCATTGATCAGGGAGTGGCTGAATGAGTTAGTTATGGTCTGTGAATGTAGTGGAGGCTTATTGTACACAGGAAATGGATATGAGGGATTCAAGAAAAACATGGGATGACTTGTAGCAACTGATGTGAATGAAAGAAGTAAAACCCAGATAACAATATATATGACTAAGCAGGACTAACAAAGACATCACTAATGGGAAGCTTCTTTCTGAGGAACTAAAACATCAACCTTTAGTGCAGAGCACAGATACTGTAACCTACCAGGAAGGAATGTCATATCCATTGTTAGGAGGTAGGCTTTAGTGATGGGGGAAGAGGAACAAGCATTTATAAAGTACCTCTAAGTACCAGATGCTGTGCTTAGTACTTTTCAAATATGATTTCATTTGATCCTCACAACAACCCTTGGATTGCTATTATGATCCCCATTTTACAGATTTGGAAACTGGAGGCAGACAGCTGTGAAGTGACTTGCTTAAGGTCACACAGCTAGGCAGTGCCTTAGGCTGGATGTAAACTCAGGTGTTCTTAACTCCAGGCCCAGCACTCTATGCACTTGCATCCCAATGGTTGGCTCTGGAGGGAGAGACTGAATTCAAATCTGTTGCTTACTGTCTGTGTGATCTTAGGCAAGAAATTTACTTAATCTCCCTGGGCCTCCCTTATCTGTAAAACGGAAGAATTGAACTACATGGCCTTGGAGGTGCTTTCCAGTTCTGTGCTTAGCATACAGTAGGTGCTTAATAAATGTGGATTGACTTGATCTGACTCAGTTTCTTCTTTGTTACAAGGGAAGGTTTAATTTGAGGGGATGGGAGGTACAAGAAATACTATAATATATAAAGACATCAGTGAAACTTATTTTTTTAAATGAAGTGAATGAGTTGGATTAGATGTCTTCTAAGGGACCCCTTCCAGCTCTACAGCCTTACACAGTCCTTAGGTTAAGCCATCATCATCAGGAATTGGCGAGCCTTCCACTAGAAAGGATTCTAATTACATATTGTAGAAATGAGATAAAAATAGGCATCCTCTCAAATATAGGCCATTCAAAACAAATCTTAAATAGGACATTGTAAAAAATGACATCTTTGTGATTTTCATGAAAGCTTTTTATATATCACTGGCTTTAGGAACTGGGACCTTCAGTCATTCAGTCAATAGATATAATATAATATGAGATGATATGATATGATATAATATGATATGGTATGATATGATATAAAGCACCTACTGTGTGCTAGGCACTATGCTAAGTGCTGGGAATACACATTTTAAAAAATAAATATAGCTCCCCTCTCCCCCAGAGCTTATACATGAGGGAAGAACAGAAAAGAACTATTAAAAGTGGGGAGGGAGGCTGGGGCTGGGATGGGGAGTGGGAGGATCTGGAATCCAGTACATGGAGTGCAGCTGGTAAGAAATGAAGAGTTAGCTGGTCTGTGTGCCCTCCTTGAATGGAAGTTTGGGGAGGAGTTCCTTGCTCTAACCTCCAGTCCTCTGATCAGAGGTGGGAGAAGGTACTGGGGTTGCTGAGAAGGTATGAGTACCCAAGTTAATATTGTCTTACCAGATTGGGAGTTTCCTGGGAGAACATGCCAATGGAACCAGTCCAAGGAGTCCAGTTGGTTTTGCCCCCTTTTGTATCATCAGCATTTAGCACAGTGCCTTGCACATGGTATCGTCACACTCAACTGGGTCTTCCAGGCTAAGTAGCCATGGAAAACCATTTGACAAGAACATTTAGAGTCAGATTAGAACCTCTTTGATGGCTTGATGTCCCAGTAGACTGACAGAATCATCAGAATCATATTAAGGCCAAATTTGGCTATAAAGAGTTATGTTTTAGAGCAGTGGTCAGGACCCCTTTGGGGGTTGAACGACCCTTTCACAGAGATCACCTAAGACCATCAGAAAACACATATTTCTGATGGTGTTAGGAACCAAGACACCGCTCCTCTAGTCATCTCCAGGAGGGTCTGCCCACATGCAGATACGCCCACATACGAGTATTAAAGGGTAGCGGCATTAGGAAGGTTGAGAACCACTGCTTTAGAGGATGTGGTTTGACCAACAATATATCTGAATTCATGTACCCAGCCATTCTATATAAAGGGGAGGCACAGCACAGTTTGAAAGCAGCGACTAATCACAGGACCAACTTGTTGAAGAAATTAATTTTCTTTTCTATCTTTTGTTTTTATATCATCTATGTCCCTGCCTGCAAGGAGCTTACATTCTAATAGGACTGACCCCGTGTTCTAGAAACCTTCCTCTTGGTTTTTCAGTGTTCTGTGAATACCAGTATTTTACAGTTTGCTGGAAGCCTTCTTCCTGGTATTTTAGTATTTTGGAGGGGAACCTTGGGCTATCCATCAACATATTATTCCTTGCTCTTGCTGCATAGTTTAGAGAGTATTCATATATGCAAATAAAAGGAAGAAAACAAACAGAAAGTAGAACATCATGGTGAGGAGGAGAGAATACTGTGCTTGGAATGAGATGACCTGGATTCGAATCCCACCATTTTCACTTATTTCCTGTGTGATGTTGGGCAGGTCATTTGCTTTCCAGGTCATAGTGTAATCAGTAAGATGTCATCTTCATTCTGGAGCATCAGAAGAAGTTTATCTTCTCCAGAGAGTTCCTCAGCACAGCTAGATGGTATAGTGGATAGAGTGCTGGACCACGAGGAAGGAAGATCTGAGTTCAAATGTAGCCTCAGATGCTTCCTGTCCATGTGACCCTGGACAAGTCACTTTACCTCTGTCTGCTTCAATTTTTTCCATCTGTAAAATGGGGATAATAAGTAGCGCCTACTTCCCAGGGTTGTTATAAGGGTCAAATGAGATGGCATCTGAAAAGCACTTTTCAAACCTTAAAGAGCTATGTGAACGCCAGCTATTATTGTTATTATCATTAATTACCATTTTTACACATGGACTTTGTGCTCTATGTCTTCCAACATAGTATGGAATCCTGCTAGCAAACGTTTTAGGCCTTGCTTGATACAATCAGAGTTGTTGAATGAGGTTCTCTGTGTTTGCATTGGCATGAGTCATAGGATCAGGGAGTTAAAGCTGATAGGGACCTTAAACTACTCCTGCTATTACTGCTGCTACTACTAATACGACTATTACTACAGCTACTACTAGTACCACTACTACTAGTACTACTATTACTACAGCTACTACTAGTACCGCTACTACTATAGCTACTACTAGTACCGCTACTACTAGTACTGCTATTACTACAGCTATTACAAGTACCGCTACTACTAGTACTGCTATTACTACAGCTACTACTAGTACCGCTACTACTAGTACTGCTATTACTACAGCTACTAC
>CM053583.1:29874251-29894542 GCA_028627135.1 Pseudochirops cupreus | reverse complement strand
CGCCACAGGCTCCACGTGATCACATTCAGCCTATTAGGGAACAGAGTATACTTTCAAATATCCAAGGGTCCTCAGTCACGTAGACACTTTAGCAAAGGGCCTAGGGGCAGGGAAGATCTTCAGATTCCCATAACAGTCCTACTCTCCACGACTCCATTTGGAGTTTTCTTGGCAAAGAAACAGGAGTGGTTTGCCATGTCCTTCTCCAGCTTATTTTATAAATGAGGAAATGACACAGAGGTAAGCGACTTGCCCAGGGTCACACAGCTAGTAAGTATCTGAAGCTTAATATATATTTGGAATGTCCTGAGAGTGTTGGTAGTTTCAAACCCATCAGTTCATCTTGGTTTAAAGTGGTTCAGATGTCCTTGCTCTAAGGCGAATTCTCTTGAGATAGAACAAGCCTCTGAGGTGAGTCCTGCTAACAGCTCCCAGGCTTGGATCACAGGAGACCTCCAAGGTCATCGCATATCCATAAAGTAATCCTCTGGGCTCGGCTTGAAGACCTCCCTTACCTCCCATGGCAGCCCATTCTCCTCTGGGATAGGTCTGATTGCTAGCAAGATATCAAACTGACTCTCTGCAATTGTCTTCCTGCTGTTGGATCCCAAGGTAAAGAATATCTGTTACTCCTGGATGCCTGTGGTGCTTGTGAGACCAAAGTTAAAGTTCTCGTGCCACCATCTGCCAATTAAGTTACCTTGAACTGATTCTGTGGACCCATGATGCAGTGATGAATTGGCCATGTCTGAAACATGGGCCACTTGTCACAAGGGGAACCAGGAATGTGAGTGTGGATAGTTAGTGGGAGGTCACCATCCCTCATGGGAAAAATTATTTACAGTGTCTGCCCTGCTGACCATGAATGGCTTCATGCATTTTCACATGCAAAAAATCAGTGGAGACATGTAAGAGGGATAGAATATTGCCCTCTGACCGGTAGCGATCCATTACAAGTCACATGCTTCTGTGTTTCTCATAGGAAATGCCACACTGCCTTTTCAGAATGTAAATGCTTGCTCCTGAGTTCAGAAAGCAGACTTAACTAAACTCTGTAGTCTGAATTGTAGAGCAAGCTATATAAAAAAGGACAACCGTACCTGATGCTTCAGTTGGAGGCAGCTAGGAGGGGCAGCGGGTAGTGTGGGACTGGCAGTCAGAAGGACTGGTTCAAATCCTACCTTAGATACTTACTAGCTCTGTGACCTTGGGAAGTCACTTAACTTCTTTCCACCTTAGTTTCATTGTCTATTAAGTGGGAATAATAATCATACCTACCTCTTATAGTTTTGAGGATCAAAAGTGACAATATATTTAAAGCACTTTGCAAACATGAAAGTCTTATATAAATGCTTTTATCATTATATCCTCACTGTGTACACTGTATCCTGCATCCTCAGAAATTATTCAAGTTGGGAGGGACCTCGGAAGCCATTTAGTCCAATATGTACCTGATTGTGGCTCCTAGGAGCATGCTGATAAGTGTTTACCAACCAGCTCTCCTGAGCCTATTCCAACTGACTCCAGGAGCCCCTTCATCCCCCTAGAATATCCCCAGCAAGTGATCATTGAGCCAGTGAGAGAGAAGGGATTCCCTTCTAACACAGTCTGTCGCACATTTGGACGTTTATCCTGACGTCAAGCTTACACTTCCCTGTTTGGAGTTCCCTCCCATTACCCCTGATTCTTTAATTTGAGGCCAAGAAGAAGAAGTTAAATATACACACACATGTATGTATGTATGTGTGTGTATATATGTATAAATTTATATGTGCATATGTATACATGTGAATATGTGTATAGATTTGTATATATACAAATGTGTGTGTATACCTAGACATAGATATACATATATGCATATAGTTATAAGTTTGTGTGTTTGTGTATGAATATGTATGTGTTTATACATATACATGTATACATATATATATATATATACACACATAGAAATATCTAGATATAGATCTCACGGGAGGCCTCTTTTTTGTGAGCATTAGGCTAGCTGAAGGAGGACCATATTCCATGGCTCACATGCCCCAAACATGCCAAGGGGGGAGGTACCACTGAGGCCAAGAGATTGCATACAGGCTCTACCATCACTGTGTGTAACTGTCTGTGGCAAAGAGGATCAGGAAGTTGCAGCCTCACTCCTGTGGAAGAGAAGGCTGGAGGGAGTGAGGTAGAAGGGGAATCTGCATCTTGGCACAAAGGTCTTTGCCTCCTGCCTTATTTCTGCCTTTGCTCATGGGGGTTCTGATAATAAAGCCTGCCATGGGAAGACATCCTCGTAATTAATGGAAGTGTCTCTGTGTGCTGTAATTGGCCAGATTTTCATTCTTTGTTACTCTATGGGAGGCACTGACAACACTGGGGTTTTCTCTTGAGGTTCAGGGATTGTTCTCTCCGTTTTTAGCTTGTCAATTAAACACTCAGAGATAATTCCCATCACACAACCCACAGAGTCAAAACCTCTCAGTATGCCTAATGTCAGATCAGTCACATTCTTCTCTAGCCATCACAGGGCCTGAAGACATGAACAGCCTGAGGATGCCAACTAAGCAATCCTTCAGAGATCGATGCAATTTGCATTTCCACTAGGGAGGGCAAGGGAGAAACCTCCCCTTATCCCAGAGTGGCAGCTTCCCCTCACTAGGCAAGCACCCAAACTCTCATCCAGAATCACATGGTAGCTAGGCTCTCCTTCTCTGTAGCTGTAGCAGGCAAGAGGAATTCTTAGGGGCTTTTCTAGAAACTGAAGTACCAAGGACAGGGTTGGAGTCCTTTATCTTCCTTTGTAGGGATCCAGCTGGCAGATTACCCAGGGAGCCAAGCCCAGGAGCTCTAGACAGAGAAGAGCATTATACTCTCAGTAGGGATTGCTCAGTGTCTATGGCTTCAGAGAAGCAATTTCTGGGACCAGCTGTGGATTTTATTTCTTCCATAACTTGTTTACGCATCTTTCTCTCAATATTGCTAGAGCCTGTCACCTGATCATCTTGTGTATGAGATAAGAGTTATATGTGGATGGAATGCCATGTTAATGAATGGCTTATATAGGGCTTGTGTATGTATATATGCATGTATATATGTATGTATGTATGTATGTATGTGTAGAGGCAGCTAAATGGTGCAGTGGACAAAGCCAGGCTTGGAGTCAGGAAAACCTGAGTTCAAATCCAGCCTTAGACACTTACAATCTGGATAACCCTAAGCAAGTCACCTAACCCTGTTTACCTCAGTTTCCTCACTTGTAAAATGAGCTGGAGGTGGAAATGGCAAACTGCTCCAGTATTTTGCCAAGAAAACTTCAAATGGGGTCATGAAGAGTTGGACATGACTGAAAAATAACTAATAATATATATGCATGTACATATAAACTGCACTTCAAATCTTTGTGCAATTTTAAGCCATTAAACTTAATGGGGGCACTCTGAATATACATACATACTTATATAGATACATACACACATATCTATCTCTCATCTACCTACCTACCTACCCACCTATCTATCTATCTGTCTATCTGTCTGTCTGTCTATCTATCTATCTATCTATCTGTCTGTCTGTCTGTCTGTCTGCCTAGCTATCTAGCTATGTATCTAGCTATCCAGCCATATATCTATCTATTTCTATCTCCACACTCTTCCATATAGCCAGATTCTTATTTCTATATCCTCAAAAGATGAGCTACAAAATCTGGTTACCAATTCTAATAAAGGGAAAATCTATTATTGCAAATGCTCCTGTCTGTGTAGGAGTAATTCTTGAACCAAGATATAACTTTAGATTATTTATGATTTGGGCACATGTACATGAATTTTAGGGTAAAGAGCACTTCCAAGACCTTGAGATATGGGGACAAACCAGACCCTGACTGGGGTAGGAGGCCACTTATATCAAGTGGGATTTCAGAGACCTGGGAGGGGAGCATTGTCTCTGCCTCCTGAATATTCCACCATTCTGCTGTTGCCTGGAATTCCACCATAAAGTCTTCCGAGGGTGAGAGATCAGAGCCTAAAGGATTTAGAGCAGGGAGGAAACCTAGAACACAGAAAGTGAAAACAGAATGTTATAACATAGGACACTGGATGTCAGGGCTGGAATGGGAATCTATATTGGTTTGCATGTTGTCTCCCCCATTGGAGCAGAAGCTACTTGAAGGCAGGGGTGTCTTTTGCCTCTTTGTGTATTCACAGCTTAGCGCAGTGTCCGGCACATAGTAGAAGTTTATAAATGGCTTTTTTATTGACTGACTAACATAGAATGTAGAACTGGGAAGAACATTAAAACCTGGAAAATAAGAGCAGGGAGGGATTCAGGTGAGGAAACTGGGATCTAGAGAAGGGAGTGACCTGTTGAGGGTCCCCCAGAGAGAAGCAGAACCTCTTGCTCCAGGTACAGAATGGCCCAGGTTCTATTAAAAGAAGCCTCCCCATTGTTTCTGGGGTCTGTTGCATAGGTATATTGAGGGGTTGGTGTGATGGTGGGCTAGGATGGAGGCTCACTCCTGTCAACCTCATAGCTCAAGGATGTGATATCAGACCATGGGTTTTCCCCTACTCTGGCAGGGTGGTGTAATGGAAAGAATGCTGTATTCAAAGTCAGAAGGCCTGGATTCAAATCTCAGCTCTGATACCTGTGTACGTGTCACATAAGCTCTCTGGACCTCAGTTTCCTCATCTGTAACCTGGGAGGGTGGTAGTACATGGCCTCTGGGGGTCTGTCTAGTTTGAGAGCTACGACTTAGAATCTGATTCCCTGTTTCCTGTGGCTCTCTGATCTTGGGGTATTCACTCAGAGTGGGGTCTTTGGGCTGCCTCCAGAAAGAGGTTCTCCCAGCGTGACCCCCATCCTCCTTCTCCATCCACAGTTCTTCAAGGGGTGGACAACACCTTAGTGGGACTCCACAACCAGAGTTTCGCCAGAGTCATGGAGCAGCGTCTGGCCCAGCTGTTTATGATGTCCCAGCAACAGGGCAGGCGGCTTAAGCGGGCCACAACTCTCGGGAGCTACACGGTTCAGGTGAGTTGGAGGAAGCACCTCGGGCCTCCCCTCCCCACTCAGAATAAGTTTGTGAAAATCCATTCCCTAATAAGTCATGTGAATCGGTGTCTTATTTTGTTCCATTTCTGTGCTTACAGGAATTTCTTTTTATTTAAAAATACATATTTTATTGATGGGCATTTAGGTGACACAGTAGATAGAGTGCTGGGCCTGGAGTCAGGAAGATTGTTTTTTGTGAGTTCACATCCAGCCTCAGATACTTCCTAGCTGTGTGACCCTGGGCAAGTCACTTCACCCTGTTTGCCTCAGTTCCTCATCTGTAAAATGAGCTGGAGAAGGAAATGGCAAACCACCCCAGTCTCTTTGCCAAGAAAACCCCAAATGGGGTCACGGAGAGTCAGTCAGACATGACTGCAAGCGACTGATCAAAAAATTTCATCAATGCCTTTTTGTCTTTTTATCAGTCATTTTGGAACCCTTCCTCTCCCAAAGGAAATCTTTCTTTGTGACAAAGAAAAACCTGTCGGTTTGGCTCTGATAATGTGGAAGAGTCTGGCCTGCGAGCGCCAGTCTTTGGGGTGACTGTTCTATGGGTCACTCTACTATGAGAATGAAGGTGGGCCATGAAAAGAGAGACACAGAGTTGTTTTCAAAAGATGTCTGACATTCAGTATAAAATAAAACAAAACGAAACAACAAAAAGATGTTCCAGACCGGGAGGGAGTGCAGTGCATTGGAAAGATTCCTGGACTTGGAACTAGAGGATTTGGGATCATGTCTCAGTGATGCCACTTATGACTTCAAATAAGAGGAGTGTTCCATGTTTTACATACCTCGAAGTGTTCTATAAATGTATATAAATGTGAGCTAGTATTGTTGGTAGATTGCGGCAAATTACACAAGCTCTCCGAGCCTCAGTTTCGGAGGTTGGTTGAGATGAGCTCGGCAGTCCCATCTGGGTCTAACCCCTCGCTTTGCCTGGGGAGCTCTACCCACATGACCATATCAGGGTTTTTGCTTTTGCAGAGGGGGAGTAGCTGGTGTGGAAGATGGCTGTTTTCATCATCATAACCATTTGGCCAGCTCACATTTGTGTAGAGCCGTAAGGCTCTCTGTCCATCCCCACTGACCATGGCAGTTCTGTGAGGCAGGCCCCACAGGTGTACTTGGCTCCATTTTACAGAAACCCAGCCTCAGACAGAAGGAAGTGCTCATGGCCACTCAAGCTGGTCAGAGTCAGAGCTAGGATTTCAGCCTACGGGTCTCGTTATTCTTTGTCCTACACCTGCATAAGTCTTGTAACTTCTCCCAGCCTCAGTTTCCACATCTGTAAATTAGGGATAATAATGGCACCTAGCCCACAGGATTATTGTGAGGACCAAATGAGACGGTGTATATAAAGTGCTTTGCAGACCTTGAAGTGATAAATAAATGCTAGATTCTATTATTATTACTCTCAGTGAGGAACCTCCTTTGTAATATTACCAATAAATACACATCCAGCCTCTGAGCAACTCCAATGAGGAGAGGCTCACTGCTCATCTTCCTCTTCCCCACCCCTTGCTAGACTAGAAATCTGGAAGACCTGAGTGCAAATCCAACTCCAGACACTTATTAACCATGTGACCCTAGGCAGATCACTTCATGTTTCACCCTATGAAATGGGAACGATAACACCTATTTCACAGGGTGTTGTGAGGATCAAAAGAGATAATGAATGATAATGTTGTGTAGACCTTACAGTGCCATTGAATTGCTAGCTATCATTGTTAGCCAGATCTTGCTGCCTCTTCAAAAGGAAAAGTTGCTAAGTTCTGTTACCAGATTTGGGGGTTTCCCCTCTGCAGGCTCCATGCAATATTTGTAATTTACAAATTATAAAATGATCAAAAAAGAAGAAATCTCCTGTAGACCTGTGTCCATGTAATGAGATTTGCCTTAACTGAGCAAAAGCTTGTAATCCTAGAGTTCTGCGCCAGCTGTAAAAGCCTGATACAGTTTGCATTTCTAAAGGGTCTGTCTAGTCCTTATTCTCTCTCTCTGTCTCTCTGTCTCTCTGTCTCTCTCTGTCTCTCTCTCTCTGTCTCTCTCTCTTTTCCCCCTCACTCCCTCCCTTCCTTCTCCTGCCCCTTTCCCACTCCCTCTTGTCTCTTTATCTTTCTCTGTCTCTTCTTTCTCCTCTCCCTCCCCCTGTATCTATCTCTGTCTCTCTCTTTGTCTGTCTCTCTCCCCTCTCTCCCTCCCTATCTCTGTCTTCTCTCTCCTCTCTCTACCCCCATCTCTCTGTCTCTCTTCTCTTCCTCTTTCCCTTCCCTCCTTCTCTCTCTCTCCCCCTGTCTCTCTCCTCTCCCTCCCTTCCCATGCCCTCCCTTTTTCTTCACTCTTCTCCCTCCTCCCTTTTTCTTTTTCTGTCTCTCCCTCCTTCTTCCCCCCCTCCCTCTCTCTTTCTTTCTGTCCCTGTCTCTCTCCCCTCCCTCCCTCTCTCTCCCTTCTCTTTTTCTCTTAGTTCCTTGTCTGCTTAGCCATCTCAGACATAGGGGAAAAAATCTATGTGAAGCAGACAGGGAGCTACAGCTCTAAGTCTTCTGTTATCAGATGTGCCAGTGACCTCCTAGGAGTCATAGGTCTGGACATTTTGCTATTAAATCAAAACAGAGGAAGATTATTCAGAGGTCTGTTTACTGCCTGCCTGGTCATACAGAAAGTGAGTGACTGGTGTGCCCTAGAACCTCATGTCAAAGTCATTCTCTGAGTCTCACTGTGTCTGGGCCTTTCTTCTTAATGCAGAAAATGCAAAAAGATTGGAGTTGGGGTAGAAGGGATGGTCTCTGGGTGGGGAATGTGGTCCGCATTTACAAATCTGCAGAGTTAAAGGTAGGATTAGGTGGTAGAGCAGGTAGAATGATTGACTTGGAATTGGGAAGACTTGAGTTCCAATCCTCCCTCAGACACTTACTAGCTGCATGACTCTGGACAAGACACATGACCTCTCTGTGCTTCAGTTTTCTCATCTGAAAAATAAAGGTAATAATGGCACCTCTGCCCCATAAGGTTGTCGTGAAAATCAAGTGGCAGTGCATGGGAAATGCTCCGCAAACTTTAAAATGTCATGAGAAATACCAGCTCTTATTGTTAGCCATCAAGGTCCAATATTCACAAGGTCCCAGAATCAGAAAATCCAGTGTCTACTGTTTTCAAAGCCCTCTTGATGTATCTCTCTGGAATTTAGATTGAAATCAAGATGTTTAAATGAGTCCTATCACTTAAAACACCTTGAACTGTTCTCATGTGAAATAGCAATCCATTTTAAAACAGGGCCAGGATGTCTGGAGATTGGAGAAGACGGGAATATCAGGATATCCAAGGGGCTTCATGAAGGGGTGACTAAGGAGGAGACCTGGGTTTAAATCCTCCCTCTGACAAGTACTAATTATTTGACTACAGCTGAGTCATTTAGCTTTATAGCGTCCATTCATTGTTAAGTGCCTACCGTGAGCTGTGCCAAGATAATCCTCTAAGATTCTTCATTCTGAAGATCCTGAATGTAGAGGTAGAAGGCATCTCAGGGGTCATCAGACCCAACACCTTATTTTACAGATGAGGATGCCAGGTTATTACTGATCTTCAGTGATGGAATTTCTGCACTGGGGGTTCCCCACACCAATGGAAGCGGAAGTCCAGTCCCCAACAAAAACCAGTGTTTCTCATTCAGGACCAAACTTCTTGTCTAGAGATAAGCATTAAAACACACACACACACACACACACACACACACACACGTGCACGCACACACACACTCTCACTGTCACTGACATACACATACATGCACATATACTCATATATATACATAGACCTACATCTACATACTCATATGCACATGCCCACATACATTTGCATTCACATACACACACACATACACACTCCTCTCATTCACTCTTGTTGGTCCTTCATTTCCATCATGCCCAACTTTTCATGACCCCATTTGGGGTTTTCTTGGCAGAGATACTGAAGTGATTTTGCCATTTCCTTCTCTAGCTCATTTTACAGATGAGGAAACCAAGGCAAACAAAGTTAAGTGACTTTCCCATGGTCATCCACATAATAAGTATCTTAGGCTGGATTTGAACTCAGGTCGTCCTGACTCCCAGGTCCAGCACTCTTTCTACTGCGTCACCCAACTGCCTGGAGATATAGGTAGGTTCTGATTAGTGTGAATAATGAATCTCATGGAGCAGTCACATTATTTTAATCTACACTGTATATTCCCATCTATCTGGAATTAAGAATTGCATTTATATAATTATAGTCTTGAATAATTCAAGTATAAATGCTTGCAACTACCGTACAGGATTCATTATTTGCACTAAGCTGGTCCTTGGTGTATTAACTTCTGAGGACAATGGTGTGACAGAGTTATATAAAACCTCAATAGGGGGTATCTATCAGATTTAAAACAAACCTTTCAAGGACCTCTATCCCATACCATCATTTAACAGATGAGATCCTGAGTGAAGGATCCATGAGTGAAGGAGGAATTGACCGAGGTCACCCAGGTATCCCATAGATATGAATGGTATTCAAATCTGATTCTCAGGCTAACCTGTCTTCCCCAATAGATACCACAGGGCTTTTTAAAAAGTGTCTTTCTCAGTGATACAATGATCCAAGACAACTCTGAACGACTCATTTTGAAAAGTGCTATCCATCTCCAGAGAAGGAACTGGTGGTGTCCGAATACAGATTGAAGCAGCCTTTAAACAAAAACAAAAACAAAAAACAAAAAAACTTTATTTTTCTTGAGGTTTTTAGTTGTCTGTTTTCTTTCACAACATAACTATTATGGATATGTTTTGCATGACTGCACATGTATAACCTATATTGAATTGCTTGCCTTCTCAGTGGGGGGGGGGGGAGGGAGGGAGGAAGGGAGAACATTTGGAACTCAAAGTTTTAAAAACGAATGTTAAAAATTGTTTTTACATGTACCTGGGGAAAAATAAAATACTAAATAAATCCCTCCCCCCAAAATAAACTTTCAAAAAAACAAAGTTTCTCCAAAGTGGAAGGCATCAGCAGCTGGGTAGTGAGGCTCTATCTAGTCTAATAAAAGCCACGCCATAAAGATGTGCCTTCTCTTTCTGAAAGATGGTGAAGATGCAGCGCGTCCCCGGCCCCAAGGATCCTGCAGAACTGACCTACTACACACTGCACAATGGGAAGCCTTTGCTGGGGACAGCGGCCGCCAAGATCTTGAGCACCATCGACTCCCAGAGGATGGCTTTGACCTTGCACCATGTAGTTCTTCTACAGGCTGATCGTAAGGGAATTTTAAAACACCCTTGTTCCCCACTCTCTGTTTGCAATTTCATGTCTTCTGAAGAGGAAAGCTATCATTCAGACCTGGGTTAGTGAGCCCTTATTTTAAAAATCAGATGGATGGCTTTTGCTTCTGCTATGGGCGGGATACAAAGAATGGAGGGGAAATAGGACAAAAGATGTCAATGGTTGATGAGTGATAATTATAATTTGCTTCCTAATTGCCCCCAGCCTTGGTCTGCCCTTCTCTGCAGCAAATCTGGCCAACAGTGAAATAGACAAGGTTCCAGTGAGCCAGGTGAATTCAGGTTGATTGATTCTCCCCAAGAGATTGCCTCTCCCACTCAGGGAGAGGGGCTCACTGGCTCCACCCAGACTCTCTGGGCATGGCCATGGCGACTCCTATTTCTTGCCTAAGTGCAAATGTGATACTGACGAAAGTCTCTAAATAGAAATTGTCACTTTTCCCCCCTGAGCTTAGATTGCTGCAGGAACTTTGTTCCCATGAGGTTTGAAAAGAAAAATTCCCCTGTAAAAATTCACTTTTACCCTAAGAATCTTTTAAATGCCTTGTTACAAATTGTCAACCCAAGGTCAGTGTTGACCTTGGTTGCTTTATTTCGATTTGGTGAAGCCTTGCCTGATTCTTCCAGCAGCTAATGAACTCCCTGCTCCGAGATCATTATTTCACTGATACAATATATTATCTGGTGTACATATAGTGTCTTTTTTGTATATACCCATATGTGTATGATACAATAAACATTTTTAAGCACTTACATGCTAAGGCACCATGCGGTGCTGATGGTAGAAATAAGAAAGACAGTCCTTGTTCTCAGGGTGCTTATAATTTAATGGGGTCAAAGGGGAAGCAGGAAGAAATGAGGGTACTCTTGAGGTGTCTACGAATAAAACTGAAAGAATCTCCATGAGAATGAGTTTCCTGGTGATGAGTGTATCTTAGGTGGGGCGTGATGAAGATGATGGTAGACCTGAAATCAAACAGAGTATCTGGTGGCAAGGGCAGCTAGGTGGTGTAGTAGATAGAGAGCCAGGCCTGGAGTCAGGAAGACTCATCTTCATGAATTAAAATCCAGCCTCAGATACTTGCTAGCTCTGTGATCTTGGGCAACTTACTTCTACTCTGTTTGCCTCTGTTTCCTCATCTGTAAAAACGAGCTGGAGAAGAAAATGGCAAATAGCTCCAGTATCTTTGCTGAGAAAACCCCAAACAGGGTCACAATTGAAACAACTGAACAATATGGTGGCAAATGAAGTGTATGTACAGGTTTCCCCCGGTTAGGCTATAAGCTCCTTGAGGGCAAGTACTGTTATACTTTCTGTTTTGTATCCACACCTCCTAGCACTGTGCTGGGCCCTTAGTTGAGACTTCAAGAATGCACATAGATTGATGGATGGATTGTTGGGTGGGTGGTTGACTGAACACCAATTTTATCCTAGGCTCTAGAGATATAAAAATAGTGCTTTTCCTCAAGGACCTTACATTCTACAATGGGTTTATACAGCCACAACTAAGCCTTGAAAGAAAGTAAAAATTTGGAGGGGCAGAAGCCTGTGTACGGCAAGTGTCCCTGGGAGGGGAGAGCACTGGGCTTCTATGTACAAACACTTCTGAAGAAATCCCTGGGACCTCAGCAGATTCTCCCTTCCTCACCTGAGGCTCTAAAATTATGTGCTTCTCACCAAGGGTTAGCAGGGCTGCCCTATTTGAAGTGCCCTCTGATGAGAGGTCAGGGTTAGCTGACTTTCAGAAATGGGAAAAAATCTCCCCAGAGGTCATCAGCCTAATACAGAGACATGATTCACAGGGTGGTGACCTCCTAGGGCAAGGGTTCTGAACTTGGGGTCTAGTCTCTTGTTTCTTTTAATGTTCTGATAATTATATTTTGAAATGATTGGTTCCCTTCATAATCATTGGCATCTTTTTTTATGGAATTAAAAGCAAAGACTTGACCAGATGCCATAGGGGTCCAAGATACAACAAAGTTTAAGACCCTCTAGCTTAGGGACTCCTCAGACAATTCTTCAAGAAAGCCATTGCATTTCCCGCGGAAGAGGCGGATTTTCTTTGTCTTGAATACAGTAGGCCTTAATAAATGTTCACTAAGGTAAATATTGCAACAAACGAAGGCGAGAAAGAAAACAAATCAATGCTATCACAAGTATAATTATTTTAGGTTCCCCGTCTTAAATATCTGCTCTAATTTCAATTTTTAAAAAAATTTCAAATTTTTAAAATATCTTTTGTTTATCACCTTCATTTCCAAATATATCCCTCTCCTTTGCCCTGGACAAGAAGTGTTGCATAGTGGATAAAGGCCTAGCCTTGAAGTCAGGAAGATCTGGGTGTAAGTCATGCCTCTGATGCATACATATTGGCTGTGTGGCAATGGACTGAGCCTCTCACTGCCCTAAGAAGCTTTCTAAAACTATAAGGTACAGAGAAGGTGTTAACTTGAATTGGCAGAGGGAATTTCCCCACCCAAGAGGTGAAAATTAGAAGAAAACAAGATGAAACATAGCATATAAAAATAAAGAGGATGAGTCAGAAAATTGCCCAGTGTCTTGCTAAAGAAATAAGATATTCTCAGCACCATATTCTCATTACAAAGAAAATTACAGACCTAGTCCCTATTCCCTTCCCCTTCCACAGAGAGCCATCCCTTGTCATAAAGTCCAAAAAAGAAAGCAAAAATAGACAGGCCCATCACATTACCCAACACCTGGAGTGAGAATAAGGCTACACATCATATTCCATAAGCATAATTCTCTACTTCTGCCATGAAGAGATTCTTCTTCAAGACCAATCTGGTCTTGATCATTCCACTGCGTTCAGCGTCAGGTTTTTTTAAAAATCTTTTCCATTCACAGTAAATGAGTCATTGTACATGATGTTTTTTTATGTTTTTCCCTTCCTTACTTTACATCAGTTCATAAAAGCCTTCTTGAGCTTTTATTCCTTATCTTCATTTTCAGAAAACATTTCTTAAGCACCTGTTACATGCAATAAAAGGCATTAGGTGGTAGGGAAGAGGTTAAGATTAAAGAAACATGATATTCAAGTTCTATTTCTGACACATTCTGGCTGTGTGACCCTGGATAAATGACCTGACTTCACAGTGGCCCCAGACAGCTCTCCTAGACTGTAAATTGTAGAAGATATGTTGTTCTCCTTTGCCAAGGTTGTTTCCTCAACCAAAGGACCCTCTACCAAGGAAATCCAAGCAAGTCCAGCAAAAAAGAAAAAGATATAGTCTAACTAGGTTTTATAACATATTTAATTAAAAGTGATACAGAATAGAACACGAGAAAGGCAAAGTTTTTTAGGATTCAGAAAGGGAAGATCCTTTTCTCCTGGTGTGGGGGGGGGAGGGGAGACTAGGGAAGCCTTCATGAAAGAGGTGGCCTTTGAGCCAGATCTTGACTAGGATTTCTAAGAGGCAGAGATGATAGTGAGAACATTCCAGGCTCAGGAAACTGGGTGAGCAAGATACAGAACTGAGAGATTACGGAATCCACACTGGAGATAGTAAATGATCTATTTTGGGCAGTGCAGGGAGCACAGGAGTGAATGTAGTACGACCTATGCTTGCAGAAGTAGAGTAGGCCTAGATAATAGAGGGCCTTGAAGGCCAAGCTAAGGAGCATCTCCTCTGACCTAAGGGGATTTCTGATTAAACCATATTTTCATTCTTTTCTGCTTAAAAACTTGATTTTTTTTCCTCTCTGATCATAAATATTAATTTGATTTTCAATTTAAATTATGAAACTCTTGTAAATTAGATTAGATCTAGCCACCTTGACCTTTGCTTAGCCCTTTGTCCCTTCAGGTGATTATGCCAACGAATACATGGATGTTGAATCATTTTCACTGCCCTGACCTTGCTCACATGAGTTTTAAAAGGGAATTGACTAGCGTACAGAAGACGAATCCATTCCATCTCAATTTGAATAGAGGTCAAGAGATTACTTATATGGTAACAAGATGAAACATAACATATAAAAATAAGGAGGATGAGTCAGAGCAATGCCCGGTGTCTTACTAAAGAAATAAGACATTCTCAGTACCATATTCTCATCTCTACTATGCAGGCTTCTCCCCTGTCAAAACACATAATCCATAGTAAAATATAATATATATTTTAAAACAAACAAGCTGTATGTAATAGAGATTTGTGGCTTCCAATGCAGCCTTCTTTCTCTGTTCTTTGGATATGGAAATGTTCATACCTAAAAGAATTTTAATACTATAGGAAACATAACATAAAGGAAACAATCGACTATCCAGAGTACAGGTACTTAACCTCTTTTGTGTCATGGACTCCTTGGAAAGTCTGGTGAAGCCTATGGACCCCTTAAATAAAAAGAAAAAATTATTTTTAAGTTTATTTTTTGTTCTAAGTTTTTTAAGTAGTTATTATATTGTTATCATATCATGTTATTATATACTATATTAAGTTAGTGGTTTTCAACCTTCCTAATGCCGCGACCCTTTAATACAGTTCCTCATGTTGTGGTGACCCCCCAACCATAAAATTATTTTCATTGCTGCTTCATAACTGTAATTTTGCTACTGTTATGAATCTATCTGATATGCAGGATGTATTTTCATTGTTACAAATTGAACACAACCCACAGGTTGAGAACCGCTGTATTAAGTTATTTGTTCTAAGTTATTAAGAATCAGTTCATTCTTTGAAGGTGGTTCATTCTTCCTTCATAAGTCCTTTGTAGTCAATCTAAATATTTATGATACTCGAAATAACTTAGTCAGTCATTCACAGTTCTTCAAACTTTGAATGCAGTCTTCAAACCATATTGCTATACGCAATATTGTATATATGCTATATACAATGCTCTCTTGGTTCTGCTCATTTCATTCTTCATTATTTCCTGCAAGTTGGAAGATTGTATTAAATGCGGAAAACATTTATGAAAACACATAGGCTTGCAAAGGAAGCCATTCTATTGAAATAGTTATAAAAATATTTTTTAAAAACGAATACATGGATTCCAGCTTAAGAACCCCTGATCTATAGGGATAGGGACTAGGCTTGTGATTTTATTAGTATAGAGAATTCCCAAATGAGTATAGTCACTGTACCAATGCAGACCAGCCCTTTCTTTGCAGCAACTAGAAAACTGCCTTCTAAAAATTTACATTACTCACCCAGGCTAATGCAGCCAATATGTGTCAGAAGTGGGAGCTGAACCCAGCCCTTCACGCCTCTGTGTCTAGCTTTCTATCTACTGGGCCATGCTGCTTCTCATTTTCCAAAGATGAGTCTAGACCAGTGGTTCTCAACCTTCCTAAATGCTGTGATCCTTTAATATTCATATGTGGGCGTATCTGCCTGTGGGCGGACCCACCTGGAGACTGATAAAGGAGCGGTGTCTCTGTTCCTAAGACCGTTGGAAATATGTGTTTTCTGATGGTCTTAGGTGACCCCTGTGAAAGGGTCATTCAACCCCCAAAGGGGTCGTGACCCACAGGTTGAGAACCACTGGTCTATACTATCTTTAGAAAATAGAATTATTTTGTATTCATGCCATAAGACTAAAATACAAATATTTGGTCACAACCACAGTAGCAATAAGCATTTAAATGTCAACAGATACACATTGTCTAATGAGCTATTTACCAAAGTTAATATTATGATTACTCATCTGTTGATGCAAATAATGCCAAAGTGAGATCATGGAATCTCACTCTGCCTTCACATCAAATCTTGGCTCTTCTCTACAAGCCTATTTCCAGGCTTCACAATTGTCGCCTCGTTGTCTCCCGTTTCAGGTACCCCATTAGGAAAAGAAGGGTTTCCTCCCGACTGCTGATTGTGGGCTTCTTCTTGGTGGGGAGTCACTTGGTTGAGTTTTCCTTAGCCTGGGTTCCTTACTTGTGGCTCTGTCCTGGTCCTGTCATTTTTGTCTTGTTTTGCTTTGCTTTAGCGGTAGTTAAAAACCCTCCCAACAATCTGTGGATCATCGCTGCCGTCCTGGCGCCCATTGCTGTGGTCACCGTGATCATCATCATCATCACGGCGGTACTCTGCAGGAAGAACAAGAATGACTTCAAGCCAGATGCCATGATGAACCTGCCTCAGAGGGCAAAGGTGAGTGGGGAAAGGGCCTCTCGAGGACATGCGTTGGAATGCCCTTTGGGGATTCAGGGGGGGAGCAAGACTTTTCTTCTCAGAGTCATAGAATATCAAAACGGGAAGAGAACTTATTTGGAACATTGGAGGTCAAGTCAACAAGCATTTATTAAACACTTGCTGTGTGCTGGGCAGGCACTGGGTTATGTGCTAGGAATACAAATAGAAACAAAGACACTCACTTCCCTCAGGAAGCTTACATTCTAACGAGGGAAGACAGCCCTAAAAAGAGAGCTGAAAATCAAGGTGAGAGAATTGGAGGGCTGGGGGGAAAGATGCCCTTGAGGATCTTAGGACCATAGATCCCAAGTTGGATGAGGCATTAGAGGTCATCTAACCTGACACTCTCATTTTACGGAAAAGGAAACTGAAGTCTAGATTGGCAAAGTGACTTGCCCAAGGTCACACAAGTAGTAAGCGGCAGAACTGGTATTTGAACTCAGGTCTCATATCTTCCTCCTGCTAGTGTCAGAGCAGGATTCTAACCCAAGTCTTTGTTCCAAGACCCAGCACTCTGCACTTTTCCGAGGTGCTTCTCTCATTTCAACTGTTTATTCAATTTAATCCAATTCAGCTCAATTTGATTAAATTCTGTTCGGCTCAGTTAAGAGTTTGTTAAATGGCTACTATGAGTCTAGCATTGTACTGGGCGTGCTGAGAATACAGATACAAAAATGAAGTAGTCCCTGTCTTTAAGGAATTTACATTCTGTGGGTGAAAAAAACATATATGAAGAAAAATGAAATACAAAGTAATTTCTGGGAAGGGGAGAGCACAGGCTAATATGAAGGGACACTTATTAACAATGGAATAGAATTCCATAAGGCACAATGGAAGGTTAAGGTAGAATGTCATAGGGACATGGGAGGGATGGGTTAGAGGGAGTGCGGAGAGGCAGCCAAGAGAGAGACTTTCAGTCTGTTCAGCCTGTGATTCACAGGGTAGAGCCGTAGGGCAGGAGATCATTATGACCTTCAAAGAAGTAATGGCAATATTGATTTAAGTATCAATTTCTGAGCAAGAGGTGGAAAGCAAAGGAGTATCATGTAGGTGAAGGGAAAAGGGAGACTTACTTGAGGTATAGGGAAGATTGTTCTATCAACCAGGGAGAAAGATGCTTAGGGGGTCTTTCATCTTAGACCAGAGCAACTGTTGAAGAAGAGGAAGGGAGACAGGGAAAAGGGTATGTCTGATGCCAACAGCACCAGTCTCTTTCCACTCCCCTTTAGAAAAGTTCTTTGTTCAACCTATCAACCTATTGCAAAGCCAGTGCTATGGTATCTTCTCCCATTGGGACATAAAATCTATAAGGGCAGAAGTTAGTACAGTGCTGGCTGGTTGGTTAATCAAAGCCCCAAGGAACTAGAAACATAACATCATAACCTGTGATAGCCAGAAGTGACATTAGAGATCCTCTCGTCCCAACTCCCTGATTTTACAGAGGGGGAAACTGATGCCCACTTGCCCGAGGTCATACAGCTAGCTGAACCCTGGAATGTCCTTCATCCTTACCTCTGCATCTGTCTCTACCTTCCTTAGAAGCAGAGCACAGATACCATTCCCTACAAGAAGCCTTCCCATTACCCCGAGTCTTTAGTGCTTCCCATCCTCCACCCTCTGAGATTTGTCTTTATTTAGTTTTTAACATGTCTATGTTCATGTCGTTTCTCCCCAGCGAAGTGGGAACTCCTCAAGATTGGGTATTCTTTCATTTATCTCTTTATGTCTCCAGCTCCTAACCTACAGCCTGGTACTTCTCTGTCTTCTTTCTTTTCTTTTCTCTCTCTCTCTCTTTCCTTCTTTCCTCCCTCCTTCCTTCCCTCTCTCTCTCTCTCTCCCTCTCTCTCTCATCCCTCCTCTCCTTTCTTCCTGTTCCTAGTGAATAAACTTTAGCTAGTACAGATCTACAATTGAAGGTTGTGTGGGGCCACTAACAGGCTAAGTGACTAGCTCAGGGTCACACAACCAATATATGTCAAAGGCAGGATTTGAACCCTGGTTCTTCCTGACTTCAGGTCCCACACTATTCACTACCATACTGTCTGAGTCAGGCACTTAATGAATACTTATTGAATTGAAGAAATGACAGAGTTGGGGTTATACTAACATGAGCCTTTTGGTTCCTGATCAGTTATTCTGTCCACCCTATCACACTGTCTCCTATCCCTGAATAATCTCACTGGGAAAAATTCTGATCTCTGCAACACTTAATATATACTCTTTGGGGTTCACTGGAAAGAATATTGGGATAAGATTCAAGGGACCTGGGTTCAAATCTAGACTCTACCATGTATTATTTTTGTGACCTTGAATAAGTCACTCATCTCTCTGGGCCTTTTTCCTTGTGTGTAAGATGAAGGGGCTGGACAAGAGGGGCTGGAGGGTCTATGATTGTGTGGTCTGTGAGTCTAATTCAGCAGGTATCATTTAGAACCCAACAGAAAAAAGAGGGAAAACTTTCCAAGCAGGGTTATTCCATTCTCAGCTCAGCCTATCTCAGCGACACATTGTGCCTACTGGGCAAAAGAGAGATGCCGGGCTTCCTATCACAGCTGGGCCCTTGCAAGTGAAACCTGCCTGGTGCTCAACTCTGCTCCTGGAACCTGCCTGGGATGCCTCAGAAAGAATACCCTGCATTTAAAAAGATGTCTTAGAAAACACATGGTGATCCCTTGCATGCCTCCTGGCTTAAAATCTGTGTTGGGGATGTCCTTGGGATTGATTGAATTTGCCCAACTTTCCTAGCATGTGCTAATGTCTCTGCCCCCTTGCTCCTGGCCACTGTGTTCTGTGATCTCCCGGGCTGGGCTCTCTTGGAAGCAGGTTCATCCACATGGATTCTCTTGTGGGGAATTCTGGGCAGAATTGAACGGAATTGTCTTCTGGGGGAGGCTGAGACGCCTGCTTCGATTTCCAGTGCTCCCTATCCAGGAAGGGGAGACCACTGAAGCTGACTTAGGGCTTTTTTTTCTTTTACTGCAGTCTTAACAGTTGTTGCAGTAGACTGTGCAGCACCACAGCCCTTCAGAAAAGAACCAGCTGCCTACATTGCTTCCCACAGCCCTGCCTGTGTGAATAGAATTCAATTAGTGACAGAGAGATGGGAGGGAATGGCAAAGTTTGCCTGCCATGCTATTCCATAGGCCCTGGGGGAGGATGCCAGAGGCAGCTGGGTAGCCTCGGCCTCACTGCCAGAGTTTCATGGGACCATTGGGTTCTCCCTGCTGGCCCAGCCAGCCTGAACATAAGGGATTGCACAGAGAAGGTTAGGGTGGCTTTCCTGGGATCTGTGGGCGTGAACATCTGCACCCATCTTCAGAGACCAGGTACTATGTGTGACATGGCGACCGCGGCCGCCAGTGATGTTATCCATGGCACTTCTCATACTAGGATGGGAAATTCTGATGTTATATCTGATGGCAGACTACAGCGGGTTCAATGTTAGTGCTTCATGCCCTCATTTCTTTTGTTCAAGGTCATTCTTTTTTTGCCTCTTCCTTTGAATTTTAAGCCTTCACTAGTCATAAAGCATCCTGATTGTTTCTCATCTTTTTTCTTTTTTTAATTGCTTATCCTTTTTGAACCAAGTCGGCCTATGTGTTCTGTCTAGTGTACAACATTACATCTCCCATCTCTGATTTTGTACAGGCTGTCCCTCATACCTGGAATGCCTTTCTTCCTCCCCTCTGACTCTTAGAATCCTTAGCTTCTTTCAAGGTATATAGTTCAGGGCCACCTCTTCCATGAGGTCCATCCTGATCACCACCCAGTTTCAAGTTGTTAAAATTTCTCTCT
>CM053583.1:29861448-29873751 GCA_028627135.1 Pseudochirops cupreus | reverse complement strand
TCTCCTCTCTCTCCCTCCCTCTCCCTCTCTCTCTCTCCCCTCTCTCTCCCCACCTCTCTCTCTCCCCACCTCTCTCTTTCTCTCTCTCTTCCTCTCTCTCTCTCTTTCTCTCTCTCTCTCTCCACCTCTCTCTCCCTCTCTCTCTCCCCTCTCCCTCCTCTTCCTCCTTCTCTCTCTCTCCCCTTATTCCCTCTTTCCACCCATATATGTATGTATATATACACACATACACACAGATAATTGTATATAATATTATTAAAAACAACATACTTATATATTATTGTTATTCGCTGATTTATCTATGTATGTTGTTGTTCCTGTCTCTCTCTCCCACCAGAAAATAATCTCCTTGAGGGCAGGGACTGTTATATTTTTATCTTTGAGTCCCCAATGTCTCTTACATTTCTTGACATATAGTAAACATTTTATAAATGCTTCCCTAGTGAATAAATGAAAGCTAAGAATAGAGAATCACCTTGAGATTCCCATGAGGATTTGCCCTGGGCCACATTCTGACAGATGAATGGACCTCAGAGGGCTATTGTAGAAGGGCAATTATGTAATGCTATTTGTCATTTGTTTAATGGACAAACCCTATTCCTGTAAAATGCTGGGTCGCAAGGCTATTTAAAAAAAATTAATTGTGAAATTCTCACGTACTCGGCTGCATCATCAGTGACGAGTACAGATGGTTGTAGAAATAAATGCCTGCGGATCTGTTCCATTTCATGTCTGTTTGTTGTTTCCCAGTTTTAGTAACACATGCTTTTGGCCTGAGCTGGCTTAGCTGGGCCTCCCACTCAGTTTTCTGCAGGCTCTTTGCTTTTTAGCTGCTTTTCACTGTTGTAGGAGGTGATATTGTTCATAATCTTCAATTGTTTTCCTTGTAGTGTTTTGAAAATGAGCTTGCATCTGAAACCATTGTGGCCCTTGAATGCTGTGTCTCTTGTCCCGGCCATGATATCGAGTGTCCACTGGCTCAGGCAGTTTCTGGACTCTTTCGGTCTTCTTGCTGCAGTGATTTGCTGTGGTTAAACGTAGCAGTGGTAATTGTCAGAGTTAGTGTTGTTACTTTTGTCCAGTTCCCTTTTTTGGGGAACCTGTTCAAATAGGTCAGTTTGCAGATGATCTAAGAACTGCGTGTGTTTCTGAGTGTCCTTTACCCCTTTTTCAAACCCTCCGTCACCATCAGAGAAGAACTGATGACCGGGACTGGGGACTTTTTGCCATTTGCTTGAGTTTACTGTGACACCATTTGGCATTGTGCAAAGAGAACTGAATTTGGAGCAATCAATCAACAATATTATTAACCAGCACAAATGTCAGTTACTCTGCTAGGCATCGGGATATAAAGGGGGAAAAAGAAACAATTCCTTTCCCTGCTTATGCTGTCATCCAGGGAAACAAGAAATCAGAGGACCTGGGTTTGAATTCAGGCTCTGCAGTTTACTCCCTGTATGATTTTTGGGCAAGTCACTTAACTTCCTGGGGCCTCAGTTTCCTCATCTGTAAAATAATGTGGTTGACTACGTGACCTCTAAGGTTCCTTCCAACTCTAGACTGAGATCCTGTAACTAAATTATTTTTGAGAATCCTCTATCCAAGGGTGCACTAGAACCAATTCAAGAGCCAATTGTAAATTTCCAGTGTGAGCGTTTATACCCCCCAAATCAACAGGCATTTTGAATAAGGGCTTGATTTATTATCTGGTTGATTGCCTGAACTTAAGGAATGGAGAAAATGGTAATACAGATAAAACTTGGAAGTGTGTCATGAATACATTTTTTGGCGAAAGAGAGTCAATTGTTAATCATTTGCCAGTCTACCCCTGCCTCTATCTCTAAAGCCTATGAACTGAGTCATGGGAAGTATGCAGGCTAGCAAAAGCATCTACTGAAGACATCACCCATGAATTTGCTAATAAGCCATAACTTCTGTTTGTGAAAGTTGCTGCTAAGGCAGACCAAGTGCTACAGGATGGACCTTGCCAAGCTGGGGGACCTCAGAGGGAGCACTTATAGGATCCATTTCCTTGATCAGACTTGGAACTTAATGGAGACTCTGCTTTCTCCCCTTAGCCCCATCCCTTTCCTGAGTAAGGATTGTTGCTGAGTCCTGATGGCCCCTGCTCCCAGAAATCTTAATCTGGGGGAATGTTACTTCAAGTTCCTTGGAGGGAATTCAGACCTCCACAGGCTTTTACAAGACTATTTCTCATCTGTAGTCCAGAGCTGGGAGACCACAGTGATCTCTTGAGATTTCATGATGATGGGTTAGTGTGCTACTTGTGTTCAGAGACAATCCTAGGATTTCAATTCAACCAATATTTATTGGGTGCCTAATGTGGCCAGGGCACTGGGCAAGGTACTGGGGAGGGAGGGATGCCAAATTAAAATGAGACCCAGCCTTTGCTCTCATGGAGCTTACATATGGGTAGGGGATTTGATTTCAACACAGATGCCTGTGTTATACAATATCATCTGATTAAGTTCATTCAGGTACTGTTCCAAACCAAAGGGTTCTGGGAGCTCCAAGAAGGGTCCTTTCATGTGAGTTGATTGGCCAGCCTCCATAGTACTATTTCCAGGGCAGCCAAAGGCACTGTGCTGTTTCATTTAGGAGCTAGGCAGTGACCTGAAAAGAAGAGAAAATTTTCTTGCCACAAAATCTTTATTTCAAGCCCATATTCTAAGTTTCAGACAAGGGGATCATTGGAAATCTCATAAACTAGAATATATTTCACCCAGGAGAGCAGCCTAACTCAGAAACTGTTTATGAAATATTTACCATTTATTTCTATCATGTATATTTTGGGTATATTTTTATGGATACGTGTAGTTT
The DNA here is from genome assembly GCA_028627135.1 of Pseudochirops cupreus. Lineage (NCBI taxonomy): Eukaryota > Metazoa > Chordata > Mammalia > Diprotodontia > Pseudocheiridae > Pseudochirops > Pseudochirops cupreus. Next base: position 29,870,910 of record CM053583.1, on the reverse strand, counting down.
CTCTCTGTGGAATTTGAGTCTCCTCAGGGCAGAAGATAATCAATTTTTAACTATATATCTCTAGTCCCCGGAACACAGTGATTGACGTTTGGTAGGACCTCATTGATTGGCCGATTGCAAGATTCTGTGCTCTGTACCAAAGATAGAGTGACAAGAACAAAACAGTGCCTGTCCTCAGAGAGCTTACATTCTATGGAAGGAGTACAATTTGTACTCAGATGAGTAAATGCAGAGTATATGCAAAGCAGATCAATAGCACAGGCAGTGGATAGAGTGCAGAGCCTGGAATCAGGAAGACCTGTGTTCAGATCTGCCCTCCTCCTGTTTGTTGTTAGTCCTTCATTCTCGGAGAGGACCGATGGAAGGCATCTTGACTTGCAAGTGAATTGGAGAGTCACCAGCCTCACTCTCACCTTTGAAGCCATCTGGGTTCAGTAGCAAGATACAGATCAGGATGACTGGAGATTGCCCTGCACGCAGTGGGAGACCTTGGTGTTTTTAAGCTAAGATCTGACACTTGGTAGCTATGTGAGCCTGAGCAAGCCATTTTATCTCTGTTTGCCTCAGTTTCCCCATTTGTAAAATGGAGATAATAATAGCACCCACTTCCAGTTTTGCTGTGAGAATCAGATGAGATGCTTTTTATAAAGTGCTTTGTTTGCCCTCTATAAATGCCAGCTAGCTATTATTAGTAAATGGCTTTTTAATTCAGTGAATTGTGGCTGTGTGGGTTACAGCCTAAGGCGATGTACTGACTTAGAGAAGTAGAGCCAGAAGGAACCTTAGTGGTTTGCTTAACTTTCTTTGATTAGGAAGGATGCAAATATTGATAGAATCAGAAGGCAGGGATTATATTTAATCCTTAAAATTAGCTTGATAGAAAAGACTGCTCCCAGTTTAATCTAAACTGTGATTTACTAGAAAGTCATGTCTGGACTGAACACACCAGTGTGCAAAGAAGACTAGGGACTTTCTTAGAAAGCTGGTCCCCTCTGCTTTTGAGTAAATTGAGCACACACCCCCCACACACACATGCCTGTGCACGCGCGCACACACACACACACACACACACACACACACACACACAAACTAGCCCACAGCTGTCATATTCAGGAAGAATTGCTGATCCAATTAAACCTCACTGATTTCCTGCTAATGAACTGGGAGAAAAGCTGGTCTAATGTCAAAAAGTCTGAAGACACTGAAAGAAATTCCATTTTCCATATTAACGATAATGATGACGGTGCCCTACACTGGCATGTGCATTGAACTAGGCTTTCATTTTTCATCCAAGCCTCCCAGGACTCGTGGGACGCTGATAGCACCTTATGATCTTCATCTCTCAGGCAAAGAAATTGACTTGTCAAAAGGTCATGCAGGCGATTACTTGAGTTCTGTGATAGACAAAGAGCTGGCTTCTAATGATGCCCTCTCAATGAGGAGGTCCTGCTGAGCTTGCTTTAAAGGAGAAATAATCTTCATTCCCATTTAGGAATGTCCTTGGGGTTTGCACAGTCAATGTTCTGAAGTCCGTGAAATGGTCAGTCATTCGCCCAAGTAGGTTAAACAAACCCCCTGTAATCTTGCTTATACAATTAATTGGCTTAACAAATTCTGTCTGTAGGCAGTGCAGAGAAAGACCCCCCCGAGCTGGATGATCACAAATTCTAAATGAGGCAGAATTAATGAAGTTTTATTGTGCTTATTTGGATTCCAGAACTAAATTTTTCCTCATTAAATGTTAGAATCTAGTAGGTGATTACAGGCTTTAAAGGAGCTAGAGTTCATATCCCACTCCGACAATTAGTAGCTGTGTGACCACGGACAAATCATTTCATCTTTTCTACCCTATTTCTTCACCTATAAAATGGATATAATAACTGAACTGTCTATCTTACAGGGCTTTTGTGGGGCTCAAAGAGGCAGCTTATTCACCCATTCTACAAGCATTTACTATGTGTAACCATGGGAAAGTCACTTAACTTCTGTTTGCCTCAGTTTCCTCCTCTGTAAAGTATAATAGCATTTACCTCCCAGTGTTGTTGAGGATCAATGATATATTTGCAAAGCACTTAACACAGGGCCTGGAACACAATAAATACTATATATGTTAGCCATAATAATAGTTATTATTAACAGGATTGTGCTAACCACTGGGGATCCAAAGACAGAAAATGAAATAGCCCCTACCCTCAGGAAACTTACTTTCTAATAGAATAAGGGACAGAAAGTGCTTTGCAGACCAGAGTCATACAGTCCATATGTGTCAGAGGAAGGATTTGAATCCAGGACCTACTAGCTTCAAAGGTTAGCTCTTGATCCATTATATCAGAGGTATCAACTACATGACCCACAGCACTCCCAAGTGAAGCCCAAACCAGATTAAATTGTAATTGGAAAATATTTAATATGATAAATAAAAACGTAATAGAACATAGATAATGTTAATGTGTAGTTTTCTAAGTCAGTATGTGAGCTTTAGGGCATTATTATTATGCTATTATGTTTAGTGGCCCTCAGTTCTGCATGATATTATACTGCCTTCTTCACAGGTGACTCTTTATCCAAATCTACATTCACTGCAAGGAGTCAGGGTGGGGTTCAACCATTCCTAGGCACCTTCCTCTCCTTGGAGGTGATAAATGCTATGGGCGTTAACTTTAATTCCTTGTCAAATGAATGAATGAGTTTTCCCTCTTGCTGCCTCTTAAAGGTCAGTGTATACCAACACTTGTTGGGAAATGTACCTATCCATCTGTGTTTCTTCTCTGCAGCCAGTTCAAGGCTTTGATTACGCCAAACAACATCTCGGCCAACAAGGAGCTGATGAAGAGGTCATCCCGGTGACCCAGGAAACAGTGGTCCTGCCCCTCCCGGTCAGAGACGCTCCTGCCTCCCAGGAAAGAGAGACTGCCCAAGACGGAAGTACCATTAAAACAGCCCAGTCCACAGAAACGAGGAAGAGGTATGCACATAGGGCACACTGCCCCCTCCAAAAGTGACGTGGACAAATAAATGATAGGCAGGACCTCCAAGTTTTTATACATAACATACAAACCGTCTCGCCGTGGATTAATTCCACAGGGATAGATAGCCAAAAATGGGGTGTGGTAGGAGAACAAATGACCAGTTATGAACAAACCACCCCAGGATTTTTAGAAAACAAAGATTTCATGCTGTATGGGTTGGTAAAAGCAGCTTTTTCTGGCCCTGACCGACCCAGCAGGAGTTTTCCTGCTGAATGTCAAACTGAAAGTAAATTTCCCCAGGCAGAACTACACATCCCCCATCACATTCTGAGACTGGTTTTTTTGTTCCCAATGGCACTTGATGAATTCTTTGAATTCTGAAAAAGATCCTAGGTGGGATAGTTGACTATCCCTGTACAAAAAGACACTTTGCAGAGTCCTTCCACTGGTGATAAAATGCCAGGCAGGAGGGATTATTATGCTCCATGTAACAAATCAAGGTCCTGTATGTATAGGATGAGGTAATGAGAGAAGAGACAAAGGAGAGAGACATAGTGAAGAGTGTGAGAAAATAAGGAGAGAAAGAACACTTTCAGCCAAGCAGATTGGGGAGGGCTTCATGGAACAGGTGGAAAGTGTGTGGCACCATAAAGAAAGTAAAGAATTCCAAAAGGCCAATGAGACCAAGGAGATGGCACATTCCTCGTTATGATCTCACGACCAGTGATTACTATGTGGCTGGTCGATGGTGGAAAGTGATGGATAGATGTGGCATATTCCACTAGAAAAGCAGTTTGAAAAGAAATGGCTGTGGTCATTAACTTTAATTCAGCTCTTACCATTTAACAGCATGGGTGAGTTTAATTCCTTCATAACCAAGGGAGTGAACTTGAATTCCACATTTTCAGTATGGCAGTAAGGATAGGACAGGGATGGAGCCTAGTCCTGTGATTTCCAGGGAAATGAAGAACACCAATGCCACTCGGCACCTTCTTTTCATCAAACAGTCTCAGAGAGTTGGCCAGATCACTGAAGGGTTATGACCTACTTATGTAAATGGCATTACTTTCTAGCACCGCCCCCCCCAATGGCTTTTCTGCTATCATGTAGATGGGTTCGAAAAATATCTCAAATTGAAACGCCGAAGTGTTTCAATCAAGTTTCCTCCAGACCAGTGGTTCTCAACCTTCCTAATGCCATGACCCTTTAATACAGTTCCTCATGTTGTGGTGACCCCCAACCATACAATTATTTTCGTTGCTACTTCGTAACCGTAATTTTGCTACTTTTATGAATCTATCTGACATGCAGGATGTGTTTTCATTGTTACAAATTGAACATAACCCACAGGTTGAGAACTGCTGATCTAGACTTTGTCTGTAACTAATCAAAGGATCAGTTTAAAAATGGAGCTTTGCTGAGACTTGTTGGCTCACACCTTCCCCAGGGCATAGAATCAGCTAAGTTCTATTGTGGATAAGATTGCTGTACTTGGAGACTTGAGTTCAAATCCAGCCTTAGACACGTACTGGTTGTTGGACCCTGGGTGAGTCCCTTAATCTCTCCTAGCCTCAGTTTCTCCACCTGTAAAGTGAGAGTAACAATAGCACCCACCTCACAGAATTGTTATAAGAATCAAATGAGGTGGTATTTGTAAAGCGCTTTGGAAATCTTAGGGTGCTACATAAATGCTCACTATTGTTTTTAGAGACAGTTATTTGGGGTTTTTTATAGCAGTGCACCTAAGAATATTTTGAAAAGCATCAACCACTTTACAAATGTCAGGCATATTATACCTTTATATATATATGTATATGTGTACATATATGTATACATGCATACATACAATATACACATATGTGTACATTATATCTAAAATATGTAAGCATGTGCACGTACACACTGTGTGCGTGTGTGTGCGTAAACACTTTTCTTTCAGCTCCTGCTGGACTAGAATAAATAAGACCCCTCTATGTCCCCCTAGTACTCAGAGCAGGTGAGAATGTTAATAGAACATGAGAATATTTTTTCTCTCTCTGTTGATAATTGTGCCTAGCACGGTGCTCTACAGACAGCATGTAATGATATCTTTGCTGAATGAACAGAAGAATGATGTGTCTCCATAAGCCCATATGTGAGGGAATCTCTCTTCAGGGGTTATTTTGTTAATGGTTTCAAGACTTAATATTTATATCAAATTTGATGTTCATAACAGCCATGGTTGAAACTATGGGTATTATTATATCCATTGCAATTGCTTCCCAAATTGCTTCTTCTAATCTTTCCCTGCTCCAATCAATGCCCCACACAGCTGCCAAATGGATATTCCTAAAACATAAGAGGGACAATGTCACCTCCCTCTCTCCCCATGTAAAAATTCTCAGTGACTCCCTATTGCCTCTAGGATAAAATGTCAAATCCTCAGTGTAACATTTAAAATGCGCTCCACAATCTGACTCCCTCCTCCCTTCCCAGTCTCTTTTTATAACCACCTTTCTTTATGCCTTTTCCATTCCACATAAGCTGGCCTGCTCACTGTTCCCTAACTATCCATCTGTTCCCATTGTGGGCCTTGGTGACACCATTCTCTTCAGAATTAGGACAATAAAGAATAGAAAGCAGACAAGTTTCGTGTTACCTGGGCATCTCTGCCTCCCCTCCTCCTACCAAAGGAAAGAAACTCTTTTTGTGTGGGTGGAACGAGGCCCAGCAGGCCAGCTTCCACTCTTGTTCCACCCACTCCTGGGGAAAGCTGACCCAGGGACCAAGTGATGGCTAAGCTCAGATACAGCTCTGAGATGAAGGTCTTTCCACAGAGCAATAGATCAGAGCTTAGTCTGGGACTAAAAAGAGAAAAAAGCTCAGGCTCCTAATGAACCATGAACTGGTTCTCAATACAGAAGGACCAAAGGCAATAAAGAGGGGATGAAGGAAGATTTGGAAAGATCCCCCAGCCCTGGAGCTTCGAAGTGTGTGATGGCAAATTAGCCAGCTACAGCAGCACAGCCCAGAGGGAACTCTTAGCAGAAGAGCAGAGATGCCCCTTTTCCTTTTGTGAGCCTCTGCTTCCGTAGCTCTCAAATGAGGGGGCTGGAATGACTCATTAAATTTCTTCCATGGTTCACTCTCAGTCAGTCAACAAACACACATTTATTTGTTTGTTTTAAGACTGGGTCTTGCTATATCACCCAGGCCAGGACTGCAGGGACCACTCCTGGCTTGATCCCATTGCTGACCAGCATGGGAACTTTGACCGGAGCTAGTGCCCACCTCCTTAGATAGCCTGAACCCCACCAGACTTGGTGTGGACACCCAACTGGCATAGCCCACTGCAGCTCAGAACTCCCAAGCTCAAGCGACCCCCCAGCAGGAAGGAGCAGGAATTACAGTCATGCCCTATTGTGCCCGTTCAGCAAGCATTTATTAAATGCCTGCTGTGTACAGGTGAGAGGCAGCATAACGGAGAGAGAAGGTCTGTCTTGGAGTCAGGAAGAGCTGGGTTCAGTTTTCCCTTTGGAGCCCAAGCAAGTCACTTAGCCCCCGGTGTCCCAGGAAACTCTTTACAACTATAAATGTCAGAGCAAAGGCCGACATGCATTGTTAGAGGGATTTTCCTCACTAAGATCTTCCTTAAACCAGTGAAATCTTTATTTACATGTATGTGTGTATACACAGACATATATATACATATTCCACATACATACATATATCCACATAAATTATATACATATATATGCATGTTTATGTATATATACACATATGTGTTATGTATAATACACACATACACTTATAAATATGTACATGTATATATGTATAAATAAATGTATGCACGTATGTATGTATATGTATATATTTATTTTATGTGTGCACATATATTAATACAGGTATATATGTATTTATGTACATTTTTTATATATGCATTACACACACACACAGACATACGTATTTATTATCTACTTCCTTATCTGTAAGATAAGCCTGACTAGGCTAGGCGGCCCTAAGGTTCCTGTGATTCTGAATCACTTGAACCTCTATTGACTCTCTGTCCTCATCTTTAAAATTAAGGGGCTGCATCATTTGGTCAATTCAATCATGTTCGACTCTTCGTGACCCTGTGGACCATATTATCCTTGGTTTTCTTGGCTAAGATGCTGGAGTGGTTTACCATTTCCATCTCCCGTCAATTGAGGCAAGCTAAGTTTTAAGTGACTTGCCCAGGGTAACCCAGTTAGTGAGATCTGAGGCTTGATTTGAACTCAGGTCTCCCTGACTGCAGCCCCAGAGCTCTATCCACTGTGCCCTAGATGACTAATAATCGTTTCTATGGGGCTTTAAGGTTTGCAATGTGCACTACATGTGTTGTCTCATTGGATCTTGAAAACAACCCTGGGGAGGTAGATGTTATTATTGTTAGTTCCATTTCACAGATGAGGAAACTGAGACTTGAACAGGTGTGGGGAGCCTGCGGGCTTTGACTGAATCCAAACTTCAAGGAACAAATCCTTCATAAAAAATTTGTTCTGTAAAACCTGGATTCAGTCAAAAGGCTGCCCCACCTAAGCTTTAGGTGAATTGGCTCAGGTAGCGTTACATACAGTTAGTGTCTAAGGCAGGATTCAGATCCGTCTTCTTGATCCAAAGTCCCATGCTCCATCCACTATGGTTTCTTTCTAGGTCGAAGTCTGTGATTCCGTGCTGGGGGGCTGGGGGTGGTGGTGGGTGGGTGGGGGATGGTAGAGAAGCAAACAGCACACAACAAAATCAGCTTCCCCCCCTCCCCAACAAGAAGAATATGGAATGGCAAGGAGATGGCTGTGAACTGATTGGCCTTTGTGGCAGTGCCAAAGCTTAGAGTTTGGAAAGGTGGCTTAGAATGAAGCCCGTCTTGTTTACCGTTTCCATAGCCCCCGCAGGGTAATAAAGACAAATCGCACCGCAGCTGAGTCCCCTGAACTCCCTTTCAGAGCTGAGTGTTCGTGAAACACTTGTCCAGGCTCTGGCGTGCATGTGTGTCCGTGTGTGTGGGCGCACTCAAGTGTTCTCTTGTGTGAGGTCAGAGTGTAAGTGTGTGCCCCTCTGGCTGATGGAGGGGCCAAGCATCTAACCTTGGGATGGTTGGCTCCGGCAGAAACTTACCGCCTCCCTTGTTGCCATGGTTACCTCCAGCAGGTCGCCCAGCGAGAACGGCTCGGTCCTTAGCAACGAATCAGGGAAGCCCAGTCCCGGGAGGCCATCGCCCCAGAACGTGACAGCGACAGCCACAGCCCAGCAGCAGAAAGTGTCGAGAGAGGAAGGAAGGAAACGAAATGGTGAGAGGGGAGCCCGGGGGTCGGGGCTTCACCCCGCCCTGCTGCCATGCCCCCTCCCTGGAACACTCCTGCCCCACTCCCAGAGCTCCCGAGAGTTTTCATTATAGCTGCCCCATCAGGGAATCGTGACAAAAATCATCACCTTACCTGTGAGCGAATCGAGGTCTTGTGGCTAATAAGGGTCAGAAGGGGTCACCCAGTCAACATTCTTTCCACCACACGTCGCTGCCTTCTCAGGGGCACATGAGTATCACAGACACTCCCCACCCCATAAAGGCGTCTGCACTCACATACATCCCTACCACAGTCTCCAAATTAATTGTAGTTGTTTTTATATGTAAAATGATAGATGAGGTACCAAACTTAGAGATATTAAGATTTGGGTTCAAATGCTGCTTCAGATCCTTAGTGACCCTGCGTGAGTCACATAAACTCCTTGGACCTCCAAGGAGTTGGAAAATGAGGAGGTTGGGCTAGCTGGCTTCTCAGGCCCCTCCTAGCTCCAGGATCCCGTCTACACACATGGTGTCTCTTCCAATGGTATAGACGCCCCTTAAGGGTAGGGGCCTTTTCAGTTTTGTGTCTGGATCCTTGGCCCCTGGCATGGTGCCTGGCATACAGTAGGCACTTACTAAATGTCGATTGTTTCCCAAAGAGATGCATCCTCCCACTGGGGGAGGGCACGGGAGGTGTACTTCCTCACCATTACTGCCACATGGACACAGACTCACACCAGAAATGCACACTAGTCTTATGTAGATATACATGCCACATGCATACCCCTACCATCGTGGCATTTGCAGCCATAGATACCCCTACTACTTAGTCAGCCAGCCAGCAAACATTTATGAAGCACTGACTGTGTACCAGGCATTACACTAAGCACTATGGTTACTATGGTTACAGTCCTCAGTTTCAAGGGGCTTACATACTAATGGGGGAGGGGTTACAATACATAGAAAGGGGCTGGCAAGGGAGGGTGTAGGAGCAAGGTGCCCAAGAGGGAAAGGGACAAGGCAGACAGGTCTGGAGAATAAGGAGCACAGTGGGCAGAGAAATAAGCCTTTGAATGAAGGTTCCTGCTAAGAAGTCACTAATGAGAGGAGGGGGCGGCCACAGGGATGGAGGCATCTCTAGAGTAAGAAAGTCACTGGGGCAGAGAGTCAGGAGCAGAGCTGGGAGAA
>CM053583.1:29807120-29853067 GCA_028627135.1 Pseudochirops cupreus | reverse complement strand
TTCTGAAAGGTCTTATCTACCTTCCAAAGTCACTGTATTTACTGCCTTTAATTTGACTCATCTTTTGGGCTACACTTAGTGACAGAATGATACAAGCTGCGTGTTTCTGGGTAATTTAAGTAGCATCTCAGTCTGGTAAAATGGGGGTAGGGTGGACAGGGGCAAAAACACAAATAAATTGCCATTACATTCATATTTTACGTAATACCCAGAACGTATTTTCTTCCTAAATTAGCCACTTGCTTCCTTGTGGGAACAGGGGGCGTAATGTATCTCTTGCCAAGTTGCCCTTAAATACATTTTCAATCTTTTGGTTATTTAAACGGGATATACTTTAAAAAGAAGCAAATCACAAGGATACAGCTGGGGCCCAGAATCCTTCTGTCACTCAGTTACGGGAGAGGCAAGGCAGATCTCAGCAATCAGAACTGAAGAGTCTGTTAGATTGGGAATATTCACTTCACTAGCATTTAGGCAGTCAGTCGGTGGGTATTCATTGAGCCCCTACTGTGTGCCAGGCAATATACTCAGTACTACAGATAAAAAGAAAGGCAGAATATGTGTGTACATGTATACATAGACAGAGGGCACAGGATCAGTTGAATAGGAGGGGATGATATCTAAAAAATAAAATTAAGAGATGAGAGAGGAATATATTGGGAGAAGGAGACAGAGGGAGATAGAATAGGGTAAAGTATCTCATATAAAAGAGGCAAGAGAAAACTGTTACAATAGAGAGGAAGAGCAGGAAGGTAAAAGGGAATGGGTCAACATTACTCTCATTGAATTTGGCTTGAGGAGGGAATAACATACACACTCATTTGGGTATCTTATCCTACAGGAAAGTAGGGAGAAGGGAATAAGAGAGGGAGTGATAGAAGGGAGGGCAGATTGGGGGAGAGGGTATTTAGAAGCAAACACTTTTGAAAAGAAACAGAGTCAAAGTAGAAAATAGAATAAATGGGGGATGGGATAGTATGGAAGGGAATATAGTCAGTCTTTCACAATATATCCACACGTCTTGTGTAACTACACATGTACAACCTATATTGAATTGCTTGTCTTCCCGGTGGGGGAGGGAGGGTGGATGAGAAGGGAAGAAGGGAAATAATCTGGAAATCAAAGTTTTAAAAACAAATGTTAAAAAAAATTATTTTTCTACATGCAACTGGGAAATAAGGGTATAGAAATCCAACTTGTCCTCCTAGAAAGTTAGAGGGGGAATGAGGGAGGGTATAAGAGAGAGCAGATTGGGAGAGGGGGTATTCAGGAGGCTCGCTATATTGGGGGGGTAAGGGAAAGACAGGGAGAAAATCTGTAACTCAAAACCTTGTGGAAATGAATGTTGAAAACTAAAAATAAATAAATAATATATATTTTTTTAAAAAATAAAGGCAAAAAAAGAATAGTCCCTGATCTCAAGGAGTTCACAGTCTTAGACACTTGACACCTATGAGACTACAACCAAACAATTATGGGCAAACAAGTTATACCCAGGATAATTTGGGGGTGATCTCAGAAGGAAGGCAATAAGGTTAAGGAGGACTGGAAGAGGCCTTCTTGCAAAGGGTGGGATTTCATTTATTTATTTACTCATTTAATTTTATTTATTTATTTTTGATGAGGCAATCAGGGTTAACGACTTGCCCAGGGTCACATAACTAGCAAGTGTCAAGTGTCTAAGGCTGGCTTTGAACTCAGGTCCTCCCGACTCCAGGGCCAGTACTGTATCTACTGTACCACCTAGCTGCTGCAGAGGGTGGGATTTTAGCTAAGACCTGAGGGAAGCCTGGGCAGCCAAGAGGTGGAGATGAGGACAGAGCATTCCAGGCATGGAGAATAGCCAGGGAAAATGCCTGGAGTCCAGAGATCCAGAGATGGGTTAGCTCATTCAAGGATTCACAAAAACACCAGTCAGTATCACTAGATTGATCAGAATGGAAGAAGGAAGGAGGTGCAAGAAGGAGTCAGGTTATGAAGGGCTTTAAAAGCCAAACAGAAGATTTTGGTTTTGATCTGAAAATAATAGGGAGCCCCCTGGGTGTGTTTTGGAGAAGGGGATGACATGGTCAGACTTGTTCTAGGTCAACTTGACAGCTCAATGGCATAGGATCGGCATGAGGCAGGGAGAGCACCTGGAAGGCAATGACCATAGACGAGAAAGAGAGAAGTTCTGTTGAATTATGGGAATGGACAGGGAAATAGATAGGGTCTCCATAAACTGGCCTTTCAGGGTTGTTGGTGGGGAAAGTATGTGTTACTTTTGCCTAAAGTCAATCAAACTATGAAATCATCTGAGAAGGAATGATGTATGATTGGAAATGTGGCATGGCAGATAGAGCTCAGAGCTTAGCATCAGGAAGACCAGTTAACTTTGATATCTAAGTCTAGATAAAATATAGCCCATCATTTTGTTGAATGAATCACTGCTTTGTAAGTGGAAGTACCATGATATAAATGAATGAATGAAGTGTTCATTAAGGTCTTACTATGTGCCAGGCAGTCTCCTAAATACCAGAGATAAAATACAAGTAAGCAAGATAGGCTTTGCCCTTGAGCAACTCATATCCTAATAGGAAAAGACAACACAATTAAGGGGAGCTAGGGAGGTAGGGGAGAGTTATGTTATATTGCAAATCATGCCATGATCTCAGGGTCCCCGGGGGCCAATCCCAAATTCCAGCAGGAGGATGAGGTGAATGATGACCAGAGTGCAGGCACACAATTTCAAAATGGTGGCCAAGTGGTTTTAGTGGGCTGCTTCCAAATAAGGCAAGGCCAAAGTTGGCCTGTGTAGTCAACTGTGCTTGCCCTAGAGTCAGGGAGAGCTGGATTTGAACTCTGGCTGCTCCATTTACAAGCCGCCCATGGCCCCATGGGCTTCTTTCTCATCTCTGCTCCATAGAATCCCTCCCTCTTTCAAGGCTTAGCTCAAGAGCCACCATCTTTTAGAGACTTTCTTCATCCTCCCAATTAATAGTACTGCCCCCTCCTCCGAAATGACTTTGTGTATCTTTTTAGTTTTCTCATATGTGCACAAGTTGATTCTCTTGTTAAAACATAAGCTCCCTGAGGAGCTCCTCATTTGACAGATGAGGAAACTGAGTCCCAAGTAGTGAATGCCAAGGTCATCCAACTACTAGGTATCTAAGGTAGGAAAAGAATCTGGGACTCCTGACCTCAAGTCTAGTCCACCAGTCTGCCTGTCCCTCTTCTCCCTCACCTCCTCTGTAAAAGCTCTCATTCTCCACAGCACAGAAGGCCATTACCATTCCATGACTGCCCAGAACACTCTCAGACTGCCCATCAGTCATCCCTTGCCCTCGCTCTCTTTCTCCATGACTTCCTCCCCTTTGTTTATTCAATCATACATCTTCTGGTGGCATCTCTCATACCACATCTTGCCCACCAACTACCCTGGAGTGAAGTCATTTGTATTTTTCCTCAGTGCCTGTGAGCGACGAAGAGGAAGGTGCGGGTCTCTTTGATAGCACGGGTAAGCCTGTGGCCGATCCATTCGACACGTCCTCGGGCTCAGTACAGCTGATTGCTATCAAGCCAGCCATGCTGGCCCCTGCCCACCCGGCATCTGAACGGAGCCAGGAGTCAGCCATCATTAATGGAGAGGTAAGGGCTTCAGGGAGGCGCTGACAAAAATCAATCCTCAGACTCGAGAGAACCAGGGGAGGGGAAGGTTGTTTCTGAATAACTACACAGGTACCTTTTTTTTTCAATGGGGAAGGTCTAGACCTGTGTTGATTTATAGTTGATTTAGAAATATGGCCAGAATGAGAGATAAACAGGTCTTTCTTCTCCATATTTCTCTTTCTTCTGGTTCGTTTTTGTCTTTGGTGACCGAGTTCTGTGAGACCTGTGCAGTTCCAGGGAGTGGGGTGGCCTGGGGCTATCTGTCTGCATGTGTACATGCGTGTGTGTGCATGTGTGTGTACACACACACGGACATAAGCATATGTATATACATATCTATGTATGGCTACGCATGCATACATGTATACATATATAAACACATGTACATATATATGTACATGTGTTTATATATATATATATATATATATATATCTGGCTCTAGATCATGTCATTCTCCTACTCAGTAAACTCTAATGTTTCCCCTTTACCGTTAGGATCAAATGTAAATCCTCTTTTGGGCATGCAAAGTGTGTGTGTGTATGTGTGTATGTAACCCAGTTATCCCTTCCACCTTGTGGGGATTAGGGATGCAGTGCCCCCACAATCTGGAACATTCCTTGTAAAATGTTTTGGTGGCCCTTCATACCAGAGGAGAAGTCTGAATTACTATGGTATTTAAAAGATGAAGTGTGTTGATATTATATGATACTATACATATATTTTATGCATTTCTGAGTTTCTAAACTTTTTCTGTGTCATCTGCTGGCCTTCATGTGTCATCTGTAGCTTCTGTAAAACTTTCCCCAAATTCCCATTTAATTTTGTATACTGACCCACCATATATTAAGGCCACAGTGGGGAAAGCCATGATATGGAAAGTCACAATTTGGGAGGGATAACAGTACATATGCATATATACACATATAACATATATATATATATACATATATATATGTATATATACTTGTGCATATACAGTTCCAGACCACCCCACTCCATAATAAATATACATACGTGTGCATACATGCACACAGACGCACTCATATGTATTGCCAGGGACCTGTGACTTTGTTTATGAAAGCTGTTTCAAATCAAGTCCAAAAGCATTTATTAAACATTTACTGTGTGCCTGGAATTGTACCAAGCCCTAGAGATTTTTTAAAAGGCAAAAGCAATCCCTGCTATCAAGGAACTCATGTTATAACAGGAGATGCAACATGAAAATTTCTAGGCACAAAAACTATAAATACAGAGTAGGCAGAAGGTGAGCTCAGAGGGAAGGCAGCTGGAAGCAGCTGGGAGGGACCATGAAAGGTCTCTAAATAAATTAGAATCAGAGCTGAATCTTGAAGGAAGCCAGGGAAGTTGAGTTAGAGGTGAGGCAGGAAAGCATCCCAGGTATAGGGAATAGCCAAGGCAAAGACACAGAGGTAGGAAATGAGGCATCCTGTGCAAGAAGCAACAAGTATGTGGAGTAGTATAGTGTTATTGTAGAATGTGTAGCAGGAAGTAAAATGTAAGAAAATGGGAAAGGAAAGAATGATTTAAGTTGAAAAAAAAAAAGAAAACAAATGACAAACAGAAGTTATGTTAGATCCTGGAGGTGATAGGGAGCCACTGGAGTTTATTGAGTGGGAGAGTATCAAAAAAAAGAAAGAAAGAAAGAAAATCACTCTGATGACTGAGGGGAGAATGAATTTGAGGGCAGAGGGACTTGAAACAGTTAAACTATGTAGAAAATTATTGCAATAGACCTGGCAAAAGAAGATATAGTGTAAAGTAGGATGGTGACTGTGTATGTAGGGAGAAATAAAAATATACTCTAGATATCCTGAAGTGAGAAGTAATAAGATATGACAACAGATTGGGGTAACTGAGAGTGAGGGATTGAGGATTTCACTGAGGTTACAAGCACATGGTAGTGCTTCTCAACAGTAATAGGAAAGCTGGGAAGAGGCGAAGGTTGAAAAGGAAAGTTAATGATTTCCGTTTTGGACATGCTGACTTTGAAATACCTATTTCAGACATCCAGTCCAAGATGTCCAAAAGGCATTTGGTGATAAGGGCCTGGAGCTCAGGAGAAATAATAGGGCTGGATATATGACCTGGGAATCAGTTACTTAGGGATGATAGATGGATAGTTGGGTGCTGATGAGACCACCAAGTACTTGTACACTTTGTATAGAGGGATAAGAAAGGAGGGTCCAGGGCAGAGCTTGGAGGGCATCCATATTTTCAGTAAGATACTTCCTTCAGCAATGCAGAAAATGACTGCTTGCCAATTTGGAGTCTTAGAGAGTCACCAGGAGCACTGAGAGGTGTATTAGAAAATGCCCTTGAACCCAGGTCTTCCTAATTCTGAAAGTCAGAGCTCTATTCACCACCCCACACACATTCTCTCTCTTCCTCTCTCTCTCTCTCTCTCTCTCTCTCTCTCTCTCTCTCTCTCTCTCTGTCTCTCATTATGTAAACTAATACCCCATTGATGATTATAGAGTATACCCCTGGGCTAATCTAAGCTGCCAAGCCACACCAAAAAATTGTGTTAGGTGACTTTAAAAATGCATTTTCTACTATAGATCTGAATCTTCATCAGAAAATACAGTGTTTATTAATAACATGTAGCAATAATGACCAAGCTTTGAGCCAGAGAAAAGCTAAGTATGTAAGCATATGTTGTCAAACTGACTTTTTTCTCTTTCTCTTTACTTTTTGTTACAAGGAGGGGCTTGCTGAGTAGAGGTATGGGAGGGATACATTTGGAAATTAAAATGATATAAAAACCAAAGATGTTTGTTTGAAAAAATTATTTTAAAAAACCCAAGACATCACTGTCAAAATAGACTAACGTAGAGTTGTTCTGCTGCAGAACCGTCTAGTGATAACTGACTAATGATGGACATGGTACTGGATCAGGGGTCAGGAAGACCTACGTTTGAGTCCCATCTCAAATACTCAGTGGCTGTGAGTGTGGGGAAAGCAGTCACCTGATCACCCGGACACTTGCCCTCCTCATCTATAAAGTGGAGATAGTAGTGGCACCTGCCTGCCAAGGTTACATGGCCAAATGAAGCAGCGAGGTGGCTCAGGGGAGGGAGCACTGGTCCTGAGGTTGGGAAGACCTGAGTTCAAATCCAGCTTCAGACTTGTACTGACTATGTGACCCTGGGCAAGTCGATTCACCTCTGTCTGTAAAACAGAGATAATAAAAGCACATACCTCCCAAGGTTATGAAAACAAGCGAAGGTCGTATTTGTAATGTGCTTTGTCAACCTTCAGGTGCCATATTATGATTAAAAGGGATAATAATGTGTGTTAAAGTGTTTTCTTATGTCAGTGTGCTATAGAAATGTTTCTATTGCCACTTGCTGTAAACTATATAATACTTGAGAGTTTACAGGGTACATTGTATATTAATACGTTAATACTCTTAAAAATTATTCCATTTGATCCTCACAATGCTGACCCCAAGAGGCAAGTTGCACTCGGGCTCCTTTTTTGGGTGAGGAAACTGAGGGTCACTGAAATGGAATGATTTGCCCAGGCTCACTTGGCTAGTTAGTGGCTGAGTTGAGAGTGGAACCCCCTCTCCTAGTTCCTGGAACTTGGAATCAGGATAACTCAGGTTCAAATCCCACTTTATACACTAATTAGCTATGTTACTTTGAGCAAGTGAGGGTGAATTCGATGGCCTCTAAACCTTTGATCCTCTCATCTATGGCCTGCATTCAGGCCCACCATGATGGACCCTTTGAGTGTAGGCCAATCCCCTGATAACCCAATTATCTGTTCTTCCATCAGCTATCACACACGGCTTATCTGTCCATTTGATGGCTGTTTGTCATGATAACAAATTCAAAATCCCTGTTCTGAATGTAATTGCTTAATTCAATACACATCCCATTTTCTGTTTGCTTTCCATCTACAGGCCCAATTCCCTATAACCAAAGGACACGAGATAAAGATTTTCTCAGAAATTGCGACTCACTACCTAATTATAGTTTATTATAGTGGAAAGGAGTGGACATTACTTGTCATCCAAACTCCTCAGGGAAGGACTGCTTTTTTGTCTTTGTATTACCAGGGCTTGCAATGCCTGGGGCATAGAGTAAGGATTAGGGATAAGGTCTGAACCTATGACTTCATAGGGAACTCAGAGAGGAGGAAACTCCCTACATCCATGCAGGTTAACGCCTGTCTGTGTCTTAATAATGTCTTTTACAGCAGATGTGTCAAACCCTTGGGAAGCTCCAAGGCTGTTAGTGGGACTGAAGCAGATTAAAATGTAATTGAGAAATGTTAATAAAATAAATTAAAATAGGACACAACACAGGCAATGTTGACTTGTGGTTTCCTAAGTCTGTAGGCAGCCTGCAGAGATCTGTTTCTACTGGAATTTGAAGACCCTGTGTTAGAGAATTGCCTCCGGATACCGAGAGGTGGAAGGGTTTATCATAGGCAGAATTGAATTCAGGCCTTCTTAGTTTCAAAGTCAGAAATCTACCCGCTATTAGCAGGTGCCTAATAAATGTTTACTGACTGATTGGTGTATGGATTTGGAGCTGGAGGGAACCTTTAAAGTCATTATATTATATTTATTATATTTGTTATATTATATTTATCATATCATATCATATCATATTATATTATGTTATAATGTCATTACATAAATGAGAAAACTCAAACCCAGAGCAGTTAGGGGACTTGCCCAAGGTCACACAGGTAATAAGTGGCAGGGCAGGATTTGAACCCAGGTCCTCTGAAAAGTCCAGCACTTTTCTACTATAAGTGAGAAGAATAAAGTAAGTCCCAATTGGGGTCACCATAGTTCCTATTTATATCATGCTTTACAACAATCTGATCTATTATCTCCATTTTACAGATGAGGAAACAGGCTCAAAGAAGGAATTTGCCCACAGCCACACAAGTAGGAAATAGGAGAGCTGAGATCTGAACCCAGTTTTTCCCCACTGCTCAGTGCCGCTTCTCAGTGCACAGCTACAGGAGGATAGCTACAGGAGGGTGAAAACATCCCGTATCATGTTTGAATTGTCATAGAAAGGACAAAAATGCGCTCTGAAAGGCAGTGCACTATATAATGAGTGGGTGGAGAGCTGGCCTCAGAGTCAGAGGCCCGGGTTCAAGGTCAGCCTCCGGTACAGATTAGCTGTGTGACCGTGAGCAAGCCACTTAACCTTCCATTGCCCTCAGCCAGGTCTCCAGGATTACAAATTGCAAAGCAGGTGCTGATTTTGCTGTGGTAGAAGGAATTTCCTCCCCAGAAATTCCTTGAGCTCACAGGTTTGAACCAACAACTAAAACTGCCGGGCAGCGTCTGGGGAGATGCCCCGGCGGGCTGACTCAAAGCCTCGCACACCTGCTCGGTCACACTCCTGAGAATCCGCTCCCTCCGCAGGTGAACAAGGCCCTGAAACAGAAGTCTGACATCGAGCATTACCGCAACAAGCTGCGCCTCAAGGCGAAGCGGAAAGGCTATTATGACTTCCCGCAGGTGGAGGGGAACAAGGCTCTGACCGACAGAAAGATGTACGAGAAAGCCCCGAAAGACATCGACCGCGTCTTGGATCCCGAGCCCGAGGCACCCTCTCCCTTTGGCGAGCCTAAAAACAGGTAAGGCGGTCTGCTGTTGGCTTGAAGCCCGGGGACGTCATCCCTGTGAAAGAGACAGCAGGTGCCCGCAGCGATGCCGGCAGCGTGAGCTAGGCGCTCTCTCTCCTGTATCAGGGATATTGATTGGGACACAGGGGGTGGGAAATTCAGGGCTCGGTGGTGTGTGTTTGCAGGAGAATGAATGGAAGGAAGAGACCAGAAGGATGTGAGATTGAACTCTGTACATGCTTTGTTTCAGCGCGATGTGAAGGATAGTCACGAGGAGGTGGTTTGGCCAATCGGGAGATGTTTTCAGGGCTGGAGGAAGATGGAATAACTCTAGGTTTCTTCTGTGGCCCAGTGGAAAGAGCATCCAATTTTCAGGGACTCCCGATTGCCAGTCTGCTATATCTGGCATCGAGAGCCCTTCTAAATCCGGCTCCAGTGCATGTCTCCCCCTCACTCACTCACTCAGAGGCCCACTGGCCATTCCTTGGCAGCGATAGCCCATCTTCCTCCTCCTTGACTCTCCCTCCCTCCTTAGAAACTCTGCCTTTAAAATTCAGGGCAAATGCCTACAGGCAGCTTTTCCCAAATCCTCCCAATTCTTAATGCTCCTATCCTGGAATTGCTTTGTGTTTATTTGGGTATATCTTGTACTTTTGTGCATGTGTTATTCACCTCTTGTAGAAATTCTATGAGAGCAGGGACCATTTTTAATTTTGGGGAGCCGGTGCTTGACCTAGTGCCTGGTATGCAGTAGGAATTTAATTAATGCTTATTGGATTAGATTGGAATCAGAGGATCTAGGTTTATATCCTGGCTCTGCCATTTACTAGCTGGGTGATCTTGGGCAAATCATTTACTATCCCTGGACCTTAGTTGTCTTATCTGTAAGAAATAATTGACTACTCCTGGGCCTCAGTTTCCATATCTGTAAAATGAAAGGGTTGGATTAGAATGTGTTTGAGGTTCCTTCCAGCTTGCAATTTGTCTTCCTTTGCTGTTCAGTTGTTTTAATAACCTGCTCCCTGCCCCCCACACACACTCCTCCAAGAACAGGAAAATTTCATCCATCAAATCTCGTGAGCCTCCTGCCTGAGGTTCGGTGCTGGGCCAAGTGTCTACTTTTCTAGAACGGGTTTTTTCTCTGATGTGCAAACATGTCATAAATTGGAAACAAAAGGTACAGAGAATTCAGTGCTAACATTATCTCCTGGGTTTCAGGCAGATAGTTTGCACTTACATCTTCTTGAGCTGAACTTTAGGACTATTCATTTTGTGGAAATGTAAAATTCCCTCTGGAAGAGTGTACATTGCAAGAGCAAAAAACAAAACAAAACTTTTCTCTGAAACCCTTTACAAAGAATAAAAACTCCCATTGAATGGAAACTCCTTGAGGGCAGAGGCAGTGTTGTATTGAGCAGAGGCGTTGTAACTGCTTATTGAGTCAAGTCAGACTGAACTGAATTGAAGCCATCAGTCAGTCAATCAACATTTATTAAGTGCCTATATTTATGAGCACTTGAGTGGGGTTTTACTTGGAGTGACAAGTATGTTCAGAGTGCCTGGGGGTGGATAGAGATTGAGAACAGAACAGAATAGGTAGGGATAATGTTGGGTCACAGAGATTTCCAGTTGTGTCTGCAAAATACAACTGAATATCTCATCAGCTAATCAATAATCATTTATTAAGCATTTACTGAATCCAGGCATCCTTCTAAACACTTGGGACACAAAAAAGGGCAAAAAAGCTATCCCTGCCCTCAAGAATTCTAATGGGGGAGATGTCCTATAAATAACTAGGTACATGTGAGATAAATACAGATAGAAGATGAATTCAGAGGGGAAATGCAAATGGTTGCAGGGAAAGTGGGGCTGGGACTCGAGGAAAGGTCTGAGCAGAATCTTGAAGAAAGTCAGGGAAGAAACATAGAAACAAAGATGAAAAGGGAAGACATTCCAGGCATGAGGCACAGCCATTACAAAGGAATGGAGTCCAGACATGGAGAGTCACATGTGAGGACCAGCGAGCAGACCCAGGGTAGCTATGTCATGGAAGGAATATGTCAGAAGGAATAAGTAAAGGGCAAGGAGGCTGAAAAGGTAGGAAAGAGCAGTTTTCGATGTGCTTTGAATGTCTACCAGAGCACTTTATCTTAGGTCTTGGAGGACATAAGGAGCCATTGAAGTTTGTTGAGTCATATGATCAGAACTATGCTTCAGGAAAATCATTTTGGTAGCTGAGTGGAAGATGGAGCAGAGTGGAGAAACAAAAGGCAGACTGAATAATTAGAAAGCTATTGCCATAGTTCAGGTGAAAGGTGATGAGGCCAGTAGGTCCATGGTTATGTAAATGCAGAAGAGATTTTCACAATGGATTGTATGTGGTGACTGGGGTCAACCCAGAGTGAAGGGTCAATGATAACTCTGAGGTTGCAAACTTGGGTAACTGGGAAGATGATGATGTTCATCCTTCATTCTTGAAGACGACCAATGACATCATGAGGGTGATGTCTTGACTTATTCGTGAATTGGATTTGAGTGAGGCAGAGATGTGCAAAGTCATCAGTCTCACTCTCTCCTCCAGAGTCATAGAAATCCAGTCATAAGACCAGATCAAGCTTAGCCTTGAAGAAGAATTGAGAAAATATGGATCACTAGAAAGAGGCCTGGCTTTGGGATAGGGGACCTGGGTTCATATCCTTCCTCTGTCCTTTACTACTTCATGTGACCTCAGGCAAGTCACCCCATCTCTCTGACCCTCAGCTTCCTCATCTGTGAAGTAAAAGTGTTGGGCTAGATGGCTTTGGGTCTCTTCCAGCTCTAAATATCCCTTCTTTGCAGAGTTGGGGAACCATGGGTGTAGAACATTGCACATGGTGTGTGGGTGGGTTGGTTTGGCTGAAATGCTTCCCCTAGCCCCCTGCCCCTTTTTCTTTTTTCCTTACAAAGGATGGCTTGCTAGGTAGGGTAGAGGGAGCGATACATTGAGGAGTAAAGATGTTCCAGAGTTAAAATATGCCAATAAAAAGGAAATAAATGGGTGATGTAATGAATAAAATAAGCATAGCTTTGGGATCCAAGATCTATTAGGACAACCAAGAGGCTTGGCCTAGATGCTTCTCCCTAGGAGGGATAGAGTATTTACCAGCTCAAGTGAGCCTTTACTCACTATGGAAATAACCAGAGTTATAAAACCAAATTGGAAAGCATTGCCTCCACTTCACAAATCGAATCAATGCGATTTTACTTTCAATAAAGAAAAGAAAAAACTCTTAAACTAGTGCCCAATTTACCGTGACACTAATTAGGCTTGGTTGGTGTAACAAGTTATTGCTACAGAATGACATTGAGAAAGTTTTTACGATGTATGGGCCATAGTGTTGAAGAAAATAGATGATGAGATACAGATTTCATTGCAAGACCTGTTCAGTTAAGTACAAGTGTCTATTAAGTGCCTACTATATGGTAGCACCATAGTGCCTAGAGTGCCAGGCCTGGAGTCAAGAAATTCAAATCTATCCTCAACACTTACCAGCTGTGTGACCCTGGGCAAGTCACTTCACCCTGTTTGTCTCAGTTTCCTCATCTGCAAATTGAGCTGGAGAAGGAAATGGGCAAACCACCCCAGTATCTTTGTCAAGATAACCCCACATATGGTCACAAAGGCTGAAAAACAACAAAATATGCCAGGTACTCCTCAAGGTATTAGAAAAAAAGAGGCAAAAAGCAAACAGTCTCTTCCCTCAAAAAAGCTTACAGTCTACTGAGGGAAAATAAACTAAAATAAACTAAAAATAAAGCAGTTTCTGGGAGGAATAGTAATCAGGATTAAGAAGGACCCGCTTTTGGAGACAGCCTTTGACCTGCGCCTTCGCGCTAGGGATTGTAGGAGATGGAGCTGAGGAGGTAGAGCATGTAGACATGGTGTCTATAATTAGAGCTGGAGTGGATTGAAATCGTTAATTTATGCCCAAGTAGAAATGTATCTACCTGGTAGGTCTAATCCATTGGGATTCATGTGAAAAATCAATTTGAAAGACGACCATAAAGCATTAACTCTAAAAATGAGGTAGAGAGAAGTGGGGAGAAGGGAAGGAAGGAAAGGTGGGAGGAAGGGAAGGAAGGAAAGAAGGAAAAACAGAGGGAGAAAGAAAAGATGGAAGGAAGGGAAGGAAGGAAGAAAGGAAGAAAGAGAGAATGAAAGAGAGAGGGAAGAAGGAAGGAAGGAAGGGTGGAGGGAAGAAGAGAAGGAAGGAAAGAAGGAAAAACAGAGGGAGAAAGAAAAGATGGAAGGAGGGAGGGAAGGAAGAAAGGAAGAAAGAGAGAATGAAAGAGAGGGAAGAAGGAAGAAAGGAAGGAAGGAAGGAAAGGAAGGAAGGAAGAAAAAGGAAAGAAGGAAGGAAGGAAGGAGGGAGGGAAGGAGGGAAGGAAAAAAGGAGGGAAGGGAGAAAGGAAGGGAGAAAGGAAAGAAGGAAGGAAAGAAAGAGGGAGGGAAGGGAGGAAAGAAGGGGGAAAAGGAAGAACGATGAATCATAGATTTAGAGCCAGAAGCCACCTGAGACCCAGGTTGATTAAGTTACTTGCCCAATGTCACAAGAGAAAACAGGAAAGCTGGGGTCTCATCTCAGACTTTTGGTGGTTATTTGAAAATCCTGGAGTCTATTCCTCCTAGTCACAAAATAACCTACTTAAATGTCAATTGCGAATCCCAGTGCCTCCCTTCTTGTTAGTGAATCCTCTCTAAATGGGCTAATTGGCAATCTCCGGACAATTGGAAAGTCTGCTTTTCCAAAAACGATTTGTAATTAGGTCAAGGATGTGAATACTTTGGGGCTTTTGATAATGTGTGAGTTGCTCAGAAAATACCCTTTTTCCCCAATGAGATGAAATTGTATCTGTTTCCTTGCTTGCCATAAAGACAGTCCCTACCTGCAGAAAAATGTTGGTGCAGTTTACACCTGAACACAGGTGTGTGGGGGGGTGTTGGCGTGGGTGTGTATTCACTTACACAGAGTGAAAAAAGGTAGTGTGGAGCTGCCTCAAGAAGTGTGGGTTCCTGCTCCTTGGAGGTCTTCAAATCTTACCTGGATGATCACTTCTTAGGTATGTTGCAATGGGGATTCCTTTTGGGTTGGACCATATGGCCACTGAAGTCTCACCCAACTCTCAGATTCTGTGCTTCTATAATTTCAAGAAAAAAAGAACATTAACAACTGGAGTGAGGGGCAATGAGGAAAGACCCCATGTAGGCAGTGATACCTGAGCAGTGATATGTGGGAAGCTAGGTAGGGATTCTACAAGGGGGAGGTAAGGAGGGAATGCATTCCAGGTATGGCAGATAGCCTATGCAAGGGGGCATGACGGGGAAATGGAATTTTGCATATGAGGACCCGTGAGTACGGCACTTTAGTTAGATTGTAGAGGATGAGAGTTGTCACATATGATCAGTCTCGAAAAACAAGGTGGAATCAGATGAGAAAGGGCTGGAAATGTCAGACAGAGGAGTTTTGTTCTTATCCCTAGGGGCAGCTGGGAGCCAGTAAAGCTTTTTCGTCAGGGACAAGGCATGGTCCAACCTGTGCTTTAGGAATGTAGCATTGGCAGCTTTGTGAAGGATGGGCTAGAGAGGAGAGAGGGTAGAGGCAGGGAGACCCACACCACTCCACCATTAATTTCCCACCCAGCATATAGGAAGTCCAAGAATTTAAAGTTGGGAGGGAGAATGTGTAAAGCTCCTTAGAATTCCCTGAATATATGGGCTCTGGATAGCAGGGTTGCTCAGGGAAACTTAAAGAGGTACTGTACTTGTCCTACATCTCTGCCCCTAACTCTGTGATCTTGGAAATGTTGGCTGATCTCACTGAGCCTTGGTTTCCCCAATCTCAAAATCAAGAGATTAACATTTGCCACTCAACATGTTGAAAGGCAGCATGATGTGGTGGAAAGTGCCTAGATCCTATGGTCAATCAATAAAGCAATCAAACAGTCAATCAGCTGACATTTATTAAATGCCTACTGTGTGCCAGGCTCGATGCTCATTGTTAGGGATACATAATCAAAATTGAAATTGCCCCTGACCTTCAAGAGCTTGCATGCCAGTCAGAATATGTGAAGTTCAAAATCCCAGCTCCAAATCCAACTCACCATATGACTGTGAACAATTTACTTCGTCTCCGAGAGTCTGTTTCCTAATCTATAAAATGGGTATATTACTTGTACTTCCCAAGGTTGCTATGGCAAAAACTCTTTGTAAACTGGAATTTACAAAGTTCATATTTGGAGCTAAATGGATTCTATTCTATTCTGATATGTTATAATATGTTATCATATCATGTTCTATTACATTATGGAATTATTATTCCATACTAATTGTCATGGAATCATCATTAGAATTTACTATGGAATAATATCATTTCATTATGAAGCAGAAGCATGAACTGTTGTCACACAGAACTGATAGGCTTCTTCACTATTCAAAATTTTTTTTAAAAATACTTTATGATGGTAAGAGAAACATCTTAGTTCAATGGGAAGACCACTGGCTCTGGAGCTAAGGGTCCCCTAACTCCCCAAATTCCCACCCTCATAATTGCTACTTGTCTGATCCCAGGCAAGTCCCTTCACCTGCCTGGGACTTGATTTCCTTCTCTATAAAATGAGCGCATTAGATCAGGACCCCTGAGGTCCCTCCCAGCTCTTGATCTCGGTTACTGTGAGCTCAGATAGATGAGCAGGAGGGAATGCTAAGAAGACAGCTGTGGATTTGCTGTGGCTCCTATTTCTGGTTGCATTCCACTCAGAAGGGAATCCTCGGGATTGCTTAAGGGAGCCCTCTGAGCCGCTGTGGTTACTGTAACTGCTCTCTGGAGCACCAGGTCTTTGGGAGGTGGGCAAGGGAATGACAAAAAGGAGGTGCCTCTGTCCTTGGCTGGCTTGGGGAGGCGGCTTCTTAGAGATATATGAAAGCAGGTGATATTCCAAGTCATCAAAAAAGCAGTTGTGAACAGAGCCATCTCATTAAGGTGAGGAAATAGTCTGTGTCCTTGCCCCGTGCACCATCCAAGGTTTGAGACTGGAGAGTCAATGGGTGCATTTTTATAGGAGTTAGCAGAGCCATAACTAGGAAAGGCTGACTGGTTCTTTGCCCCAGGGCACTAACATCAGGGAAAGCACAAGGCATGTTTCTATCCTCTGACTTACCATCTTTGCCTTTTTGCAATCTTTCACCAGGCAGACAACCTAGACCAAGCAGCGTGACCACTCTGCTCTGCCCCTGCCCCAGAGCCCTACTGCTCTGGCTCCCATTTCCCAGGGTCTGTCTTCTCTCATCATTGCATGCCCCTGCTTCCTACAATGGGTTTGGGAGATAAGCTTGGCCAGACTTCCCTGCCTTCCAGCATAGCTATACCTGGGTCAGATCATCCTTGTTACTGCTCTGTGATTTGGACAGATCTTTGAGATGATCTGGTCTAACCCTATCACGTTACATACAGATGAGGAGCATGAGTCCCAGGTGACTTTCACAATTGATAGATGTCCAGTCTCCATAAGGAAAAAATAATTCCGTAAGTGAGAGCCATTCTTGTGACTCTCAAAGGTATAACATGAGCTTCTGAACAGAAGATCATAAATTTAGAATTTACAGTGACTTCAAAAGCCAACTCCCCCATTTTACAAATGAGAATCAAGGTCAAGTTGGTAAGTAAGCCTCCCAAACAGGATTGGAATTCCAGTCCTCTGGCTCCAGAGCCGGGCCTTTTTCTGTTGTACCAAGCAGCCTTTCCACTCCTCTCCCCAGGCCCAGATTTGCCTCACAAATCCCAGGATTGATGTTATTTATTTTCCAGACATATGGGCTTGTGGGAAGAGCAGTATTAACATCTTCATAGGAGTTTTGTGAGACAAATTCACCATTTTCATTGGTTGCCTATTAATTTAGATCAATAGAGAATTCCATCTGTCCCTGTCCGGGAGTGAGTTGCATAATGACAGTTATTGGATTTTCTACAGACAACAGATGAAGAACTCTGTGTACCGAAGCCGGCAGTCTTTAAACAGCCCCAGTCCAGGGGAAACCGAAATGGACCTCCTGGTGACACGGGAGAGACCCCGACGAGGAATCCGGAACAGCGGCTATGACGTAAGTTCTTCTGGTGTCTTGTGTACTAAAAATAAGCCTTGGTCCAAAATCGGTAAGTCCA
Organism: Pseudochirops cupreus; assembly: GCA_028627135.1. Classification (NCBI taxonomy): domain Eukaryota; kingdom Metazoa; phylum Chordata; class Mammalia; order Diprotodontia; family Pseudocheiridae; genus Pseudochirops; species Pseudochirops cupreus. The sequence goes on along the minus strand of CM053583.1, from coordinate 29,835,602 downwards.
AGGACTGAGATACATTGAACGCCAGGCCTGTGGAAGGGTATTTCCACAGGCTCCCCAAGGGGAAGCAAAAAGCATTCGTGCTTCATTTCCTTGCTCAGACCATGCTTTCTTTGCAGAATAAAGGTCCTTGAAAAGTATCTGTCTCTTAGAGCTACAAATTACTTCTAAGAATACTGCTTTATAAACTCTGGGCAGTATTCCTTGTCCCACTGATTAGTAACTGAGTGATTTGTGATCTCGATGTCAGATAGCCCTCCAATGGTATAAACCATCAACCCTCCACATCTTTTCATCCTATTGTAGTTTTCATACAATCCTTTCACAGGACTCTCCCGTAGATGTTCCATCCAGTGCCCTTTCCTTGGATTATTTTAATATTTCCTCACCACTGGGACAATTATATAAGAGCCATCCATTCTTCTTTCTCAATCTCACGACAAGAAGGTACCATATCCTTCCTGTCAAATGTGTCCTTAGTAAGAGCTTTCAACTAGTTCTTCTCTTCAGGTCATCACTGGCATACCCTTCTTAGACCCATCATTCATCTCTCCATGACCCTGTGGGGGTGGGGGGTAGGGGATCATCTATAATCTGATTCTTCAGGGATTGCGAGATTCAGCAATTTACAGTCACATGGGAGAGCGTGGTTTTTTTTTTTTTAAGATTAGGAATTGTAGGATGAGTATTGGTTGATATTGTTGAAAGCCCTGTATTTTCCAAAATCCAGTTCAGCCACCTTCTGTTCAATCAAAAGATTAGGCAATGAATGAGAAACTGTTGGTTAAGCGAGAGTTACCCATACTTAGATGAGTAGATAGCTTTTGAGATTAGTGAGGTGGGAATTCATAGGATTATAGATCATTGATTTAGAGCTAAATGGAGTCTGAGGTCATTTAGTTCAATACTTTTTTAAATTAAATTTTTTCTTCAATTAACAAGTATTCTCTTTCTCCTCCTCCTCCCCACCCCACCCCACAGGGGGAGGAAAAACTGAGGGGAAGTCAAACAAAACCCTGGGAACAAACACTTATCATCAAACAGGTTCCTATATTAGTAAAGTCCAAGAAATATCTATCATTCTGAATTTTGAATCCATTTTCTCTCTATCAACAGATAGTAGTGTGAACCATCATTGGGTCCCCCTGGAAGAAGGGTTGATCATTGCTGATTAGAGTTCTTAAATCTTTTAAAGTTATTGGTTTGTTACAGCATCATTGTTGTTTTATAAATTGCTCTCCTGGTCCAACTCACTTCATTTTGCCTCAGTTCAAACATGTCATCCTGAAGGTTTCTCCAAAGCAGTCACCTTCATCATTGCTTACAGAAAGATAAACACTCCATTTCATTCATATACCTTCATTTGTCCGCCATTTTCCATTTGATGGGGACCCTATTAGTTTCTGGTTCTTTGCCACTACAGAAAGAGCTGCCACAAATCATTTTTTGTGGTATTTGAATCCTTTTCTTTTTTCTTTGATCTCCTTGGGCATCAGCTCCATTGTGGTGTCAATAGGTCAAAAGTGACTTTGGGGACATAGTTTCAACTTGCATTCCAGAAGGGCTGGATCAAGTCGCAGCTCTACAAACAGCGCTTTGAGTCTAATCTACTTTAATATATGAGGAAACTGAAGCCTATGGATTTAAACAACTTAGCCATATAAGTTATAGCAGTACAAAGTACATTTTTATGCCTACCTATTCTCTACAATTCTTGTCCATATCCTCCACAAATCCACTACAAGGGGTCCAACAACATACGGAGAGCTTTCTGCATTGGACATGGCATGGATAACAATGGAGCTCTTGGGCCAGCCATCAGGTATCCCCCTCACTCTCTCTTCATGACTCTTTTTCCATTTGCATATTTCTTTAATGAAATCTTTTCACAGCTCTTTCTTCCCACACCAGTCCCTGTTCATGATGTACCACAGCCTGCTCACACCCACCATGCATCTCTCTGTCACCCTTGGGGTGACTGTTAACTTTACTTCTTCAGAAACTGTCACATTCCATGATCAGCAGCCAGAGTTTAGCACCAGAGCCATTGCACTAGTGACCTTTAAATTCAGTTGTAGACTTAGAAGCAATTCGAATTCTTTCTCCCATTCCTGGAAACTCAAAAAGATGAATCTTGTCTTGCTTTGGGCAAGACAATTTGTCTGAGTCTGGGTCTGGGTGTCTTTTACTAACCCATGGTGAAATTCAGAGTCTGACTGTGTACCCAACTAATTAATTCCTTGACCTGAAGGAGCAAACACATTCTACTGAGTGACTTGACAACGTGGTAAAAAGCAACAACAACAAAAAAAAACAAGAACAAAACCAAACCAAAAACCAAGCCATGGATATTTAGGGACTGTTTTCTCAGAAGCTCAGAATTCCCCGGTGATCTGTTGCATTTTGACACTTACCAATCCGGCCACATTCTGCCAAGGTGCAGGTCTTAGATGAATGAGCCCATCTTTTGATGAGGTGCTGGCCAGTCTGTCTCCTTGCTCCAGAACATCAAACAGCCATTATAAACAACTGCTTGGATTTCATCAAAGATGGGAAACCCTTCTAGCATCTTTGCCAAGAAAGCCCAAATGGGGTCACAGAGTCGGACATGACTGAAGAGGACTGAACAATGACCACAATGCCTTTCTTCCCCACAGAGCGGGTTCCCCTGATTCCTCCCTTCAGCAGACATGGGTAGGATGTAAGCTTCTAAGCCTAGGGACTGTTTCTACTTTTGTTTTTGTACATTGCCTACTACATAATAGGTGCTTAATAAATTGATTGATTAATTAGGTGTTTACTCTTTGCAAGAACACTCTCCTGGGCTAAATGAGATGTAAAAAAAAAAAAAAGTCCTTCATGGAGTTTGCTACTTGAGACAAATGCTAATAATTACCATACATTGAATTAAGTAGGTGAGGTCCAAAGGGGAAAGATCGTTAGGAAAGTAGAAGAGAAGGCTTTTGGGAAATGGATGTCATTTGGGTTGGACTTTAAAGGTGGTTAGGACTATTCAACCAGTGAAGAAGGGAAGGAAGAAAGGAAAGAAACATTAAGTGCCTACTATGTGGTAGGCACTCTGCTAGGAGCTTTATAAATATTTCCTATGGTATTCACAATGACCGTGTCCAGTGTGTCTCTTTGCTCCAGAATATCAAACAGCCGCACGCACACACACACACACACACACACACACACACACACACACACACACGCATATTGCATGTCACCGAAGATATGCCTAGGTGGCGCAATAGATAGAGTGCCAAACCTGGAGTCAAAAAGATATGAGTTCAGATCTAGCCTCAGACTCTTACTAGCTTAAAGTCACTGTTTGCCTCAGTTTCCTCATCTATAAAATGAGCTGGAGAAGGAAATAGCAGACCATTCCAGTGTCTCTGCAAGAAAACCCCACGTGGGACCACAAAATCAGACACAAATGGAATGGCTGAACAACATGGTTCCTCCAGTTCCTTCTTTCAGCAAACATTGGTAGAATGAAAGATAGGTGCTGTTATCATACCCATTTTACACATGAGGAAACTCAGGCAGACGGGTTAAATGACTTGTATGAACATGCAGTAAGTGTCTGAAGCCAGATTCGAATTAAGGTCTTCCTTACTCGGATGACCATTTCCAGGAAGAAGGAACAGTGATCCTCTGATCTGAGCTAAAGTTAGGACTGGGATCTGAACATTCAAAGTTAGTGCAGCCAGTTGGCAGGAGGGCTAGGATAATCAGTCAACCAACAAACATTTATGGGTTGTCTACTATTTACCATGCACTATTTGGAAGTCAGAGCGACTCCAGTTTTGGCTGGAGCAATCAAGTGTGTGAGGGGAAAGTAACAGGAAATAAAGACAGAAAAATGGGTTGGTGCCACATCATAGAGTGCCTTGAATACCCATCAAAGGCATACACATGCCAGCAGCGTTTAGAGCTGGAAAGGAAACCTCTCCTTCATTTTCCAAGGAAACTTGTATTCCCCAGTGGAGCACAAGCTTTCTGAAAACAGTGTAAGTCTTTGTATGCCCAGCCCCCAGAACAATGCCTTATAAATAAATAAGTGGTTAACAAATGTTTGTTGAGTTGACTTGGAGTGAAGCCTAGGGAGATGCCTGAGCAGAGGAATGGTGTATGACTAGCTCTATGCATACAGAAGGTTAGCCTGGGAGTGAAGCATGGATTGGGGGAGGCCCAAAGAGGAAACATGAAGAGATGTTAGGAGGTGATTGAGGGCATCCAGAAGGGTAGTAATGAGGGTGCGGTGGCAGATGGAATACGGAGGAAGGGATAGAGGGGAGAGATGGAAAGTTGGGAGTGAGAGAACTTGGTAATTAATTGATTAGCTGAGAGAGGTGAGTGAAGAGAAGAGTCAAAGGTTTCAAACATGGGAGACTGGAAGAACCACGCTGTCCTTGTCAGAAAGAGGAATAGGATTAGGTGAAAAGAAGATGAGCTCTAACAATGGAAAGAGCTGATATAGCCCAAGTCCATGCAGGCAAATCTAAATACTTCAAGAGCTACTTATTATGATGATTAATTTCTCACTCATGGGGACAGAACATAGCTCAGTCTGATGAGCCCTGGGCTGAGAGTTGATCTGACTGTGCTCTAACCCCAGCTCTAGCAGTAATGGGCTAGGTGACCCATTCTTTCACCTGCCTCAATTGTGACTCAGTTTCCTCATCTGTAAAAAGGGGTGGGGTTGGACTAGACAATATTGGGCCAGTATATTATAGTACTGAGGTCATAAAGGCCTGGCTTCAGTCCTACCTCTGACATTTATTAGATATGTGACCATAGGCATAAAGTCACTTTCTTTATTTTTTAAATTTTTTTTTGTGCTTTTTGGAGGGCAGTTGGGGTTAAGAGACTTGCCCAAGGTCACACGGCTAGTTTGTGTTTGTGCGTGTGTGTGTGTGTGTGTGTTATGTGTCAGAGGTTGGATTTGAACTCAGGTCCTCCTGACTCTAGGGCCGGTGCTCTATTTACTGCACCATCTAGCCACCCCTAAGTCACTTTATTTCTAAGACTCAGTCTCTTCATCTGTAAAACGAGGGGGTTGAACCAGGTTATCTCTGAGGCTCCTGCCAGCTTTAGCATCATATAATTCTAAGTTAATTATTGCTGCACTGATTTGAAGAAGAGACATGGAGAACAGAGAGTTGCCTTAAGTGTGCATCAAGGTCTGGGTTCAAGTTTTGCCACTGGCACAGAGTGGCTGTCAGACTCTGGGCACATTTTGTCACCTCTTGGTGCCCATAGACCACTCTTGATGACTCCTTCATGTACTTTATGCCATAACCAAAAAGGCCTGTTTGGTCCTTACGTGGCCTTCCATTTCCCATGTTAATGCCTTTAATAAAGCTGTCCAGTACTCCCAGGGTGGGCAGCTAGGTAGCCCAGCAGTTAGATTGCTGGGCCTGAATGGAGTTAGGAAGACTCATTTGTGAGTTCAAATCTGATCTCAGACACTTCCTAGCTGTGTGACCCTGGGCAAGTCACTTCACCCTGCTTACCTCAGTTTCCTCATCTGTAAAATGAGTTGGAGAAGGAAATGACCAACCACTTCAGTGTCTCTGCCAAGAAAACCCCAAATGGGGTCACAAAGAGCCAGAAATGACTGAAAAGGCAACAATTATGCCCAGAATGTGCTTGTTCTTCTCCTCTTCCTCTGGGCATCCCTAGTTGCTTTCAGATCCTCACTTCAAGAGCTGTCTCCTTCAGAAGGCCTTTCCTGATTCCTCCCGGTGGCAACAGCACCTCCCAGTCCCTTTGTGTTTCTCTTGTGTGTGTCCAGTGTCGACTGCTCTCTGTGGAGTTGTTGTAACACACGAGCTTCTCATGGGCATCATCTATCTCATTTTTCTATTTGCATACTCTGTAGCCACTACACAGTAAGAGCCTAATCAATGCTTGTGGATTGGTAACTCCAGCTCTGCTACTAATGAGCTGCATTAATTTCAAAAAATACAGATCATGGGTTCTCATTTTGGTCATATCATAAGATTTGGAGCTGTGGAGGTACTTCAAAGTCACCTCCTTGGGTTCTCAGGCTCCTTCTTAATCAAGGGGGAATGGGAGTGAAGTGAGCACAGCTGAGGCCCCTCGTGGAAGGGTGGTCTGGGCTGGGGACCCACCAATCAGAAAAGCAAGCCCTAGAGGCGCCTACCCCAGGGGGGCCAGGGCTGCTGGTGAGAAAAGGAGGGCTAGGGAGAGAGGTGAGCTGGGAATTAATATTAGGATTCCTTATCATGACAAATGACTCCAGATGCTTTGTGTGGCTCTGGGGCATTGGCTGTTGTAATTGTTTTTTTCACATTAACTAATCAAGGTAACCTTAACAACAACAAACAGTGTATTCTTTCTTACACCAGGTTGCCTGTGATTTTGTGTTGGGTGGCTAATTATTCTCCAACCACCACCAAGGCAGAGGTAATATGGAGGAAGCTTTCTTCTACAAGAAATGCTCAAAAGACTAGCTCTGGAGTTGCTCTTAGCACCCAGAATCTTAGAACCCTGACTCTAGAGCTGATCTTAGAACCCAGAACCTTAGAACCCTCACTCTTTAGTGGGTCTTAGAACCTAACACCTTAGAATCACGACTCTAGGGCTGCTCTTAGAACCTAGAACTCTGGGTTCAAATCCCACCTGTAATATTTAACACTGTACCTGGATGATCTTGGGAAAGTCACTTAATCTCCTTGGGCCTTAGTTTTTTCATCTATAAAATGGGGGAGTTGACTCTGAATGGCCTTTGTGGTCCCTTCTAGCTGTGCTTCTATGATACTATGAGCCTAAGTTACCCAACCTCCCTGGTCTTCAGTTTCCTCATCTGTAAAATGGGAGAGTTGAACCCTAACTGTCCTTTGAGGCTCCTTTCTCTACATCTATGACACGATGAACCTCAGTTATGACCTCTCTGGGCCTGAGTGTCCTCCTCAGTAGAACTAAATTAGAATAGATGACCTCTGAAATCTCTTGCAGCTTCAGATCTAAGGTCCTTCAGCACTCGTAATTTATAAAGCACTTTTCTCATAACTAACCTGTGTAAAATAATATTATCCTTAGGTTAGAGATGAGGTATATCTATTCCTTAGTCCTAACTCAATAATGCTCTGAGAATGAATGACTTGCCCAAAGCAACACAGCTGTAATAAAGCTTTTGTGTAATTTAATGTGATGTGATGACAACCACTTAGTTTGGCCCTAAAGAAGGAGAGAACAAAAAAAAAGGTTCCTTTCTCTCTTCTTTGCAGAGGTGGGGGACTATGGGTGTGGAGCGTGGCATATGCTTTCAGACTCAGTTGATGCATGGGTTAGTTCTGCTAACTGCTATCTTTTCCATCTTTTCCATTTCTTATTACAAGGGATGGCTTTCTAGAGAGGGTAAGTTGAGGGTTTTACTTGGAAATGAACATGTACAAAACCAAAATATATCGTTAATTTAAAAAAAATACACGTATTAAAATGAAAAGGAAACTTTCATGTTTTTAAGCTGGGTTGATCAATTTCCATCTCCTCCCTGATGACACCCCAAAGTGTGTCACAAATTCTCCAAATAAAATTGATTGTAACTCAGTTTGATTTATGGACAGTAGAGGCTGACATTTATGTGGCACTTTAAGTGACATGTATTATCTCTTCTGGGCCTCTCGGCATCCCTAGCAGGTTACCTCTGACACTAGTGATGAAATTGGACCATTTTCAGTTTTCTTACCTATTAAATGAAGGCATTGGCCTCCCTTCCAGCTCTAAATCTATGGTCCTATTATTATCCCCATTTTACAGAGGAGGACACTGAGGTTTGGTGAATAGACTAATTTGACTATGGTCCTAAATCTACAGAGCTAGAATTTGAACCCAGATTTCTCTTAACTTCAAACCTGATGCTTTTTCCACGACATGGCATTATGTTGAACTGAAATATGAGAAACAATTTGAGAAAGAAAAAGAGGGGCCCCATTGGCAAATCTAAGAGAAGACAACTTGGAGAAATAATGTGTAGGATGTAAGTGATAAGAATAAAAAGATCTGAGTATTACCTCATTGTGGAAGGCCTTGAATGCCAGGCCAAGAAGGCTGAATTCAGATAACATGAGAACTACTGATTTTCATTGCTTTATTTTTTTAGCGGAGGGGGTGTTATGACCAAATTTTTACACAAGGAAGATTATTCAGGTATCAGTTATGAAAGATAGATTGAGGAACAGAGGGGAGGGGTGAGGACAGAGGCAAAAAGACCAGTTAAGAGGCTATTGCAAACATCACAGGATGTGGTAATAAAGAGTAACAACATTGGGACAGGTAGGTGGCACAATGAATAGAGCACCGGCCATGGAGTCAGGAGGACCTGAGTTCAAATCCGACCTCTGACACTTAACACAAAAACTAGCTGTGTGACCTTGGGCAAGTCACTTAACCCCAATTGCCCCTCCCTCAAAAAAAGCAAAAAAAAAAGAATAACAACATAAGATTATAGAAGAGTAACTAGGTGGTGTAATGGAGCCAGGAAGACCTGAGTTCAAATCTTCCTCAGACATTTACTAGCTGGGTGGCCCTGGGCAAGTCACTTAACCCCATTTGCCTCAGTTTCCTCATCTGTAAAACAAGTTGGAGAAGGAAATGGAAAACCACTACAATAGATTTGTCAAGAAAACCCCAAATGGGGTCACAAAGAGTCAGACACAAGTCAACAGCAGCAACAGAGCTAGAAGATACTTTACAGCATGATCTAGTTCAATGACACCATTTTTCAGACGGGGAAAGTGAGGTCTGCGGAGGGGGAAATGACTTGATGAAAGGTAATACAGGACCACACTTGGTCATTATAACTCTGTAGCACTCAGGTCCAGGTTTTTGTTCTTTCCATTTTCGTTTTTGCAGTCATCGACCTTATTGTTTACCTGGTTCTGCTTACTTAGCTCTTTCTTCATCAGTTACTTTAAATCTTCTCGTGCTTCTCTGGGTTCTTCATAGCCACCATTTCTTTCAGTGCATTAATATTCCATCCCATTCATGTCCCACTACCTGTTTAGGCCCCCAGTTGATGGGCATTGACTTTCTTTCCAGTTCTTCCCAACTTTAAAAAGGACTGCTATGAATATTCCCCAACTTTTGTTCTTAGGCTTCCATTCCAAAAATATTACTGAAATATTTGTGAAAAACAACTCATTGTCAAAGTTAACTTTAAAAAAAAAAAGTATTAATTCCTCCAAAAAGAACATGGAGGAAAGTTATGTCAATAGGAACCTTGCAAAACATTTTGGGGAAATTGCTAACGGAGGTAGAAAAAAGAAACGGAAGTGGAAAAACAAAAGATCTGCTCCAAGTTGTCTCTGCATAGCCACTTTGAAGACAGAGGCGGCAACATATTGTGACAAGATGTTTGTGACGCTGCCACAGCTGACATTGTGTGGGTCTCACTTTGTTTCAGGTGAGCAGTGGGTCCTGGATGAGGTCCAGGAGACAGAAGCCATTGTTTTAATGGGCTCCATATGCAGGGGGAATGAAATAGGAGTCTTGAAAGCTTCCTGACTCCTGGCAGGAGAGATTGTGGTGAAGACACAGAGTTTTTCTACGTAAATTTGCAGGTTCCATTGCCAGCTGTGATGGAATTAATTTTAGAGGATGCATTAATTTGCAATATGCTGCAGGGCTCTATCACTCACACAATGAGGGTGGGCATTTCATGAAGTAGGCAAAGTTTGTGGAGGGATCTTCCCCATCCTCTTTTCTTATTACCAGTCAATCAACAGACATTAATAAATACTTACTGTGTGCTGGGTACAGTGCTGAGTAAACATAGGGGATAGAGAGAGAGGCAAAAACAGCCCCTACCTTCACGGAACTCACATTCTAATGGAGAGAACATGCAAACCACTATGTCATTCAAAATACATACGGTGTAAGTAGAAGGTAGTCTTGGATGGAAGGCTCTAATGGGGGGAAGTGGAAGAGGTTTCCTATGTAAGGTGAGATTTGAGCTGAACCACCTTCCCCTCATTGTCTGCCTTCTCTATTACCCTGCTGCTGCCCAGGAGGGCCTTACTCTTCATCCCACCATTCACCCAACAAACTCATCTGGGAGTGTCAACACACTCTGGAAAGCCTTGTTTCTTGGGTTAGCTGAGGCTGGTGGATTGCTTAAGCCTGGCAATTCTGGACTGCGGTAGGGCTGAAGCTGATCCTGTGTCCACAGCAAGTCTGGCACCAATACGGTAAACCTCCGGAGTAGGGGGCTAGGCTGCCTAAGAAAGGGGATGAGTTGGCCTAGGTTAGAAATAGAGCAGGTCAAAAGTTCCATGCAAATCTGCCATGGGGTTGGGCACTTGAGTGACCACTGTTCTTCCAGTCTGATTACAGTAAGGGGACCCAGACTGAAAACAGATACATAGATACAGAAATGTGGATGGATGAATGGATAACTAAGAGAAATAAATGGGGGCGAATGGGTAGATAAACGATCAATGGAGATGGATGAATGGATAAATGATAGAGATGGATAGATGTGAATAAGTGGATAGAAAGATGAAGAATGGATGAATTGGTAGATGAATAACAAAATAAATCGACTAATGAATGAATAATAAAATAATTTTTTTGGTTTAAAAAAATAAGAAGGTCTTTAAACAAGGAAGATGGCATCTACCACACTGACCTCAGAGGCTGTGATGAAAAGCGCCTTTAAATCTCAAAGCGCTGCAGAAAGGGGTCAGGCTGTCTCCTGGTGGTCATGATGGTTGTTGAGTGGAGCTGAGAGGCAGGGCCAGCCTTGGGCTGAGGATGATGTGGATTCAGATCCTGCCTCTGACTCACACTGCCTTGTGATCCTGGGCAAGTCAATTAAACCCCTCAAGGACACCAGGTGACTTTCAAAGGCTCTAAGTTACCCAGCCGGTTGCTGTTGTACCACAATGAAGGGCATTTCCACAGTGGGTATTTCCTAACTCCAATGAACTCCCTGATCCCCCCCCAAAAAAGTTGTTCATGACCAGTAGTGGTTTCTTATATTATATTGTTCTGATAACAGTGAGAGTTGGAATACTTATTAGCAGTGTGACCATTGAGTTGGATGGGAGAAGGAACTGGGGTAAGGGGGTGTCATTTTATCCCACAGAGCCCATATTTCCTCATCTGTGAAAGGGGATAATAATACACGTATTACCTGTGGTATAGAAATCAGCCCTATCGTCATCATCATCATCATCATCATCATCGTCATTATGTAGGGTGTCCCAAAAGCCTTAGTGCAGTTTTACACTATTAAAGCTTTAGATAATCGTTGTTAATAACTTACCTTAAGTTATTAAAGCTTAAAATGGCACTAAGACTTTTGGGACACCTTATATCTTCATAAGGGCATTCAGTGTTTTAACATTAAAGAGTATATGGTGGAATTTGCAAAAGTAGTAGCTGGGCCAGTGAAAACACTATTTTTAGGCTGGGCAGGCCTTCAGCACTAGCTCTCCATCTATGGTTCTGTGATCCCTAAATATTTAGAGAACACTTTGAAGGTGAAAGGAAGAATTGTTGTTGGCAAATCTAAAAGCCAGAGCCCACGACCCAATGTACTGGGACAGCCCAATGATCTGAGCACCTTGGCCCCTGAATCAGGAAATGGACAGAGTTTACCTGTAGGTCCCTGATCTTTTCCTGCATGCTGTCTGCACTTGTTGTCCCAGGGCTGTGCATAGTCAGCAAGAGGAATAAATCAGGGCAAGGAACATCCTGGATTCAGTTTGTTGCTCACCCTCCTTGTCTCTTGGTGAGCCAATGTTTGTGTTTTATGATTTTCTCTGACCTTCTGTACTTTGTTGATGTTGTTTTGAATCAGAAAAAAAGTTTTAACTTTTCCTGTTCAACTCCCTACCCAATGCTAGCATGTGTTCTATAAAATTTCTCTTTTTTATTACCATATTAGTCATGCTGTGAAAGAAAACACAGACAAGAACAGAAGAACATGAAAAAAATAAGAAATTTGCAAAATAGCAATGCTTCAATCTGCATTCGGACTCCATCAGTTCTTTCTCTTGGAGTGGGTAGCATTTTTGTCATGATGTCCTCCAAATGGTCTTGTGATCTCCCATACTCTGAATCTTGCCTTCTTAGAGATAATATATGTAAAGTACTCTGGAGGCCTCAAAACTCCCTGTAATGGCCAATTCTTCCTGTGTGTTATGGGACCCACCTGCTCCTTATTGCTTCCCCAGATTTCCCTGGACCCAACCCCACTTATCTGCCTGATCTTTCCAGCTCTGAACGCTCCTTTCACACTCACCCCTTTGCCCACTGGGCCTATAGTATATGCTAGACAGCACCTGGCTAATTAGACTCTTGGTCCTCCCCAACCTCACACTGCCCAGCTGTCACCTTCACCGTGGCCTGATCTGGGAGCTAAGAGGGAAAAGAGAAAGAAAATCACCTTGTAGTGTTAAATAGGGGAAACAGGACAGATTTATAGCTTTGGGAAGATGAGAATTAAATTTGACTAAACAATAAAAACTTTATTAAAAATTAATGTGCTTTTGAATTCAACTTAAGAAGTATCTGTAAGTAGTGAAATGAAACTGGCAAGTGTAATTCTTTAGCTCCCTCCTCATCCCTTTCCCTCCCCCCCCCCAGTTTAATCCTTTGCATTCTTTTGTTGGTCACCCATACAGGGCTCAGATCAAACACTGACCACAATTCACCAGGTCCTGGGAAGTCAACAGCTCAGTTAGGAAAGTTGGTTTTGTTGTAGAAAGACCAAATAATAAGATAGTTGTTATCTGTCTGACTTTTTCTTTTTTTTAATAATATTTTATTTTTCCCCAATTATATGTAAAAACGATTTTTGACATTCATTTTTTTAAATTTTGAGTTCCAAATTCCCTTCCTTCTCCTCTCTCCTTCCCCATCCCTCCTCATAAGCAATTTGATAAAGGCTATTGTGACGTTAATGGGATTGAAGATCTTCCTCACTCATTAATAGGCCTCATGTGGAGCCCATTAAGATAAGCTTGCTTAGGAGAGGCTCTCTTGTAGGAAGGTTTTCATACCTTTTGCTTTTTTCTAATTAGGTACTGAGTCATGAGTATGCAAGCTGTCTGAGAGAAGTGTATACATACTCTGAGTTGGTATGTTGCTTTGGGGGCTTGCTTATGAGAAGGTCCTTGGGATTCCCTCTGAGTGGCCATATGTTCAGAGCTCCCCTACTGCTCAGATGTCAAGGATCTCTCAAGCCAGGGATGTATGTAAAGTGCATAGTTGATTCAGTCAGTCAGAGCCCTATCTGTTGGTCTTTATTTCTCTGCTTGTATTTTCTCTGAAGTTCAGGGTGCTGACTTTTCAACTGAACTGGTGAATATTATTTAAAAAGATTGTTGACCCCTTGAACAGCTATCTTTCCTAGTAAAGCAGATCTAAGAACGTATGCTCCAACCATCCTGGGGATTCTAGTGTGGTTGCTGCCACAGCTATAAATGTGCTGTCATGCAAAACATATTTCCATGTTGTTCATGTTGTAAAAGCAGACACAGTCTGGCTTTTTCGGAAGTTCCAACCCCATCCCCCACAGACACACCAAAAAAACTCTGTGTTGGTAGAGACTGAGTAGAAGTCATCTTGTTGGATGATGTCACTGACTTTGGGGCCATCATCCCTACAGATCCAATGGTGTCTCTTGCCAACTCAGTCAAGTGGATGCTAAAAAGTGAGCACTGAGTTTGACCATAAAAGAAAATATGGGCATTTAGTCGCACACAAGTAAAACCCACCATTCTCTTCTTACTAGGCAGATAGTTTTCTTAAAAATTCATTTTTCACATAGTTTTTTGTGTCTCTCAAAGTGTTTGTTCTTAAAAGTTCCTCGTAGGCCTTGCAGTTGTTCCCTAGGGGACTGGGCACTGTGTGACTTACACTGCATGTGTGAATGTACTAACCATTTCTTTGAAATCCCAGCACTTTGCAAATTTCAAGATAACTGTAAATTTTACCATACTCAAAAAAAACCCCTCTTCCTTGTTTTAGAGGAGTGAAAGCACGTGTAGCATGAGCCATCAAAGTTTCAGGAAGAAAATCCATAATTCCTCCAAAGTGTGCCTTTCCTCTCTGCAATTTAGAAGAGGGAAAAAAAGTCCACCTGGCCCTGACCCTAACTTTGGGCCACTCTTGGAAGTTTCACACCCTTAGGTTACCTCTAACAGGTCATTGATAACCAAAGTAAGAACAAGCCTGAAATGTGTCATCTTTAAGTTCTCTTCCAAATCTGTGATGTTGTAAACAGGGTTGAAGTTCAGAACATATCGAGGGAGGAGCAGTCAAAGCTTTGTCTCAGGGCACGGAAATTTATAAGCTTGCAAAAGGCAGCTAGAAGGTATAGTGGACAGAATGCTAAGCCTAGAGTCAGCAAGACCTGAGTTCAAATGTCTCACTAGCTGTGTGACCCTGGACAAGTCACTTAATATTGCCTCAGTTTCCTCATCTGTAAAATGAGCTGGAGAAGGAAATGGCAAACTGCTGCAGTGTCCAGATGGAATCAAGATTCACATGTGACTTGGGGCGGCTAGGTGGCACAGTGAATAGAGCACTGGCCCTGGAATCAGGAGGACCTGAGTTCAAATCCAGCCTCAGACACTTAACACCTACTAGCCGTGTGACCTTGGGCAAGTCACAACCCCAATTACCCTCCAAAAAGAAAAAAAAAATCAGACTTGACTGAAATGACAGAGCTTGCAAACCTTCAGAAGCATAGAAGCAATGAAGCTGAGTCTTAGTTATCAAGAATAGAGAGTTAAAATGAAGAATTTCCAGATGCTTTGCTTCCTCCTTCTCCCAACTCCCATGGCCACACGCTTGAGTGTCCCAGAATATCTACCCACCAGGATCTACCTCTGCCCTCCATTGTCTCACCTGGATCTGTCCATTTGGGAAATTGTAGAGGGCACATTTAATGCTACTTTCTCCAGGCCCGTTTTGTGAAGCTTGCCCCATGTTGTTGCTCATTGGTTAAGGTCACCAGCAGATGTTATTTTAACAAACAAATCTGAACCCTCTGGCACATCACAAATGGCTCTTGAAAGAGAACTCAAGGTCCTGTTGCTAATTGCCAAGACCTTGGCAATAAAGCTCCACTGCTTTGGAAGCAGTGAACAATGCCAGGGCCCCCAGTTTGTCTGTGGGAAAGAGCCAGCATCTTTTATGCTCATCTGTAGATTCTCTGGAGCTTCCAGGGGATTATGGCTCCATCTTTGGAAAGATAGTTGGGAGAGAAGAGATATTTAAAGTCCAATAGAATTTTTCCCTTTCTTTGTAACTCTAGCACTTAGCATAGTAGGTGCTTGATAAAAAAGTAAATACTTTAAAAAAAGGTGCTTTTTAAACAAATCAAACAATGGACATGCAACTAGTTGCTGTGATATGCCCTGCTGATGCATATACAAAAACAACATAGCCCCTGGTCCAAGAAGTTTATAATCTCTCATCAAAAACAAAGTATGTTCTGCATCTGTAAAATGCGGAAACTGCCTGCCTCCCAGGACCAGATTAGGTAATGTGCGTAAAGCCCTTAGCACAGTACCCGGCACATCATAGGTGCCTCATATACATTTATTGATAGATATTTTCCTGTAAATAAATGTAAAATTTGGGCAGTGCAAATTGCAGTTTGGAGGGGAAGTTGCTAGCAGTGGGGAGGCTTAGGCAGGGCTTCATGTAGAAGGTGCTACTGGAGGTGGACTTTGACGGAAGTGAGCTACCCTTGGGAGGACATGAGGAGAGAAGGTGTAGGTGGGAGCCAGAAAGTGTAGGCGAGAGCCAGACTGTGGAGAGCGTTAAACGCCAAACAGCCAAGTTTTAAATTCCATCTCTGTGTTTGCTACGGAGGGAACAGCGTCAGCTGACGCCAGTCTAACCTGTTCATTCTCGCTTGATTTCTTGCCAATCTTTCCTTTTTTTAATGGTTAGACACACCTTCAGCACCAGGATGGGCTCAAAGTCCAGTAGAAAAAGCATCTTTAAACGGACTGCTATTTCACCTTGTACCATGATGTCTGTGTCTCCTAAATGTAAACCGCTAATTCTCAGAACTACTGTCTGATGATAACTAGCATTTACGTAGTGTTTACTGTGTGCCAGCCTAAATGCTGAATGCTTTACAAAGATGACATCCTTTGACCTCACAACAGTCCTGAGAGGTATGTGCTATCATTATCCCTATTGTAGAAATGGGGAAACTGAGGCACGCCACAGTTAAGTTACTTGACCAAGATCACTCACCTAGGAAGCGTCTGAGGCAGGATTTTCATTTTGGTCTCCCTGGCTTCAGACCCAGAGCCATCTACGCAGCAGTAGTAGCTATAACTGATTACATGTGATTTTTTGAAGTAGGCATCGTACAACCCCTGAGATAGTATTATTCTCATTTTGCAAATGAGGAAACTGAGGCTCAGAGGAGGTACAATGATTTATCCAGGGTCACTCAGCTGGTGAGTGTCAGAGGTGAAATCTGAGCCCAGGTCTTCCTGAGACTGAAGTTCACCATCCTGTCCCCTTTGCCAAGTGAGAAACAATTTGATGCACTTCTCAATTTCCTAGGTGACAGGCAGCACTCACCCTGGGAATGCCATTGAAGGGATAGTCTTGAGGGAAGAAAAGCCATTGTTTTTTGGGTGCCCAGATGAGAAGAGGCAGTATGGTTCAATAGAAAGAACATTGCCTTTGGAGTCAAAGGACCTGGGTTCAAATCCCACCACTGTTAACTTGTGACTTTGGGTAAGTCATTCAACCCCTATAGGTCCTAGTTTCCTCATCTAAAGAATAAGGAGATTGGACTAAGTGATTTTGGGGGTTCTTCCAGCTCTATAGCTATGAATCTCTGATCTTGTTTGCTGGAGGGAATTGGGAGTGGAGAATGGGGGCTTTTGACTGTTCAGCTTTCAGATCCCAGTCAGGGCTGAGCCGGGGTGGTTAGGAGAAAATAATAAAATGTGTTATTGAAGTTCTCTCTTGAAAGACAACATGGAACAGTGAAGAGGAATCTGTCACTAATGCACATGACCTGTGTGCAAGACATCGAACCTCCCTGTTCCTCAGTTTCCCCTTTCTGTAAAATGAAAAGATTAGATAAGATGGCTTCTGGGGTCCCTTTCAGGCATCTTCCTCTGATGCTGGAGTCATTTTAACTTCAGGAACTTCTTTTCTTTTTTGTGGAGACAACTGGAGCTAAGCGACTTGCTCAGGGGTCACACAGCTAGTAAGTATTTGAGGCTGCCTTTGAACTCAGGTCCTTCTGACTCCAGGGCTGGTGTTCTATCCACTTCGCCACCCAGCTGCCCCCCAGAGGCTTGTTTTCATTTAGGATAGGAGTTCTGACTATCAGGAAGTTTGAGAATCTCTAAGTCATAGCTGAAATTCCCACCTTCTGCAAGAGGTTGACCCTGTAGATATCTTGTACATGCATAGTTGTCTAACCCCCATTAGAACTTAAGCTTCTTGAGGGCAGGGACTGTTTTTACTTCTCTTTGTGATCCCAGAACTTAGCCCAGTGCCTGGCATACAGTAAGCACTTAGTAAATGCTGATTTTTATTGTTGTTGAGTAGTTTCAGTTGTGTCTGACTCATCTTCAGCTCATTTGGAGTTTTCTTGGCAAAGACACTGGAGTGGTTTGCCATTTCCTTCTCCAGCTCATTTTACAGATGAAGAAACTGAGGCAAACAGGGTTAAGTGACTTGCCCAGGGTCACACAGCTATTACAAGTCTGAGGCTGGATTTGAATTCAGGTCTTCCTGACTCTGAGCCTGGCACTCTATCCACTATGACACTCGCTAGCTGCCCTCAATAAATGCTTATAGGCTTATTGAAAATGAAGGCATCTTGATCAAATTTGAAAATATGTGTATGTATCCTCCTAATATAGGATTATTGAGTTGAAAGTGGACTTGTCTTTGCCAGGAGAATTGACACATCACATATGTGGTTGGTACCCTGAGTCACGTAGATGCATAGCAGCTGTGGTGGCCTTAATCCAAAAGCTAGGATGAAACTGTGAAAACTGGTCCCCTTAAAGATGTCCATTTTTATGCTCATGACTCAGGATGATGGAAAGATAGAGAGTTTGTCTTAGACTTGCCTCTGATACCTAGTGGTTGTATCAACCTGTGCCAGTCACCACTTCTTAGTGCCCCTAAGTTAAGGTACTGATCTGCATCTGTGGAAGGAATTTCCATACTAGGAGTTCCTTCCACTTTCAGAATCATAGGATTGGACTAAAAACAAAAACTCACAAAATCGTAGGCAAAATTCCTTCACCTTCTCCTCATTTTCTTGCAGGACCACGTCTGATGTTTTTCTCAAGAGATATGAGAATATTTTGGAAACCTTTCAAACAGCAATTCCAGTCTCCCCTCAGAACCAATTTCAGGAAATCTTTTCAAACATCTAATTTAATGTCTCTGTCCTCCATTTGGGGGCAGCTAGGTGACACAGTGGACAGAGTGATAGCCTTGGAGTCAGGAAGACCTGAGTTCAAATCCAGCCTCAGATCTGTACTAGCTGTGTGACCCTAGGCAAGTCGCTTAACCCCGTTTGCCTCAGTTTCCTCATCTGTAAAATGAAATGGAGAAGGAAATAGCAAAACACTCTAGTATCTGTGCCAAGAAAATCCCCAATGGAGCCACAAAGAGTCAGACATGACTCAAATTATGGGACAACAATTATTAAAAATCCTCATTTAATCCTGTTTTTTTTTAAAATTCTGTCATCATATTTATAGATCATAGAACATTAAGGCTGGAAAGGGTCTTAAGAGATCATCCATCCCAACCTCCTCATTTTTAGGCAAGGACACTGAGCCTCAAAGCTAAGGGTGACTTGTCCATCACACAGCTAGTTAGTGGTAGAACTGGAACCAGGTTTTATGTCTCCTGATTTGTAGTTCATTGTCATTTCAGTCAGTGACTAATGGAAGGCCACTGTCCATACCCATAGTGATAAGATTTATAACTAGAAGAAAACTCAGGCTTACCCCTTAATTTTTCAGGCAGCCGATACTCCCAACAGGTAGGTAAATGAACCAATGGAAAATCATTTCAGCTGAGCGCTGTCCCAAGTACTAAGGATAGAAATACAAAGATAAGGTCAATGACTTGCCCAAGGTCACTCAGAATAATAGGCAGCAGAGCAAAATTAGAACCCAGATCCTCTTGAATCCAGATCTGGTACTCTTTCCCCTACATCGCATACTCCTTGTTTATAAACAATTCATATAATTGAAAATCTGAGCCTTAGTCTTTTATGGAGATAAAATAATCCCAAGTCCTTTAACCTTGATTCAAAAGGTTGTGTTTTTCAAGCCTTCTTAGTAGCTCTTAGCAAGAAGACTCATCAGTGAGCTCACCCAAATCAAACACCTTTATGCTGGGACACTGTTTCCTTTTCCCCATGAAAAATGTGAGATATGTGTACATGTATAAAGAGTGGCTCAAAGGTTAGTCTTACTGTGGTTTGAAGCTTTAGTAGCTTAAAGTTTTAAGCTTAAAACACCTTCTATATACACGTATGGGGCAGCTAAGTGGTGAAGTGGATAGAGTGCTGTGCCTGGAGTTGAGAAGACTCATCTTCCTGAGTTCAAATGTGGCCTCAGACACTTACTAGTTAATTTTGTGACCCTGGTCAAGTCATTTAACCCTTTTTGCCTCAGTTTCCTCATCTGTAAAATGAGCTGAGAAGCAAATGACAAACCGCTCCAGTATCTTTGCCAAGAAAACCGTAAATAGGGTCATGGAGAGTCAGATGCAACTGAAAAACAATATTGAATAAAAAACTGAAAATGTACACATATATATTTAGACATATATAAACATGTATATGTATACATATGTGTATATATACATATATGTGTGTATAGTGGGTCCTAATAACTTGCCCCAGAAACATTGAAAGATTAATTAGGTAATAATTAAGTTGAGACCTGGAAAGACCTTAGTTTAAAATAGCCAATGTCTCCCACTGCATCCAGGGCCATCTCCAGTCATCCTGAGATTTGTCTTGCCTCTGTACCCAGATGGCTCAAGAGGAGAGAATGTGGCTGGTGACTTTGCACAGCCCTGCCTCACTTAAATCCAATTCACTGCCATGTCATGGCATCACCTCCCTGATGTCATGGGAGAATGAAGGACAAACAACAAGGGAAAAGAACTGAGCTGTGTCAGGATGATTTCCACAAGGAAGGTGGTTATATTTCCCAGCGGTTCTGTAATTTCCTTCAGATTGGTTTCTCTGGCATTTAGTAGAGACATTCTCCTTGACCGCCACAATTTCAGTTCCAACCACAGGTTTGCTTTTTTGAGAACCAGCATGCACAAGGGGTTATTTATCACTCATGAAAATGCTTGACCTCACCAAAATCACAGAGGTGAAAATTGAAGCAATTATAATACGACCACCTCTGACCCAGCAAATTGTAAAGGCAAAGGAAGTCAAAGCTGGCACGAGTGTGTAGAGATTGGTACTTTGTCACTTATGGAATGGCAAAATCATTGAATTTGTTTGGAAAGTAGCTTAGCTGTATACAGGCAAAGTTACCAAAATAATCATAAACTTTGCACCAGTAATTTCTTCTTTAGGAATGTGGTGGTTGTCTTTCATTCTCAAAGAGGATCAAAATGGCATCATTATGTTAGAGTCAAGTTACAATGCATTTATTTGTGGCTTGGAATGCTCTACCACAGGTAGGGCACAAATGGTCCATGTACACATTGGGGATGGATTCTCTAAATTTGCACATCTCAGATTTCTTTTGAGCTACTTCAATTCTGCTTTGCTCAGAGAGCATAGCACCTTATCTGATGAGGGCATGCCATGCTGGGCAGTCCTGTGCTAGCATCTCCCATGTCACACAATCAGTTCCAAAGTTCTTAAGAGAGACCTTGAGAGTGTCCTTGTATTGCTTCTTCTGACCACCACATGAGTGCTTGCCCTGTGTGAATTCTTCATAAAATAGTATTTTAGGCAAGCATATTTCTGGCATTTGAACAATGTGGCAGCCCATCAAAGTTGTGTTCTCTGCAGTAGAGTTTGAATGCCTGACAATTTAGTTTGAGAAAGGACCTCAGTGCCTCTTACCTTATCTTGCCAGGAGATCTTCAAAATCTTCCTAAGACAGTTCAAATGGAAGCAATTCTGTTTCCCGGCATGGTACTGGTAAACTGTCCAGGTTTCATAGACATGCAAAAAGGAGGTCAGCACAATGGCTTGTAGACTTCCAGTCTGATAGTCAGTCTAATACCTCTTCTCTCCCACACTTACCTTTGGAGTTTCCTAAACACTGAACTAGCTCTGGCAATACATGCATCAACCACATTATCAATGTGTATATCCCTACAAAGTGTACTGCTAAGATAAGCTCACTTATCCACAGCATTCGAAACTTCTCCATTTGCTGTAACCTGTGATTCTACATATGGATGGTGACTGATGGATGGTGACCTGATATACCCTGAAAGTGTTATATAAAATAAACATTTTATAGCAGCACTATTTGGAACTGCAGATAGAGATAGATAGATAGACAGACAGACGGATAGATGGATATAGATGGATGGATGGATAAATGGATTATTGTTGTTTGTCCTTCATTCTTGAAGAGGACCATGACATCGGGAAGGTGATGCCATGACTTTCAGGTGAATTGGATATAAGTGAGGGAGGGCTGTGCAAGGTCACCAGCCTCATTTTCCCTTCTGGAGACATCTTAGTCCAGTGACAAGATATATCAGTACAACTGGAGGTGGCCTCCTGTGATGTTAATGGGATATAAGATCTTCCTCGCCCATTAATAGACCTTATGTGGATTCCATTAAGGGAAATTTAATTAGAGGAGGCTTTTTTTTCGAGGAAGGCCCACACCTTTTGTTACTTTGTAATTACGCAATGAGTCAAGAGAGTCGTGATGCCCTCTGACCCTGAAGAAGTGTGTGTGTGTTTTCTGAGGTTAGCATTTTACTTTGAGGCTCACTCTTTGGAAGAGTGTTCTTGTGATTTGACCAGATGAGACTCTGGGTAGCTGTTACGGAGTCCCTGGGCTTTGAAAAACCCAGTCTCGCCAGCTGTAAAATGGGGATAACAATTGCTTTTGATATTGGTGCTTCTCTCTCTGGTAACTATGTATGTATGGCAGTTGCATCTGTCTGTTGATCTGTGCCAGTTTCTCAGACAGTTAGAAGCCCTGTCTGTTGGTCTTTATTTCTCCACTTGTATTTTCTTTGTTTGGATTTTCTCTGAAGTTCGGGGTGTCAACTTTTCCCCTGAACTAAGAATGTAATTTGAAAAGGTTGTCGACCCCCTCTTGAATAGCTATGTTTCCTAGTAAAGCAGATCTAAGAATCTGTGCTAGCAGCCATCCTGGGTATGCCAGTGTGGTTGCCATTACACCCCGAGATGGAGGGATGGATAGGTGATAAGTAGAGGTAGATATATAGATAGGCGATAGGTAAAGATAGATACATAAAGAGATAGACGATAGGTAGATAAAGAGAGATGAGACAGAGAGGGAGACTTAAAGCAACCTGTCTAGTAGAGAAATAGTTAAATTGGTTTCCATTAATGTACTGTGATACAATTAAGACCAACAAATATGGGGGGAAAATATCTGAAAAAGAAATTATGAAATAGCACAAAGTGAGAAAAAGAGAACAGAAGGACAATTGGTATTTACACATCAGCTACAAGTTTTATAAATGGAAAAGTGAATGGGAATAAAGGACCAGCAAAAAATTGGATGGACACTTGGAGAGGCTTACTGAAAAATCATATTTTCTGTACTTAAATTAGTTCATTTAAGTAGGCATAGTTATAAAAGCAAGTTTGTTGCATTATATTAATGCTGAATGCTAAATTAGTAAAAAAAAAAAAAAATCAAGTGCATTAAAAAATAAACTGTGTGCTAGAGTTACAGGATGACCAAGGACCAAGGGACCCAAGAGAGTTGGTACAGGAAAAGGGGAGGCATGTGGCACAATAAAAAGATGACTGGCTCTGAATCAGAGGACCTGGATTCAAATCCTGCCTCTGATGCATATTACCTGTTTGACCTTGAACAAGTCACTTAACCTTTGGACCTCAATTTCCTTCTCTGTAAAATGAGGGAGTTTTAGACCAGACGGCCTCAGAGGTCCCTTCCAGCTCTAGACCTATGTGAATATCTTAATATCCAGTTTTTCTGTAGCCTGGATAGGGTGTAGTTTCAAGGGAAATAAGCTGGGGGTGGTGGGTGGCAGGGTCAAATAAGGAATCCACCCCTAAATCATAGAAGTCAAGAGGTTATTTGTATAGATGACAGACAAGTTGGTTGTAAGCCATAAACCCCAACAAATAACCTCTTGTCTTCTGAAGCATGAGACAAAGTAAGTTTTATGTCTATGGGTAGCTTGACTACACACTCCATAGACTAAGTCCTTTTAATAACATTATTCATGACTTTCATCCTCACTGGACTTCTGTAAGAGAACCATAATAGATTATAGGGTAGATTTAGAGCGTGAAGGGGCCTTAGAGGTCAGCTCATCCAAGCCCTTCATTTTACAGATGAGAAAATAAATTAGTTTGACTACTTAAAAGCCTGTTCAAAATATTCCAATGGAATTCAGTACTTTAATAATTAAATACAATTACATGAGCATTTATTTATTTTGAAATCTTTGGTTTTTATATGACCTACATTTCCAAATCTGCACACGCACACACACGCACACAGAGCCATCTGTTATTAAAAAGTAGGGGCAGCTAGGTGGCGCAATGAATAGAGCATGGGCCCTGGAATCAGGAGGACCTGAGTTCAAATCCAGTCTCAGACACTGGACGCTTAACTAGCCATGTGACCTTGGGCAAGTCACTTAATCCCAATTGCCTTGCCTTCCCCCCTCTCCCTAAAAAAACGTATTTTAAAAAGAGGAGAAAAGCCACAGTTCCACAAAACTGACCAACACATGAAAAAGATTTGACATTATATGCCATCTTCCATACTTGTAGTCTTCCATCTCTGCAGAGAAGTGGTGTTGCTGTTAGTCATGTCTGACTTTTCATGACCCCATTTAGGATTTTCTTGCAAAGATCCTGTAGTAGTTTGCCATTTTCTTCTCTACTTCATTTTCCAGATAAAGAAACTGGAGCAGAGTTAAATGACTTGCCCAAGGTCACACAGCTAGCAAATAGGGTCATCGCCACACCTCAGTGAGTAAGCAAAGTATCTCCATAGAGGTCAGATTGAATGACAACCATTTCAGCAGTCATACCTTAAAACAGTTGACAATCTTGTGATTTTCTTTGAGTTTATGACTAAATGCTTGAATGCTCCCAGGAGAGGAAATCAATTAGACATTAAATTAATTGAAGTCCTGTTGACATGTTGCCCATCAAGGCTAATCAATTGTTTTAAATCAGATACTCTGACTTTACTGAAGCCATTCATCAGTCCTAAGACTGATAAAGATGATTGAATTTTCACAAGCATGTTCCTAATAAATGTGGCTACAAAATGCCTTCTTTGTCCCATATACAACCCCTGGAAAACGAATGAAGGGTGTCTTCACTCCTTCCTTTTTCCCCTTTTCAGTGCCAGTCTATCCCTTCCTGAGCCAGTATCTAGCACCTTGAACTTCTGTAAGATGAAAGCAATCTGAGGGAAAAGACATTCACCCTAAGGGGCTAGGAATGTGTCATCCTTTTCAACCTTATTTGTATTTTAAAAGAAAACCAGGGAGAAGAAAATGCTTAAAACAAAGGAATTCATCACTAGTAAAGAAATTCCAAGCCTCAAAGGTAGGGTAGAATGATTCAGAAGTTGTTTGGACATCTAGTAGTTGTCAGATTTGGTTGTGTATTGGTGACCATGTACACATTAGGCCAGTTCTGTTTATGACACAGCTCTCAAGTTAAAGTCAGAAGGTTTAGCTTTGAATCCTTTCTCTGAGACTCTACTATCCATGTGATATTGGGTTTCTTTCTCTTTCCTTCTCAGGGCTTCCTCTTCTGATCAAATCAAACTAATGGGTATAAAGTACTTTGTGATCCTCAAACTATCCTATAAATGTGAGCTATTGTCTATTTATTTTTCTGTGGACCAGACCTATGATTTCCTTAGTATAAGACATTCTTGTTGAGGAAGTTCCCTTTGCCAATGCCAATCAACAGCTACTCCATGACTTATAGTCTGAGACCCAGCTAGTGTGTGTCAGCAACGTTACTTGGCACCAGGGCAGCTCCTTATCTACAATGATATACTGCTGTCTCTAAGCTATTATCAATATTTATAAAATGGCAGACGTGAACAAGATGAGCTTGGAGGAGGGAGTGCATTACAGGTACGGAGGGGACATCTAGGGCAAAAACCTGGAAACTGGTAATGGAGTGTTCTGTGTGAGGAACCTAAAGAGGTTATAATGAACCTCCCTAAATCTTCATAATAGATAATTGAGTCTCTTGTAGTGTTCATGGATAATTATTGTAGGCATGATTTCTTATCACTCAAGATTGGGCTGGCCATGGATTTAGTCTTGGACCCACCCTGAAAGTTGTATATTTTTGTTTTTTAAGGGGGAAAAATGAATCCTTAACATAAGCTTGTTTTCTTATGATTTTCCAAAAAGTGGAAGCAAAGCTCTGATTGGCAGGGGATCCTAGTTAGCTGGACTCCAATTAATCCAAGAGATGAGCTTCCTCTTCAGATAAAAACTGACCTAGAGGACCTCTGAGGTTCTCTCTTTCTATGAAAACCTCAGATTCTGTAATTGAGATTTAAAAAGGATGTAAAAACTGCTGTATGTTATGAGTTTTGATGTCAACCCATTACATAAAGGAAGGATTCCTAATTAAGTGAATTTTAAAATGTATTACTTTTCATTTCCTCATTCTCATAAAATATAAATGAGCTAATTCAATACCATGAATATGAATGTGTAGAATTAATATGTTTTGTAATTCTCATATTTATAAAGCCCAGAACCTCATTGTGTTGCTGTAGTCAGGGAGACAGGACAGTTGAACTATGGATGTAGAAAGGTAGCAGCAGTTGCCGATGACTCTGACAAGGATACCAGCCTCTTCTACATGCTGATGCTGCCCAGAGACCATATAGGAAAGGAGGGGAGCCCAAGCCTCTGAGATGGTATTCCTGAAATTAACCCTTATAACTGTGATTGTGGAGCTGAAAAGAGAAAAATAAGACAGCCAGATGTGTCCTCATTGTGCCAGTATCATGGCTTCTGTGTTGGTGTTCCCAAGTATTGTGTGTCCCTAGAGAACATCTTGTGTGTTGGGCTGTGCTGAAAGTTGCTAGAGGTCTTAGACACAGAGAACCCTGAAAGGCTAGGAGATGATGGCTCCCTCTTACAAAGGTAGTGATAGCAGTACCTTATGAGATCTTCCTTTTTCTCTCAGATGTGTCTTCATCAGTGACTGTAGAACCCTGACACACATTGAGAAAATCTGGTTTTTTTTTTAAATTGGTGTGTCTATTTTTAAAAATATTATTAGTAAATATCTTTATTTATTGTTCAAAAATTTTTTACCACCAGTTAGAAAATGTGTAGGTAAATTGGCAGTAGAGAGGAATCACATAAAAAAGTAGTTATGAACTAAGTTTTCATTGATTTAAAAAGAAATGTCTTCTGATGCTAATACTGGAATCAAATCTCCTAATGCTAATGTTTGAAAATGATGATCTGTGGGATCTAGTCTTCCATCTGTGATTAATTCTGTGACCTGTCATGTCATCTAACTTAGTATCTTAGTTTCCCCATCTGGAAAATGGGAGTGATACCTATATCCAGAGATGACCTTTGCCAAAATGATAAAGCAGACGAAGTTTGTAACACCCCAAATGTATCCCCTCTGCATGGTTGTTATATCCATGCTCCTATCCATCCTGCCCTCAGGCTGTTTGGGTTCTACCTATCTGGGGTTGAGCAACTAGGTAGCACAATGAATAGAGCACTAGGCCTGGAGTCCTGAGTTCAAATCCAGCCTCAGACACTTTACTAGCTGTGTGACCTTGGGCAAGTCACTTCACCCTGTTTGCCTCAGTTTCCTCATCTGTAAAACGAACTGGAGGGGTGGCTAGGTGGCACGGTGAATAGAGCACCAGCCCTGAAGTCAGGAGGACCTGAGTTCAAATGCGGCCTCAGACACTTATCACAAAACTAGCTTTGGGCAAGTCATTTAACCCCAATTGCCCCTCCAAAAACCAAAAATAAAATAAAATAAAATGAACTGGAGAAGGAAATGGCAAAGCACTCTAGTATCTTTGGAAAGAAAAATGCAAATGGGGTCAAGAAGAGTTGGACTGAGATGACTGAACAACAATATTGTGTGTTTGCTATATGTTAGGCCCTGTGCTAAGCTCTGGAGATGGAAAGCTAACAGTTCTTATCGATACGTTCTACTGGGGGCACGGGGCAATCTACCAGGGAAACTGGGAAATAAGAACAAAAAGATCTGCAGAGGGGCATGGGTCCAGCACCTGGGGATCAGGAAAGACCCAGCATGCATCATTTCCAGGGGAAACTCCGTCTTTCAGAGATTTCTCAGCTCAACCAAACAGAAGAGTAGAGAGACAAGAACCAACAGAAATGAGTGGGTGAACTTGGCAGGGGGGCTTTGCTATCAAGGGAAAGCTGGTTTCTGGTCCCAGCTCTGGCACTAGCTACTAGTGAGACCCTCATCAAATCCCTTCCTCTCCATCTCATTTGTCTCTTTGAAGTGGAGGGCATTGAGAAATTAGCCAGTTTCCTCTCCAGAGAGAAGTGGCGTTCTTTAGGTGTGGACCAAGACATAAAATGTCAGACATATCCGTTGGCTTGTCTTGCTTTTTTTCCTCATGTTCCATTGTTACAAAGGAAGGGTCTATATATGGGGGAGGTAGATTCCATGTTAGAATGCTGTTATTTTTTTTAAAGGCAAAAAATAGCACATCATTTTTAAAAGAAATTGAAGAGGTTAAGACTAGATAGAATCCAAGGTCCCTTCCAATTGAATATTCTGTAAAACGGAGAGATGCTGTCTCATAGAAGCCCACAGGAAAACAGATTCAAAAACCACACTTAATGCATGACCAGTACTTAGCATATATCCACTAATTAACGTTCAGAAATCTCTCCAAAAGAAAAGACAAGCGTCCTTAGCTATTTGTTATCAAGGACAAGGGGAGAGACTGTCTGCATTTCATATAGGCTGAGCCATTCATGAGTCAAGGATTTTCGGAAATGACAGATAGCTGTAATCCTGAAACTCTTGACTATGGTTTAGGGGACACTGGGCCTGCCGTCTGCATAGGTGGCATCTTGCGGAGTGGTAGAACCGTGCTGACTGGCAAATTACAGCAAACATTTATCCGGTACCTACTATGTGTCAGGCACTACAAATGAGTGAGTTCTACTTAAAAGTTGGAAGACCCGGGCATGCTTCCCAGCTGTCATTTACTAGGTATGTGAGTCGGTCTCTCTGAAGGA
>CM053583.1:29778547-29806620 GCA_028627135.1 Pseudochirops cupreus | reverse complement strand
GTTTTGGAGTTCCAGGATTGGTTTAGAGTCCTATTTTATGGGTATTTTGGGGTGGCTATGTGAGAGCTGCGATATGTTGCTGCTTCTACGCCGCCATCTTGGCTCCGCCCCCCTGTAGGAGTTCTTCATGTGTAAAAATGCCTCCTTGAAGGCCCCAGTTTGCCATGTTAGCAAATGAAAGCCCGGGACTGGCTACAGAGGTTAAGCTACGTGTCTCCCCAATCAACTTCTCCTGGCCTTCTCTCTAGACGTAACATTTGTTTGTTTTTTTAAATTATGTTAGTGTTTGATTGTGCCCCTCCACTGCTTCTTCTATTTGTAAACACCTCAAATGAGAGAGAAAAAAAACCTCTGCAGCCAGCGTAGGTAAAGAGAATGGGTAGCTGTCAAAATCCAGACCCTGGCAAGTCTATTTCCATTTAAGATCAGCCAATAAGCATTTAGTCAGCAAGTATGTATTAAATGCCCACTCAATAAAAGCCTGGTGACATGAAGACATGAATGAAACAGTTCCTGCCCGCAGAGAGCTATTTTCTGACGTGTACAAATAGGAATATATGTAAAAAGAGATACGTGGTCATTTTTCTTTGGAGGGGGTACTAGCACTGGGGCATCAGAGAAGGTGCGTTGAGCTGGACTCGTAAGAGACAGATGGGAGGAGGGCATGTATGGTAGGGCTGGGGGACAGCCTATGCAAAGACGGGGAGATAGGAGATGGAATACTTCATGTGAGGAACAGCAAGAGAGTCAGTTTGGCTGGACCAAAGAGCATGTTAAAGGGAATGATACAGTAATTAGACTGGAAAGGGAGGTTGAGGCTAGGTTCATAAGATCATAGATTTATAGCTCAAAGAGATCTTGGAGGCCATCTATCAATTTACAAATGAGGAAACTGAGTCCCAGATTGATGAAATCACTTGCCTAAGGTCACACAGATGGTAAGTGAAAGAACTAGGACTTAGAGTCACTTTAAAGGAGATGAGCAAATATAATAATATACAACATGGACTCTTTTGGTTGGTGGGTTTCAGTTTTTTTAAGTAGCTTGGAGGGTTGGGATTTTTTGGTGAATATCATTTGCTTGTTTCTTTCCTTCAGGCCTACAGGTTTTCTCAGCTTCCTGAGATGGTCATGGGATCCCCTCCACCTCCGGTACCTCCCCGGACAGGTCCTGTGGCTGTTGCTTCTCTCAGACGGTAATTTATCTATTTTTATTTTTATTCTGCTGTCTTTGGAGAACCTCTCCATCTCTGAGACTCATTGGGCTCACGCAAGCAGGAGCAGTAAGGTGCTATATGCTTTGACCAGTCATCTAACAAGGAAATGAGAGTTGCCTCTAACCAGTTCCCTGGTAGGTTTTGCCGGAGGGTGCTTGAGTGACACTAAATATGCCCTGTGTTCAAAAGGCTCAGTGTGTTCCAACAGGGAAAATAAAGGAAATGGAAAACATTTCATAGCTTTTTAAAAAAACAACAACCCCACCAGAATCAAGAAGAAGATGAAAAGGAAGATAAGAAAGAGAAAGAGAAAGAAAAGGAGGGGGAGGTGGAGCAGGAGGTCAATGTTGGATATACCAGATTCTGAGCCTTACCAGACAGGTTGGAGGGGAGGGGAAGAGAGAAGGTGACCTATGTCTTCCTTGGAAAGAACCCTCCCTTTGTTTTCTTCAAGATGAAAATGTGAAACATCCACAAAAGCAAACTGACTGGTTTCAGTGGAATATATTCATGGGGGCAGGGCGTGGCGTGAGGAAGACACTGAATCCCAATCCCAGGGCAATATGGCTTTCCTTTATAGAGAGCTCAGCCCTTTCAGAACTTTCCAGGTGACTCTCCATTTCCTATAAGCAACTCAGCTTGGCTTCAAATCCATGGAATATCATGATCCTGTGCTGAGTACCCCTGGTTTACACACACACACACACACACACACACACACACACACACACACACACACATCAGCATTTTTGTGTACAGTTTTCCCCCATTAGATTGTAAAATTCTTGAGGGCAAGCATTTGCATCCTCAGAGCTTAACATAGAGTAGGCATAGAGTAGGAACTTAATAAACAATTATTGAATTGAATTGAAAACCAAGAGCCTTGGGTTTTAATCCTGACTCTCACGGTGTCACTTTGAAGTCCCTCCCCTTTTCTGGGTCTCAGTTTCTCCAGCCTCCTCAGAGCACAGTGGTAGCAGAAGGGCCTGATTCTGCCAAATGAAGATGTTGGACTAGAGGATTTCATAGACTCAGGATTTAGAGCTAGATTTTGAGACGCTCTAACATTTGACACTTGGGGAAACTGAGGCCCAGAAAGGTTAAATGACTCTTTTCAGGTTATACAGGAAACAATAGCAGAGCTCAGTTTCAAACCCAAGTCTTCTCTCTCCAAATCTACCTTTCTTCCTGTTTCACGTGCTGCTTCCACACCGTAAGATGTTTGTGAGAGTCTCTGATGCTAAAAAGAAATCAGTCTCCTCCTTAATTCAATTCTGAGTACATTATTCTGGTAAAGGACATCAATCAATTACAGAGTGTCCAGAGGAAAGCTGCCAGAATGGTGAAGAGCCTTGAATTCCTGCCCTGTTAGGGGAGATGGAAGGAGCTGGGAATGTTCAGCCTGGAGAAGGGGGGACTGAGGAGAGAAGCATCTTCAAGTAACTGCTGAATTCACACTTGGAAAATGGATTAGAACAGTTCTCCTGAGCTAAAGGGCAGAGCTAGGGACAAGGGATGCAAGGTGCAAAGGGGCCAGTCTCAGCTCTTGGTCTGGAGAAGCTTCCTAACAAATTGAGCTATCCCCAAATGGAATGGGCTGTTGTGCCCCTCTCAGTGAAGGGTTCGCTTAAAGCCTGGATGACCACTTGTTGAGTGTGGAGTAGAGAGAATTCCTGTATATGTACAGGTTAGTCTAAGTAGCTCTTGATGCCCCCTCCAGCTCCAGATTTCTGATTTTGATGCTGTGAGCTTGGGGAGCTGATTCCCAAGGGCTTTTTAAGCTGACAATTAATTACAGTGGTGCAGTGTCTGCAGAGAGCAGGAGTCAGGGAGGATAGAGGACCAGGGGCTCCTGACCAAGCAGATGTCCTCCTGGGGCAGCCACAGTAAGGAAGCCTACACTGAGGATGAAGTCTTCCTTTTAACCAAATTGGATGAGAAAATATAGAATCTGCATTATCCCTAAGTGGCTGCATTCCTGGGTGATTTCTGGAATAGGTGTGGGTTTGGACATCCCTCCCACAAGTCAGTCAAGAAGCATTTATCAAGCCCTTATTTATTATTATTATTGTTTATTCTATGTTATTATAATCACATAATATATAACTATAATACAATTATATAATTATCTTATAATTATGTAACATATAACTATAATATGATATTATAACATATAATATGTATTATTTATTAAGCCCTTACTTAGCATTATTTTTATTATTGTTATTATTATATAATATATAACTATAATGCAATTATGTAATATCATAATTATGTAATATATAGCCATAACATAGTTATATAATAATATTACATAATATTATGTATTATTACTATTTATTAAGCCAAGTCCTATGTTAAACCCTGGAGAAAAAAAGAAAGGCAGATCTCTGTCGTTAGAATGTCAGCTCCTTGAGTTCACATTCTAGTAAGGGAGAAAACATAAACACATATATGTAGCTATGTAGTTGGCATACCCACTGTAAATGGGAGATACTGTCAGAGTAGGGAGACCCAGAAAAGATCTGTTGTAGAAGGCACAATCTCTGCCTTCCTTCAGGATTCAGCTCAAATCCCACCTTGTGCAGTAGACCTTTCCCAGTCTTCCACGGTCCTAGTGTCTGCCCGTGGAGTTTGCCTCCCATTTATAGTGGGTAGTTCATGTGAATGCACAGTAGGCAGAAGAGAGGAGGGCCATGCTACAGGCTTGAGGGATGGCCAGTACAAAGGCACCATGTCATGTATAAGGAACAGCAGGAAGCCCTGTGTAGCTGGATTGCTGAGCTCCTGGAGGGGAGGAAAGCGTAAGACAGGAAGGAAGAGACCCAAGTTGGGATGGTCTTTAAAAGTCAGACAGAAGAGCCTGAATTTGCTCCTGAAGGTTCTGGGCGGCATCTTTGTCCGTGGCCACTCAGGGGCTTCCAAGGGTGTTTCTCCAATAGTCCCTTTTTCCATCCTGCCATGTCTACGACACTGGGGTTTGGCATCTGTCCCTCCTCCCCAGTCCCTTCTTCATTCTTAGATAACAGACTTTATCTCTGAAGAGCTTAGGTGTTGGGGTACGCGGTCCTGCCAATCAGCTTTATGTCCTTTGTGCCTTGATTTGTAAGACAACCCCAGTTTGACGACTATATGACATAAAAGGCAGGGGGTGGCGAGTGGGGATCAAGCTAGGGACTGTCACTGAGATGCTGTGGGAGGGGGAGAGGGCACCTCCCCAGCCCTCAGCCCCCTCCCCCAGCTGGCTCCCTGAAGCAGTCAGGGCTTTGTCAGCACTAAGTGGAAGGGTGGCATGTTAAATGGACTGGGAAGTACGAGTGCCGCCGCCGGGCTCCGCGGCTGCCTCTGAAAGCATGTATCCCGGCGGCCACAGTGCACAGTCACTGCGCCAGGCTGCCTTTCCTCATTTCTCAGCATCAGTTGTAATGCGCCACAGCAGCCTTGGCAGGCCTGCCTCCCTAGCCAGGGCTTTGGGGCCATTAGCTTACTTCACAGGTGCTGGGAGCCTCCCGAATCTCGGTCTGATGCTCCAGGGTACAATGTGAGGTCCTGGCTAATCCCAGCTCAGGCTCTTGTCTTCACAGCATCACACTGTTCAATCGGCAAAGGTGTAGGGTGGGGGGGGGGGGAGGGGAGAAGAGGGAGAGGGGAGGGTTAGAGCGCTCGCTGCAAATGGAGCGTGCTCATTGGCTGCCAGTGATGTCATCGACACCTATCTCAAGCATCCCCAGTTAATACAGGGCACTAATTGCTTTGTGCATTTTTTAATGTGAAAATTGAATTTTGTGGTAACTAGCAAGACGCCTGAGTCAGCCTTAGGGGAGAATTGAACTTGAATGTCTAGAAATGACCCAGTCTTGGGCCTCAGCCTAGTTCTCCGGATTTTGCTGTAAGGTTATACCTGAAAACACAAGGTTTCTTTTATTTTCTTTTGTAAATTCAGCCATTGTGACCTGTTTGGGAGCTTGGAGGCCAAGGTACTCACAGAAGTGTAACCCAAGCCCATCAGGGCTAGCAGCCAGGAAACCGAGGAAGGTGATTCTGCTGGTATTTCTTCGAACCTGAATACCGCCTCCCTCCCACCCCACTGGAGCCAGCCCTCAACCCACCTTCCCTGTGCTTAGGCCGCCATCCTCTGGCTGAGCTCCATGGAGACAAGCTGACAGCCCGTTCCCTTGGAAACCCTAATTAACACCCTGCTTGCCTCCACCCAGGTCCACTTCTGATATTGGCAGCAAGACAAGAATGTCAGAGTCCAGTGGCCCAGAGCAAGCCCAGCTGCACGATGGCACCCCCTTTGCCCAGGTTTCCAGAGGCCCAGTCTCTGTCACTCCATTGGACCAGTCTGCTTTAAATTACTCAGGTAAGAAAGCCAAGAGATGGATTTTGACCCCGCCGAGGGGGGCCACTCCCAGTTAGACACAGTAGCCGCCTCTATCTCAGGGGATTAGACTTAGCTCTGCCAGATCACTACCCTCTTCCAGTTGGCATATTCTCCCCACTCCCGTCATACCTGTGCTAAGTAACAGAGAGGAGTACTACTTTCTGAGACTCAGAACAACTTTAGGAGTCACAATCAGCCAGTCAAAACTAGCTCAAATGCTTTTAAGTTTGTAGACAATCACAAACCTTGTTTGTCTTTATTTTTATTGTATTTTTATATTATAAAATATATTTTATTTATATATTTTATGTTATAAAATCAATTCACAAACTTTTATTAAATGCTTTCTATGTGTCAGTCCCTGTGCTAAGCGCTGGGAATAAAAAGAAAGTCAAAAACGGTTCCTGTCCTCCCAAAGCTTATATTCTAACGGAAGAGATAGATGAAAGGTAACAAAGGTGGAGGTGCCAGCAACTGGTGGGGATGGGAGGTGCCCAGGAGAGGCCCCTTGCAAAAGGTGGCATTTGCACTGAGTCTTGAAGGAAACCAAGGATTCTGAGAGTCAGGAATAAAGAAGAGTGTTCCAGACCCGGGGCATGGCCGATGAAAAGGCGTAGGGGCAAGAAGCCGAATGTCCTGAGAGAGGAGCAGCCAGGATGGCTAGAGAAGACTGAAAAGGTAGAAAGAGGCACGATTGTGAAGAACTTTAAAGGCCAGAGGACTTTGGGTTTGATCCTGAAGGGGATAGGGAGCCCTTTTAGGAAAATCACTTTGGAGGCTTTGCAGAGGATGGATTGGGGGGCAGAAAATTAGGAGGGAAAGAATTAAGAAAAGTGACTATGAAGTGACAGAAGAGTGTAGCAGAGAGACATTGTGAAGAGAGAAACAAGAAGAGCTGGTGACTTATTGGACATATGAGAGTGGCACCGAGGTTTGAAGATGCCGTGGCCAAGAGGATGACAGTTTCTTTGGCAGTAATAGGAAAGTGAGAGCAGCGGTTCTCAACCTGTAGGTTGCGACCCCTTTGGGGGTCGAATGACCCTTTCATATTTCCACATATTTCCAATGGTCTTAGGAACTGAGACACCGCTCCTCTATCCGTCTCCAGGCAGGTCCATCCATGTGCAGATACGTCCACATACGAGTATTAATGGGTTGTGGCATTAGGAAGGTTGAGAACCACTGGGTTAGAGAAAGGGGTGGTTATGGGGGAATCATAAGGCAATAGATATAGAGTTGGAGGAGACATCATAGGCCACCTACTCCCATCCCCTCACTTTACCGATGAGGAACTCAAGGTTCAAGGAGGTTCCATGACTTTACCCAAGGTCAAACAGACGGAAGTGGTAGAGCTGGGAGACTAACCCAGGTCTTCTGATTCTAGGCTTCATGCTCTTTAAAGACATCGCTTTTGGGGAAAATGGTTCTCCTTGTATATTAGGCTTGTAAATAACACCCACACATACACAAAAAAGGGCATAAATCAGACACAGGTGAGAACATGTATTGAGCACCTAGTGTATACAAACAACCAAATTAGGCAGTTGTGAAAAAATTTGTTAAAACACATAAGACAGAGTAACAGTAATTAGTGTGAATTAAAACCAACTAAACCCTTTTAGTTTTAAAGATTTGTCTTTTCTTCTGCCTTGTGGATGAACTGGTTTTATCTTAAAGAATCTTAATTTTTTCCCTCCTAAGTTTCTCCACTCCATCCTCTGTAAAGCCTCCAAAGTGATTTTCTCAAAGCAAGAGTCTCATCCCTACTCAATAAACTCCGGTGGCACCCTGTTTCCTTCTGGATAAAACCCAAAGTCCTCTGACCTTTAAACTGTGGGTTTCTGCTGCTTAGGAACCAAGGGATAAGCCGCCATGTAGCCTTTTTGAAATTTATATAGTTTAGAAAAATATATATATGCACACATATATATATATATATAGTTCTGACTGTTTAAAATACAGTTTTGAAGTTTACTTAGCTTATATAGAAGCTATATATGTATATGCATATTTATATAATATATGTGTGTATATAACATATATGCATATATATATAAAATAAAAGGAGGGACCCCAATTCAGGAATCACTGATATAAAAGAGATACAAATAAATCTCATTTTTAAAAATGAAAAATTTATGGACAAGAATATTAGCAGAAAGAATTGTGTTTTTTTTAATTGATGACCCTACCAGATTTTTAAATGTTTTCCAAATTGGTAATTCTAAAAACATCTGATATTTAACAAAATATTTAAAATAGACCACCAGATCAGAATAGGAAAAATCTAAGAAAAGGAAATAAGCCATCGAAGACTTCAGCCTTTGTTAAACTCAAGAATATAAAAATATGGTTTTTAAAAGCAGATTAGTGATAGAATTCATTAGTGGTATGGCAAAAAATGTATTTAGATCCATATCTCACCATATATGCTACATTAACTTAATTGGATCAATATTTGAAAAAAATTTTATTTGAAATTAAAATTTTTTAAATTTGAACCTTGACCTCTGTTCAAATCCTTTCTCTGGTGCCTATTGCATCTGTGACTTTGGGTTTAAACTTTACACCTCCCTAGACAGAAAAGGGAATAAATAATATATTTTCCCAGTTGAGGGGAGGACAGAAAGTTTACCTATTGAATTAATAAAAGAAATGACTAGAGACAAAACTGATAGATTTAAGTAATAAAATAATATTATGAGATTAAAAAGCAGTTTACAACTTTTTCTCTAATGGCATAGATTAAGGAAAAATTCTTTGTAGTAGCTCTCTATGATCTATGATGTGTGATCCTCTCAAAATGGGAGTTTCTTCTAGCCACACAAATCAGAACCAGTCCTTCCCTGCCAATTTATGCTGGTCCATTAAATAAGGCGGTCAGTCAATAAACATTTGTTAGTACCTACTATGTGCTAGGTACTGCTAAGTGCAAAATAATATATTATTTGCAATAATATTTACACAATACTTAGCACCTTGCCCAGGACATAGTAGGGGCTCATTAAATGCTTGTTTATTTAATAAATAATAAATGCTTTTTTTCTCTCATCCTATGGGACTCTCAGTGGTGAATGTATCTGATAATTGACCAATAAGCATTTATTAGGCATTTGCTGTGCACCGGAGGAATGCATATGCCCTCAAGGCGTGTACATTCTAAGCCTTAGGACACAATATATAAATAAAAATCTTACTACCAGATTTAGAAAAGCTAGGTGGCACGGTGAATAGAGAACTGAGTCTGGAGTTGAGAAGACCAGAGTTTGAATTCAGTCTCAGTTTCTTATTAGCTGTGTGACCCTGGTCAAGTCATTTAATCTCTGCCTTAATTTCTTTCTCTGTAAAGTGGAAATAATAATATCACCTGCCTCCCAGGGTCATGGTGAGGATCAAATAAGAAAAAAATTTTTAAAGCATTTGGTGGTGTGCCCAGCACATAGTAAGTACTATGTAAATGTTAGCCATCATCATCATTAAATTTCTAAGAAACTGATGAAAATTGATGAGCAGCACTCACTCTGCAATAGGAATTCCTACCAAGGGCATGAATGGAATAGTTTTTGAAGAGAAAACCCAAAATGATAGTAGCCCTAAATGACCCTGGGCATACATAAGAGTTACAAAACCAACCATAGCTCTTGATCCAGTAATCTCACTTTATGCCCTATAAGACTATACCATACAGATGTTATTATTCTTAGAAGTAAAAAAGGTCTGTTGATGCAAAAATACTTCTACTCACTTTATCTAGGAGAACTGGTAGCAATTCTTTGAGGAACAGTTGAGTAAATGGTAGTGTATTAGTGTAGCAGAAGACCATGGTACCATAAACATTTCCTCAGCTGTAAAAGGAGGTTGGACAAAATGATCTCTAAGGTCCCTTTCCAATTACAAATCCTATGATCCAGTGGCCAAATGAAAGTATGAAGAATACAGAGCAATGTGGGAAGATTTATACCAAGTGATACAGAAAGAAAATTGTAGACAAAGAAAGAATGGTGTGATGTAGCATGTTGGGTTCTGCATCAAAGGATGTAGGCTGACATTCTGGCTCTGTTTGCTTACTATATTGTAACCTTGAGCAAATGACTCTCCTTCTCTGGGATTCTATGACCCGCTCGGTCAAATGAGGGGGTTAGACTAGATGTCATGGAGCCCAGAGTCCGTCTGGCTCCAACATTCCCTTCAACTCCGGATCCTGTGGTCCCATGAAGTACAACATACATATGACTATCTAAAAGAAACAAACATAAACAATAACAAATGAACTTTTTAAGTGAAAAATGCAAAAAAGAAGTCAGAAGTGGCCAGAGAGAGAGCAAATTTTTGTTGTTATTTTGAATAGAGGGGTGTTTTAGTAAGAACTGAGATTTCTTTAGTATAAAGACCTCTACCGATACAGATCAGCACCTCCTTTGCAATTTATAGTTTTAGAAAGTTATCTAGGGTATTTAGGGGTTAAGTGACAGAGCCAATACATGACAGAGACAACATTTGA
Organism: Pseudochirops cupreus; assembly: GCA_028627135.1. Lineage (NCBI taxonomy): Eukaryota > Metazoa > Chordata > Mammalia > Diprotodontia > Pseudocheiridae > Pseudochirops > Pseudochirops cupreus. The sequence continues at coordinate 29,796,518 of CM053583.1, read as the reverse complement.
ATCTAGGTCTCCTGACTCCTAGGCCAGCTCTCTAACCACTGTACCCTGTTACTTTTTTTTAAAAAATTATTAATGTCTGTGTTTTCCTTTTCTTTTGATAAAAATATAAATAATTTACATTTTATAATTTTGTTCCACATTCTTTTTGTCTTTGCTGAGAGTATTAAGTTGATAATCATTTTTAATGACAAATTGCCAGTTGACCTAAGTTTTTCAGAAACAGGTGGTGCCCAAAGGCAAGGTCATGATTGTTATATTATTATTTGTGGAAATAATGGAATATTCTAGACAGTCTACCCCTAATCCCTCTGCTCTGTGGCAGGAAGCACGGTTCCAGCTGTATTTGCCATTCCAGCTGCAAACAGACCTGGATTCACAGGCTACTTCATCCCTACACCACCCTCGTCCTACCGAAACCAGGCCTGGATGTCATATGCAGGAGAGAATGAGTTACCAGGGCAGTGGGCAGATTCGGTAAGAACTTCCTTTTGTCTATTACAAGACTTCATCAGCTTTCTACTCCATGCTCTTAGAGAGATAGAGGAAGTGGATGAAATGTCAAGTGTGTGACTCCCGTTACTTGCCATATGGTGACCTTGCATAAATACGTCACTTAATCTCTGTTAAATGAGGTGTAATAGTAACGGGTTATAATAATAGTAGTAGTCATAGTGGGGTGGTGGTGGTAGCAGTAGTAGTTCACTATAGCATTTTATAAATATAGTCTTATTTATCCCCTGAACATCTTTGGGATTTAGGTACTATTATTATCTCCATTTTACAGATAGGAAAACAGAGGCAGAAAAATGTCAAGTGACTTGCCCAGGATCACACAGTCATTAAGTGCCTAGGGCTAAATTTGAACTCAAATTTTCCTAATTCCACTATCCATCTAACTTCCTCATGTCATACTATATTATGGTAGAATTATAGTATGATAGTAGTACCAGGGGTTTTGTAAATATCAAATAAAATAAATATATTAAATATAGCATAAATAATCATAAATAAAATAATAACAAATTAAATATAGAATGTTTTGCAAACCTTAGAAAACTAATTACTGTAATTGATGATGAAGTAGGAGGAGGAGGGTAAAGAGGTACATTAAGCAGTTTGCCCCTCTGCCAGAGTTCATAGACTGCTGCCCTTTCTGTGTTCTGATGTCTCTGTTTCTCAGAATCTTGCTCCCTTCTCCTTCCTATGAGCAGTTACTTAGAGTTCTCAGTGCACCATCCCTCTACGTGCCCCACTTCTAACAAACTTGTTAGATTTGTTTCTAAAATAAAAGTAAATAGGCACCAAGTGAGGACCAGAGGACCTAGCCTATGCGTGAAATACATAAGCTTTGCATTATTTTTACCACTCGGAGGCTTTTTAACTGGACCTCCTAGATCTCAACTGCATCTTACATGGTTGAGACCACCAGATAAATTAGACCTCCAATATTGTTGTTGCAAGTAGGCCAAAATCATCTGCACACTGTGGGTCCTTCATTGCCTTCTCAGCAGTGTTTTACTCCTGGATCTCATTAGTCCAGTGCCCAGTTGTCCATCTGTGGGCCTTTTACACATGTCCTCCTCAGAGTTGTCTAGATTTTCATTTTCTGTTTTCTAAGTTTACAGAATGTGGTTAGTTAATCAACCAACAGGCATTTTTGAGTCTCTGCTATGTGTCAGACACTACACTGGGCACTGAGGATACAAGTACAAAGAATGAAACAATCCCTCTTTCAAGGATTATTTTTAATGAATTATTTTTTGAAATGAAAATGCTCCTTCTTTCTCCCCCACTGTCCTAGGATGTTTAAGCATTTTGCCCAAGAGCATACAACTGGTGAGTTGTATGACCAGGATTCAAATCCAGATCTTTTGATTTCAAGTGCAGAACTCTTTCCACTGAACTTGTGGGGGTAGAAAATAACTCTTGTAATAACCACCATACCATTCGGTTTGATTCAGCGTGATGCTGAATCCCAAGAGTTCTAGCTGAGACATCAGCGTACTCAGCCCCACAGGACCAAAGACCAGCTTTGGGCCAGGAGAGGGACAAGGATGCTTCTCTGTCCTAAAAAGGTCAATAATAAGTCAGCCAAAAGGGGTTAGTCCAACAGGGCCAGTGGCAAAGGAACATATCTTTTCAACTTGGTGGGTGAGAATGTAGGACTCCCACAGCATCCTGACTTTTGACCAGTAGAACTGACAAGAATAGGCTGACTCAGCAGGTAATGGGGTCCATTTCACTAGAGACTTTTAAGCAAATGCTGGGTGACAACATCAGGCATGTTCCAGGGGGAATTCATTTTCTTGCATAGGTTAGACTAGTTCCCCAACAACTCAGAAATTTTGTGAGTCTGTGATCCAGAGATGGGGGTGAAAATTAAAATCAAAGGTCAATGCAGCAATTCAGTGAGATAGGAAACAGTTGGTCAAGAGTAGGGGTCTGGGGAAGCTGCTATCATCATACTCAGGCCAAGGACTCTGGGAGCTGTTTACACTAGAGCAGTGGTTCTCAACCTTCCTAATGCCGTGACCCTTTAATACTTCTATGAGGGCAGACCTGCCTGGAGATGGATAGAGGAGCAGTGTCTCAGTTCCTAAGACCATCAGAAATATGTGTTTTCTGATGGTCTTAGGCGACCCCCCCAAAGGGGTCGTGACCCACAGGTTGAGAACCACTGCCCTAGGGTGAAGGGAACTAACCCTTCCTCTCCTGTCACTGTTGCCACCTGCTGTAGGTACTGTTGCTAGTTGGCTTCATTTTCCTAAAATAGGACTTCTCTTTTTTCTCCTTTTCCTTACATCCCTGCTTCTGTCCATGGTACCACCCTATCCCATGACTTGTCTTTTTAAATGGTATAATTATAGCATGATAGTACTATAGATCAATCTTTGATGCTCCCCTTCCTCTCACTTCTCTTATGTCATCTATCACTTCTTCTATGAAATAATAATACCTAATATGTATACAGCATTTACCTTGTGCCAGGCACTGTGCTAATAAGTAATGCCTTACAATTATTGTTTCATTTGATCCTCATAACAACCCTATGATGTGGTGCTATTATTACCCCCATTTTACAGATGAGAAAACTAAGGCAAACAGAGGTTAAGTGACTTGCCCAGGGTCACACAGCTAGTAAGTATCTGAGGCTAGATTTGAACTCAGGTCTTCCTGACCCCCGGTCTGGCACTCTATCCATAGTGCCACCTAGCATCTCAACAAGGTTACATGGGGATAATAATAGTGCCTACATCACAGGAAGGTTGTTGTGAAAATGTTAACTCCAACATCTGGCAAACCTTAAAGCACCATATGAATGTTAGCTATGATACTGCTCTTATTCTTGTTGTTACTATCATGCCTGATCATATGCCAAGCTCTGACAATTCCCATCCCACAACATCTGTCCCATCTGGCCCCCCTCTCCATTCCTGGGGTACCTGCCCTAGGTTGGATCTTCATGACTACTTGCTTAAGCTGTTCCAGTCTCCTTCAGAGTGAATTCCCTCCCCACCTCTCCTCCTTTTCCCCACTCCAACCCCACTTCATATCTCTGCAAAACAAACCTTTTCTGTGTACAACAGCCACAATAACTCACATTTATGCAGGATTTTAAGATTTATAAAATTCTTTATCCATCAGAATGTAAATTCCCTCCTCACAGGTAGAGATACTGCCATCCTTTACTTGTCTATCCCCAGTGCCTAGCACAGTACTTGGTACAGAGTAGACACCTAATGTTTATTTATCAATTGGTTGATAACAGTAATAGCACGCATTCATATGTATTGCAAAGCTCCTAGGTGGCATGGTGGCTACATACAGATGTCCTTTGCTTAATAATGACAGCATACATCTTTGTGGAGTGCCAGACCCTATGGAGAACCCCAGCTTCATCCTTTTGATTGGCTAGATCCACTTCTCTGGGTTTGTCCTTCTCCAGCTGAAAATGAGTCAGTGTCCTTTTTCATTGTTTTTAATTAAGTGGAAGATGATTATTCTAGTTTAAGAAGGCTCTTTCCTGGAGCACAATTACCACATCCAATTACCTAGTGAACAGTGGCTATTAGCAGTGCAGCTTCTAGCAAGTTGGGTTTCTTTTTTTTTTTAATTTTCTGTCTAAGCTACTATGTGTAGCATAAAAAAAAAAACTAAATGAGGCCAGGTTGCAACTATTTATTAGACCCTATGGTTGTATCTGGTGACCTACTCATGCCATCATCTGGATATTTGGTCTATGTGGTAGCCAATGACCAACTGTTTCAGTTGGATTCAATATCTGCTGTATGTTGGGTGCTGAGGGAACCACAGAGAAAAATAAAGCACTTTCTCTGTCCTCACAACCTTTACAATCTAGCTAAAGAGATGATACATTCAAGTCAGCAAGCTTTAAATACCTACTATGTACCAGGAAAGAGATACAGTGGCACAGTGGGTCAAGAACTAGACTGAGAATCAGGATGACCTGGGTTCAAAAAGCACTTCAGACACCTACCAGCTGTATGACCCTGGGCAGGTCATTTAACTTCTCACTGGCCCCAGGCATTCTCTCTAAGAATCCAGGTTGCAGTAGCTGGTCTATCAGGCAGCTCCTTATACCCATGAAACCACATGTCTGGACCAAAAAAAAAAAAAATGAAGATAATGAAAACCAGAATGAAACGATCCTTGCCCTCAAGGAGCTTACATTCTACCAAGAGAAAACATGTACACAAACATGCAAATGTAGCCTATGTATAAAGTGAATAGAAAGTGATTTGGGGCAAGAGGGGAGACCTTAATATCTGTGATTCAGAAGCATTGCTATCATATAAGGCATTAATGACTGCCTTGTACATGAAGAGGTCACTACAGGTAGACCAAATTCTAAGTAATCAAAAAACTAGCAAAAGTCCCAAAGAGCAAGTCCCCAAAACTCCTTCTTCATGACAGAAAGGCAGGAGGGAACTAGGAAGTGATAGACTGGTGTAGGCATCGTTCAATGTGGTCACTGTATTGGATGTTTTTGCTTAATTTAAATTGTTACAAGGAAGGGGTCAATCTGGAAGTGAGCATTTTGGTTTGGTTTGGTTTTTCTTCATGGATGACTGGGGTGTAAATACAATACACATCAATGAAATATGTTTAACTGATTTAAAAAAAACCCTAGAATACCAAATACTAATAATAGTGATAATAACTAACATATAAGATAGAACTTTAGGGCTTGTGTCATCTCATTTGATCCTCATAATAACCCTGGGAGGTAGGTGCTATTATTGTACCCACTTTACAGAGGAGGAAATTGAGGTAGACTAAGGTGAAAAGATTTGCCTTTCCAGCCTCTACTTGGAAAATCTTGATAGTGAGCTGGAGGGGAAGAGCATTCCAGGTAGAGGGGAGAACTGTGAGCAAAGGCATGGAAGTGGGATATTTCTAAAGATTCCGCTGTTTTGTGACAAATAAGAAGACCCAGTCTCAGGAACACTATAGAAGCTGTCTTTTAAAAATTAAATCATTGGGCCATCTGGGTATCCTATCTCCAGTCATGGTGTCAAGCTATATACTACAAAGGAAGAGGGGAAAACTCTTCACATGCTTGCTAATGTCCAACTCACATCATAGGGTTCATGATGTCATTAGTCTGGAGCTGTATGAAGTTAGACTAGAGTTGGGTCTTGGAAACCTCGTTCAAATCCCAGCTTTGTCACTAAGTACATGGTCATATGAGCCTGAGTTTTCTCAACTAAAAAACCATAAAACTCACTTTTACCATATCAAATAGAAAGACATTTGAGTTATCTTTCTTCTTCTCTATTCTACCCTCATATACACATCAAATGTTTAGTGAATGTTTGCCTAATTGAATTGAATTTCATTTACCACATTATACTTACTAAGGCAGGGAAATATTCAGACTCTTGGAGGTGTTGAATTCAGAACTATGTGCCTGCATAAAGAAACTGAGTAATCAATTCCATCCAAGGCAGTGATTTATTTGGCAATGCACACAATTGCAAAACAAACCAGGTCCAAGGTTCTCCATAGGAAAGGGCCCAGAAGCTTGGTTTCTCATGGTTAATACATAATTTGGAGGAAGAGAAAAACAGAATTATAAGGATTGTGACACCTGGTTTCTCATTGTTGAAGGTGGAGTCTGAAGACACCAAGGTGAGAAGGAACATTCTTTAAGTCACCCTAGACCTTTGGGAGGTGACTTAAAATCAGGTGACTTAAAAGCAATTGAAACTTAGCTTCACAAAAAAAAATGGTGGATAAAAGCAAAATGGAGTGACTTACACTCATTTTTAATGTAGCAAGTGACTACATTTTACAAATATTCTCCACACAAGTTTAATTTAAAATAACTGAGAAATCAATGAACTCAAACAACCTATTTCCAGATCATGTTAGTTCATTTCGATTTCCCTGGATATAAAAATGCACCTTGGTAACATCATTTCCTGCTCTCTCATCTGGCTTCTCTTCTAGGTTCCACTCCCAGGTTACATAGAGGCATATCCCCGGTCACGCTACCAACAGACATCCCCCTCAAGACTCCCCCGGCAGTACAGCCAGCCCACTAACATGCACCCAAGTCTGGAACAGGCCCCCATGGCCTCCACAGCAGCATCTCAGCAGAGCCTGACAGAGAACGATGCTTCCGAAGCCCCGCTGACCAACATTTCCACAGCAGCCCTGGTGAAGGCTATCCGGGAAGAAGTGGCCAAACTGGCCAAGAAACAAACGGACATGTTTGAATTCCAGGTCTAACACTTGGGAGCTCTCCATGCTTGTAGCCATCAAACTCCCAACCACGAAGCCTGCAAAGAGACAAAGGAACGTGTCTTCTGTTTGTTTGGGAGAGGGGGTGGATTTCTGCCTGACCCAGCACTTCCTGGAAAGTTGAACTCGAGGGTTTCTGCTAAATGGAGTAATTCTTTGAATAGCAAAGCTCTTGACCTGTCTATTCGGCTGGCCAGTCAAGGTCGTCTTGGCTGGTAACTGCGTTTGATAGGCTGATACATTAAAACCATGGATTATGATTGTACGTCCTGAGAAGCCTTAGGCATGAGAGAGATGCTCCTTGGTATACTGCTCTCCAATGCCATATTTCATAAGTAACCAGAGAGAGGACAAAATCCAGACCCAACTACCCTGACCTCTGCATGCTCAATCTGTATTTCTGTGATTAAAAAAAGTGAGGACAAGCACCAGACTGCATTCTTTCTCATTGAAACAATAGCAAAATTTAAACAAACAAACAAAAAATCATCTCTGAACTTGGGATAAGGGAAACTGAATCCAATTAAGTAACTTCAGCCCTTTTTATTTCAAGCTCATGTTCAAGGCCAAGTGAAATTTATGTTTCTGGTTCTCCCCAAACAATCACCCTTGTAAATAGCCCCAACTTAGTTTCTCATTAACTGTACAATGGCCCGAAAGCAGAGAAGATGGGAGAGGAGACTGATTGTGGCGGCGTAATTGGTGTTTGCCAAATTTTTAAAGGCCCCTGTTGGGCATCTGAAAAAGTGTTGGCCTTTGGGGAATAGAATGCATTGTGAGTTGTGCTGAAGACCTAACAAAAAAAAAAAGAAGATGAAGAAGAGAGAATTGGTGCAAAGAGCTTTTGGGAATTCTACAAATGAAAAATGGTTATTTGAGTCCGTTTTCTTTGCCCTACATTGAAAGTAGCCTGAGAACCAACCTCTCTCTCTGTTTCTCTTTCTCTCCCTCTCTCTTTCTCTCCTAGAATAATAGGTACATCTACTTTCACAAGGAAACCTCTGTTTATCATAAAGCTTTCCAGCTCTCTCAAACAATGCTGTTCAGTAAATGCTGCCAGGTGTCTCAGAATAAAACTGTGATTGATGTATATTCAGAACGGGATATGTGAATCTGCAGACTTTCAAATTCCCAGCCAGTGTTTGTAGAAACTTTGGAATATGGGCAACCTATTGACTTATGGTCCAATGTAAATTAACGAAAACAAGTGTATGAATTTAACCAAATCATCTTGTTCAATGGAAGCAGGGAGTTGGGGGGGAGGGAGCTGGTATTTACTGAAATTACAGACTGCTGACCATGGTGTACTTAATGTTGCTAATTCTCCTTCACCACTGGTAGGGAATCTGACCTCTTCAGCTCACTGTAAGGCACACATCTTCCCCCAGAGCTACTGAACGTGTCCAGAATTCATTTTCCCCGTCAAATCAAATAAAGTAACATCTTGACCATGGGCGATACTCTGGGTTCCTTCATTGAGAAACCAGCTTCAGTAGCAGAGGTCCCCCGTGTGGGGGATGGATGTACTTGACATATGTTCAGTTCTGTGCTAATGGCCTCCCTTCACCCTGTAATCCATTCAGCTACAGCCATATATATGTTCTTTATCTGATCTGATCACCTCATTCTCTGCATGAGTTTCTTTGGTCTTTAACTGAGATGAAAAGTCAAAGTTGGCTTAGCTTGGGGGCCATGTCTAAAATCTGAAAGAACATGAAAGAAAGGTTCAGACTAACAAAGCACATACAGTCTTTTAAAACTGAGCATTTTTTTTGTTTCAAAAACAAAGAGCCCATCTCAGATAATACCAGAGATAATGGGTGGTAGAATCTTCAAATATCTATGTTGGTCAGACCACATAGAATAATGAGGAACCTTTTGGTAAACTGGTTGATTTTTCAAAATGTTAGTGTTTTTTGTTATTTAAAAAAATCAGATATAAATAAAATGTATTTTTATAATCTCCATGTGTATATACTGTATATTTCTACCAGTGCCCAATTTGCTGTGGACTAAGTACTAAGTCAACTCACAAGACACTATAGATGCAAAAAGACTTTATTGAAAAATTGCTGTGTGGTGTGTAAATTTAATCTTAGTTAGGCAGTCAACTAACGAGAATGCAAAAAGAGCCAAAGAAACTCAGCCTTTCATACAAATAGGTATTGGTCTGATAAAGTCAGTTAACTCTCCTCGTTGCTTATTAATGCTACTATATCATCAGTGCCACTCTGTCAATCCGGAAGTGTTTGCCTTCTATCCAAGTGGTGTTTGCCTAGAAATCCTGTATGTCAAATAGAACCTTAAAGACAATTGTGCAATTTAAATATTTATGCTTTGGGATGAAATCTCTGAGCTCTGGACATGTTAGAGGTGATAATGAATGCATGTAAAATTCATGGACATGTAAATGTCCTCAGCCTTTACATTACCACAAGTTTGAATTTTTTCATATAATTTTTACAAAAAGCTGTATCTCCCTGTTTCCCCAGGAAGAGTTATTAAATCTTTGAAGTCAATTCTAGTCAATTATATTATTTCAATCTTTTGGGAAAATGCCAGAGTTCACTCTTTTGTTAGAAAGATTCTAGCGTGTATTGTATTCTTAGTTATGGGTCCTACATTCAGAAAGACTTAACTTGTACTCCTAAATGGTAGTTCTGGGAAAGAACCTTAGGAATCTTCTCATCCAACTCCCTACTCAGTTTACAGATAAGGAAACTGAGACACAGAGAGCACAGGTGACTTACCTGCCAGTCAGCAAATATTTATTAAGCAGTTTCTAAGTGCCAGGAACTAGCCTAGATACTGGGGATAGGAAGACAAAATGAAGCAATCCCATTCTACTGGGGGAGACGATATATACATATATAAATGTATGCACAAGGTAATGGAGGGACTCGATTCCAAAACCACTGATTATTCTACTACATCATACCTTCTACCATGTTGTTTATAACGCACATCTGTAATTATTTTTTTAAATGAGATCACATATAATGATTTTGGGGGCTTATGGACAACATCCCCGTTACCAGTACTCCTTTATTCGAGACATTTTCATTGGCTTGCTGGTTCAATTTAAACTACAATAATCCAAATACAATGAGTGACCTGAGATAGCAAAATGTCCCTGATTTTGATAAGTATATTATTCCAACATTATGAGGGCTGGGGGTGGTCAGGAAGGGAAGATTGAGAAAGAAACTTGTTATTCCTTTACCAGATGATGTTTTAAGAAATCTTAGGCTTCATGCTTTGATTCAATAGGTCTTATCTACAAAAGGTATTTCCACTCAATATGGATTGATTCCATGCCTCAGTCTACCCACAAAATCACAGTCTTGGCATTGGTAGGAATCTGACCAACCAACCAGCCCATTCCTGAACAAGAATTCCCTCTACACCACAATCAACAAATGACCATCAAAACCCCATATCCCAGGGCAAACCATTCCACTTGTGGATAGATCTAATTATTATTAATGAATCATTATTAGCAAGTCTTTCCTTATGTGAAAGGGATGGAAAGGCGAATAAGCATTTATATAGTACCTACCATATTAAGTGCTTCACAAATACCTCATTTGACCCTCACAACAACCTTGCAAAGTAGGTGATGTTATAAATGAGGTATTATTTGTAAAGTGCTTAGCACCTAAGAAGTACTATATGAATGCTAATTATTATTAATATTAATTATCCCTGTTTTACAAGAGGGAATAAGTGACTTGCCCAGGGTCACACAGCTAGTATCTAAGGTCAGATTTGAACTCAGGTCTTTCTGACTCCAGTCTGAGCGCTCTATCCACTATCACCTCACTGCTACATGAAACCAAAGTCTTACAAGTATTACTTCTGAAGACTAGAACTAATTGATCTGATTCAATGGCACAAGGGTCAAAGCTTAGGCTGTTGTAAACCCTAGTAGGTAGGACTGCCACAGTTAAAGTAGGATTAGAAGGAAATATTTGAAACAATCTCAACAAAACAAAAGGGAAATCTCTTAAAGTTCCTAACGTGGTCAAAACCATTTATAATAAAAATATTTTTTTTAACATTTTATCCAATTTCATCTCCTTCCAATCTTCTTGTCCCTTTATATCTGTCGTTGTAATCAGTGTATAAGGTTGCTCTTCTAGATCTTCCTTCAATTTGCCTTATTTAAATAATCTTTCCATATTTCTGTATATTCCTCATCTGTCATAGATATCCCATTACATGGCCACAATTAGTTCAGCCTTTTCCATAACCATTGGGCGTGTTGTTTCCCACTTTTCCACTGCCCCAAATGAAGTGGCTTTTGTTTGGTTCAGTCTTGTTTTCTTTTAATTGCTTTACAGAAATGGGATCGTGGGGTGAGAGAATATGATCGATTTTGCAATTGTTGCCAGAATACTCTGTAAAAGATTGCAGCAATTTACAATTCCACCAACAATGTGTGAGTGCCTCTGTTTTGTCACTCTTGGTTTTACTAACTTGTTGGGTGTGAGGATTTAATTTGCATTTAATTATTAGAGGGCTTGAACAATTTTCAGGTTATTAGATATAATTTGTGTTCCGTCTTTTGCACATTGTGTATTCATAGCCTTTTACCCATTAAAGATTGCCCAAGTCTCTTATAAATGTGTACCAATTCCACAGAGATTTTGGATGCCAGACTTTTATCAATTACCAAATAAAGAGCATCTAATTAGCAACTAGTAGGTGTCAGGCTCTGTGCTGAGGACTAGGGATTTAAAGTTTGCCAATATATCACTTTTCTTTTTATTTTGCTTATTTTTTTTTCTTTTCATTGTTTTACAGGCACAAACACAAAAGATGTTTCTATTTCTGGAGCTGCTCCTTTGTTCCAATTATCTACTTTTCTGCTTTTCAACCAGTTACAGTTTTGATAATTAACTGCTTTGCAGCATATTTTAAAGTCTGACAGAGAACATTGCCCTCCATTGACTTCTTAAACAAGATTCCCTTTTATTTTGTCCGTACAATAATAGCTGACAGTCTATATGGTGCTTTAAGGAAATAGTTTTACAGATATTATCCCATTTAATCCTCATAACAACCCAGTTAAGGAAACTGAGGCTGAGAGAGGTAAGTGACTTGGCCAAGGTCATACTGTCTAAGGTGGGATTTGAACTTGAATCTTTCCAACTCAAAATCTGCCACTCTACAATACAACCTAGGCATTAGGAGTTTATTTAGCTCTATAGAATAACCCATTGGTATTTTGATTCCCGTTGCTCTGAAGCCACACCATAACTCGGCAAGTGTTGGTATATTTACTCTGCTGTGCCCAATTTTTATCACATGTAGAGGGCTTTTCCACCAAACTTTGCAGAGCTTTATGAAAGTCCTTTGAAATGTGCACTACACTGTAAAGATGTCAGTATTGCTAGAATTGTTGTCTCCATCTGCATGGCTAGGTTTTGTTTCTACCTAGCAACATGGAACGGGCCCCGTCTATTGGATCCACTTGTGTTTTCCAAATATCTAAAACGTCACAATTGGCCAATTCAGCATAATTCAACAAGCAGTCATTAAACGCTTGCTCTCATTGTTAATTTCTGGCTGTTTAGAATCCTCTTTGTCAGACTTGGATTTCCATGTGCCTCAGCACAGGTCCATGAAAGGAGATCCTGGATTTCACCCTGGACGAATAATCAGTCATGTAATAAAACAAGAATTATGTATCAATTCACTGAGAAGCAGGGTAGCCTGATGGATTGAGTGCTGGAACTGAAGAAGGAGAGCTGGCTTTGAGTCCTGCACTAGACTAGTCCTCTCCATTTGCTCATGGGCAGGGCATTTAACCTCTTAGAACCACAGTTTACTCAAGTAATATGGAGATAACAATACGTACATTATCTATATCACACATAGTTGCTGCCAAGAGGCTCTGCCTACCAGAGAAGAGGAAGCATGTGGCCATGTTTAGTCAATCAATCAAGGAGCATTTATTAAACACCAACTATGTACATGAGACTGTGCTAGCCACTTAATCAAGACATCCCATGACAAAATCCAGTGACTTCACGAAGTGACTCCAACCACCCTAGAACGATACAAAAAATCAACCAGAATTCCAAAGACAATAGCAAAGAGAGTATACCAGAAAAGCCAGTGGCCGCACTTAGGCAAACAGCAGGAATCAGAATGTGCAAAACAGGCTGCCTGACTCCATTCAGGCAACTGTCTTGGTCAATCTTTCAAACTCCTCATGCCTCAAGGGTCACCTTCTATATGTGACTTTTCCTCACCCCTCCCGAGTCAAAATCATCTGATATTTGGGGTGTGTGTGTGTGTGTGTGTGTGTGTGTATAGACATACACATATATAAAATTAGTTATGTATTTGCATACACTTTTAAGGAATATATGCACATACACACATCTACATGTGTGTGCAGATACATACACACATCTCCCCCCTTATACACACATATATTACACAGTATCTGTATGCATGTACACATGTGTGTAACTCTGTGCACACATATGCACATGTGAATATGTGTGTGTGCATCTATACAAATTTGTGTGGATACTATATTATGAGTGCATGTGTACATATACATGCTATTTTGCCAAATACAATGTTAGCTCCTTCAAGGCAGATGCCATTTTATCCCATCTGTCCATGCCTCTTTCTGAACCACCTTCTATATTCCTCTACACACTTTAAACATTTTTTCAAGCATTTGTTCAGGCAAATGTTTTGAGTTCCTCTTTTTTCTCTTTTTGGACACTACCATCCCTGCCCCACCCCCTCCACATTTCCCCCCAACATGTCATTTTCAAAGCTGTTCTGTTTGCTGGTGTTTCTAGCCTTCCTTCTCGTTCATTATTTTGGGAGAAGGAGAGGCAGCCTTTATTACTATCCTCCCTCTTCCTCCTCCCCAATTTAAAATCAGAAGAAAAACCCTTGTAACAAATGATCACACTCAAGCAAAAGAGATCTACATGGTGGCCACGTACAAAAGCCTTTGACTCCTTTTGCACTTTGGGTCCATGAACTCTCTGGCAAGAAGTGAATATAACATGTTTCATTACAGGTCTTTTGGAGATATGGCTGGTCATTGCTTTCAAAAATGATGGTGTCATTGTATAAATTGTCCTAGTTGTGATCACTTCTTACTTATTCAGAGTCTTCATGCCTCAAGGTCACCTTCTACAGGTGACCTTTCCTCATCCCTGTAGAGGGTTTTGCCCTCCCTCTCAAAATCGCTTCGTATCTATTTGTTGTATGTGTGTTTATAATTTATGTGAGATAATACATACATACATGCCATAGGTACATGTTTATGTATTTGTGTACACCTCTTAAGAATATGTTCCACATATATGTTCATATACACATGTGTGCACATTTACATGTGTGTACATACTTATATAAATATATATCCAATATATCTCATATTAAATGGACATTGACATAGACATAGACATAGACACACATTTATACGTATATGTCCATCAGATATAGGCATCAGTTCTTGCTTTCCAAAATGCTCTGAAATTGTTTCTGTTGTAATTTCTTACAGAACAATAGGATTCCTTTATATCTACAAGCCATCATTTGTTCAGCCATTCCTTGACTGATGGACACCCCCTTAGTTTTCAGTTCTTTGTTTTTCTTTCTCGTTTTCTCTTCTTAATTCCTTCTTTGGAATCAGGAATTTTGTTTTGCTTGTGACTACTTCCTCACTGGCATTATCCTCCCTTTTGCCCTGCTTTCTCTATCCTCAGCTGTTTCCCTGTTGAGTTTGGTAGACTTTCAGTGCCCTTTATGGCTTTTCCAAAAAAAAGTGCTGAGGACTTTAGCCCTGAGTGTTCCAGTCTGAACACTGCTGTCCTGGAGCTGATTGCTGCTGCCTTTAGTCCTTTCTGAGGTCTCCTGACAACCCTGTGGCTTAGAGGAACCCTCAGTTCTTTCCAGAAGTTGAGGGTAAACACCTTTCTATGATCCCCTCAGTGCATAAGGTCATCATCCGTTTGGGGTCCAGACAAAATTTCTAAGTGTCCCTTTTTACAAAGGGTGAAGCAAATTTTCTCCAGCAGTTCTTGTACCATAGGTGATTTCCTTGGAGTTTTAAGAAAATTTCTTCTTAGTTCCTATACCAAAATATACCTGAAATTTCCTCTCATTCAACCCTTTCTATGAAAGGGCAATCCTTGGGCATCTAGGTGGTAAAGTGAATAGAGCCATAGCCCTGGAGTCAGGAGGACCTGAGTTCAAATCCAACCTCAGACACTTCATACTTATTAGTTGTCTGACCTTGGGCAAGTCACTTAACCCCAATTGCCCTGCCCTCCCCTTCCAAAAAAAGCAAAAAAAAACCTGAAGGTCAATCAATCTGGAATTTTTAACTCATTACTCACAAGGATGAACAAGTTAAAGAAAATTAAACTCAGAAAAACCCCTCAGAGGTGCAGGGTTTGAGAAGACCACTAGCTACTTTTTTTTCCCCGCCCTTTTTGGAGGGGAGAAGGCAGGGCAATTGGGGTAAAGTGACTTGCCCAAGGTCACATAGCTAGTAAGTGTAAAGTGTCTGAGGCCAGAGTCAACTCAAGTCCTCCTAACTCCAGGGCCAGAGCTCTATTCATGGCGCCACCTAGCCACCCCCACTAGCTACTTCTGATTGACATTTAAGTCAGGCAACTTTGTGTACTTGTCCTATAATATAAAGGCAAAGAATAGATCTCTTACATTTCCCAGATATTCCCATCTACTATTGATCAGTACATTGTGATTTTGTGCCTGGATTGATGTTTCTCTTCTCAAGCTACTTGTTTGAGGCTTTCACATCAAAAGGATGTTTAAAAAAAGAGGCAAAATCTACTCTTCCATTTGCCTTGGGAACAAAACACAAGCACAATTTCTCATCCTGCTAGGCTTAATGAGTACATTTCAGTCAATTCCCCAATATGTGTGTGCAGAAGTGGGAGAGTGGGTGTGAGTGTAATGGGGAATGAATTTACCGTTGATAAAAGCAACCAGAAATCAGCGGTTGACTGAATGTAGACACGCATAGGATTATAGATTCAGAGCCAGAAGGCACATTGTCGTCATCATTGTTTTTCTTGAGTAATTTCAGTCCTGTCTGACTCTCCATGACCCCGTCTGGGGGTTTCTTGCAAAGACACTGGCATGGTTTGCCATTTCCTTCTCTGGCTCATTTTACAGATGAGGAAACTGAGGCAAATAAGGTTAAGTGACTTGTCCAGGGTCACCCAACTAGTACATTTCTGAGGCCAGACATGAACTCAGGAAGATGATTCTTTTTGACTTCAGGCCCAGAAGGTACCTCAGAGGCTATCTAAACCACTCCCCTCATTTTCAGTTTGATAAGACTAAGGGTAGAGGATGGAGTATCTTGTCTAAAGTCACACAGGTAGTTAATGACTGAAGTAGGATTCAAACCCAGGTTCTCTGACTCCATACCTTTTACATACAACTTTGATTGTCCCATACTGACTCATTTTTATTTTCAGTGAAAGGAGGGGGATGAATTGGGTCTCTAAGAATATTCTATTTTCTGACTTTAGTGTAATCCCTTTTTAAGGTTCAGCAATGTTAGAGTGTGAGAGACAAAGAGACCATAAAATATAACAGTGAGGAATTTTCAGGTATAAATAAAGCAGTCCTGTCCATCTCCTTGTGACTCCACTTGGTGTTTTCTTGACAAAGATACTAGAGTGATTTGTCATTTCCTTCTCCAGCTCATTTTATAGATGAGGAAACTGAGGCACACAGGATGAGGTGACTTGCCTACAGTCACACAGGCAGTAAGTGTCTGAGGTCTGATTTGAACTCATATCTTCCTGACGCCAGGCCCAGCACACTATCCTCTGTACCACCTAGCTGTTCATATTCCATACCTTACCAATCATTTGAAGGTTTGAGCAGCTCAGACGCATATGAAAAGGCCAGCAAAGATAATGAGTTAATTCCTGGGCACAAGCAGCCTTTCCCCTAGATGTTTATTTGCATAGACTAAAGAGAAAGTCTTGAAGTTTAAAAAAACAAACAAACAAAAACTAGGAAATTCCGAATCCTCAGAACCGTTTGATAATTATTCAGCAAACACACATTTTCTGTTTGTGGCATGGCCTGCAGAGATGAAGATTTGGGAAATATACCGGCATAGTTCCCATAAGTTATGGTAAATTCCCTTACTGAGGGATCCCAGCCTTGAAGTGGGAAGAGCTGTTGAAAGGAGAGGCTATGCCTTTTCCACACCCTACATGGGAGGTTATAAACCTCAGACATGGGGCTCTGACTGAGGGCCAAATTAGAGTGGTTTCTGCCAATTCTCGGCTAAAGGTCTATGTCTGGAAAGAACTCAATAGCAACCTACTGCATCCCACTGGAGGGTGTTGGTCATAGAGACTATAGCTGTCTACTGAAGAGTAATTCTGGGGAGTCTAGCAACCTGTCTAGCAGAAATGGCAAGCTCTCTGAGGAACAAGACAAGCAGGATGGTTTTTGAGGAACTAACCTTAATCTTAGCTCCAAACCTATCCAACCAAACATAGCAACAAAGTAACCCATTCAGCAACATCTCCATCCCCTATAAGAAGTAAGCCCAACTAAACCACCCATCTAACAAAAGTGCTAATACCCTGTGGAGAACCAGCCTGAATTAGAATCAAACCCATTCATTACCAAAATCATACGTGAATTTCATGAGTGTTCTCCAAGAAAGAAAGGACATAGAAGCTTTGTAATCCCAGAGTTGTAAGTTGCCTTAGCAACTTACATGTACACTTCAATATCATTGTACTTTAGGTCTGTGCTCACTCTCCTTCCCCCACTGACTCTGTGTGTATTTGTGAGAGAGTATACGCTAGATTTGAGGAGAATTGTTTGTACCAGCTATATCATTTTGGTAAATACCTTTGATAAGAAATAGTTAGGATTAGTAGCTGATTATTAATGGAAAGCAAACTGATGGGGGCTTATGAAGTATAATAGTAGCAAAAGTCATCCATAAGGGTAACTGCTAGGAACTGAGGTACTGGTAGCCCCTCTTGGAATCCAACTTTCAAGTATAAATGAAGGTCTGGGGGAATAGCCCTATGGAGATGTCCCGGTAGGGTCCCATCCCAGTTCTAATGTTCTATGTTCTAGGAGCCCTTCTAGCCTTAAAACTATCTTCTATATTTTAAGTATCTGTTCAGCTCAAATATTCTTTTTTTTT
>CM053583.1:29752657-29778047 GCA_028627135.1 Pseudochirops cupreus | reverse complement strand
AATGTCCCTTCTTCCTATCCTGCCCCCCCCCCATGGTCAGCTCAAATATTCTATATCCCAATGGTTCACCAACTTTTTGGTGAAAGAACCCCTTTAAACTCTTAGAAATTATTGAGGATCCTGCCAAAGAACTTTTGTTTATGAGTGATATCTATTGATATTTACTACATTATGAATTTTTAAATCTTAGTATTTTTATTAAAATAATTTTAACCTCATAGACCCCCTGAAAGCATCTTGGGACCTCCAGGAGTCCCCAAATCACACTTAGAGAACCATTACTAGTATAACCTAAGATGCCTTCCACTTTAATATCCTGCATTCTGGAGACTATGTTCTAAAGTCATGTCCAACTCTACTATTCTATGTTCTGTGTTCTAAGGTCTCTTCCAGATCTGACATTCCATGTTCTATGTTCTGAGGTTCCTTCCAGCTCTGATTTTCTATGCTATTTATTCTCTTTCCACCTCTAGAGGGAATGCAGAAAATCCTCAGGAAATCCTGACAAAGGAACCAGCCAAGGTATGCTTCCAGAAACTCAAACTCAGCAAGTACACTTATTTTAACAACTAATGTGCTTAATAGCTTCAAGGGCCATCTCCCTCCCCAAATGTTTTTTAATGGATTTTCTTTTAGTTAATAATTAACAGGCTGATAAATAAGCACTCCTGTTAAAGTGCTAACGAAAGGAAGGAGTAGCTGTTCAAAACAAATTAATTACCTACTGCCATCTAGTGGACTAGATCTGACTAGAAAATTTTATTTTCCCAGAAAATTCCACTTCTATTCAATAAATGTTTATTAAAGGCCTGCTGTGTGCAAAGCACTATGCTGGGCACTGAAGACAGGAAAAGAAGACACAACCCCTTGCTCTCAAAGATCTTGCAAGCTAGAACAGATAAGGTTCAGCCTATAACTTCTGATAAGACAGAAGATTGAAAAAGGATGAGAAATTCCTAAAAAAAAGACCATTCCAGGCCATCAGGAATGATTCCCTGGAAGATCTGTCAGGTAAGTTAAAAATTTCCAACAGGTCCAAGGGTGAAAGGAATATGTTTATTTGGAGGGGTTTTACAAAAATACAGTTTGAAGAAGATTGTAAAATGTTAAGGGATAGTAAAAGGTCTGGTTTGGATGGACTGAATGCATAGAATGCCTGAAAGGAAGTACTGCAAAATACATATGAAAAGCGACTTTCAGTAACCTGCCTAGGCTAAGTGATTTGAACCCATATCCCCATCTCTCTCTTTTGGAGTTTCCTGACTTGTCAGTATAATTGGGGACCTGGATCCTTTTCCCCCTTGGTCTCTGCTTCCTTTGTCCATTCTTCCTGGTTCATCTTTCATTCTGTTTACTGCTTTGTGGCAGTGAATGGACAGGATGGTATTGACGGTAGCAGCCAACAGTTATGCAACATTTAAGAGGTATGTAGCAAGATCATCAAGGCCTGTGAATCAGGAGAGTTAGGATGTATGACCCAACTCTGATATTACTGAGCTATGAGACCTTGGACAAGTGACTTCCTCACTCTAGACTTCAGTTTCTTCATCTGCTGATTTAAGAGGCTGAACTCGATGAGCACTAAGATTCCTTTCATCTCTCATGGTTTTTAAAAAAATTAGTTTTGCCGGAAATGCTCCTTCTGTTCCCCCCTCCCCATTCCTAGTCCCTTCCCTCTCTATTCCTGGAGGTAGACTGCCTGTGTTTTTACACAAAGATGATAGTGTTGATGGTAATCATTTTATACAGATGTAATTAGAAGGAAAAAAGATTCAAGAAACTGGCAGCCTTTCTCATCATTGCATTCCTATTTAGGTAATTTTCAGGGATGGAGACATTTTCCTGTGCCTTGTTAGGGGGCCTTGTAAAGGTTGGGCACAAATATTGATGAAAAATGCCTCATTCTTCTGCCTGTGAGACTGGTCCATCTGCAGCTGCCTTTTCCCATCCATCCAAATCTCTGCTACCCTCTCTGAAGCTACAATCCAGGGAATCTTGAAGGTCTTTCTTCTATTTGACATGTGGGCTCCAGTTTAGGTCACCATACCTTCTGCTGTATAGGGATCCCACCATTCCCTGCCTCCCCACTCCTCTACAATCTTCATCAGCAAATGGGATCTGAGAACAGTTGTCCACTGGCTGCTGAAATAACACACTGCCCCCATGAGGCAGGCAGCCCTAGACCAACAAGCTGAGTTACACTCCTTAGAGAGACAGAGAAGCTGCCCTCCCGTGGCTCCTAGCTCCAGACTAAACTGGACATTTCTAAAGTGGAGATACTCTTTCAGCATCTGCTCAATTCAGCATTAATTAATGTTTATTAATATACTATTATTACTTTATGTTATTAATAAATAATTAATCTATTCAAATCAACATTAATTAAGTGATTGCTATGTGCAAGACACTGTGCTGGACTCTGTGAATACAGATTAAAAAAAAAAACCCTAGTCCCTGACCTCAAGAAGTTTACATTCTACTGGGGAGTACAAGTACATCAATGAGTGATTCTGAAAAAAGAGGTAACACTAATATCTGGGAAGAATCACAGAAGGTTTCATGGAGGAGGTGGAAGATGAGCTAGGGTTTGAAGGAAGATAATCTGTCTTTTTTCCCCCAATTTTTAAACATTTTTATTTAAAGTTTTGAGTTCCAAATTCTACCCCTTCCTCCCTCCCACCCCTCCCCACTCCTGATATGATAAGCAATCAAATAAAACATTTCCATATTAGGCATTTTGTATAAGAAGACTCAAAATAAAAAAATTAAAGAAAATTAAAAATAGCAAGCTTCAGTCTATATTCAGTCAATATCAGTTCTTTATCTGGAGGCAGATAGTATGCTTCATCATTAGTCCTTTGGGATTGTCTTGGATCACTGTATTACTGAGAATAGCTAAGTCATTCACAGTTCTTCATCAAACGATATTGCTGTTACTGCATACAATGTTCTCCTGGTTCTGTTCACTTCACTATGCATCAGTTCATGCGGTCTTTCCAGGTTTTTCTAGAATCATCCTGCTTGTTATTTCTTACACACTATAACATCATAGTTTGTTTAGCCATTCTCCAATTGATGGGAATCCTTTTGATTTCCAATTCTTAGCCACCACAAAAAGAGCTACTATAAATATTTTATACAAATAGATCCTTTTCCCTTTTGGAGGGGGGTCTCTTCAGGATAGAGACCTAGAAGTGATATTGCTGTATCAAAGGGGATGCACGGTTTTATAGCCCTTTGGGCATAGTTCTAAAGTGCCCTCCAGAATGGTTGAAACAGTTCCCAATTCCATCAGCAGTGCATTAGTGTCCCAATTTTCCCTCATCCCCTCCAACATCCTACATTTTCCTTTTCTGTCATATTAGCCACTCTGATAGATGTGAGGTAGTACCTGAGAGTTGTCTTAATTTGCATTTCTCTGATCAATAGTGATTTAAAGCATTTTTCATATGACTATAGATAGCTTTGATTTCTTTGTCTGAAAATTGCCTGTTCATATCCTTTGACCATTCATCAGTTGGGAAATGACTTGTATGCTTATAAATTTGACTCATTTATCTACATATTTGAGAAATAAGACCTTTATTGGATACACTTGTACATTTCCCCCAAAATTTCTACTTTCCTTATAACTTTGGTTGCATTGGCTTTGTTTATGCAAAAACTTTTAAATTTTATATAATCAAAATTATGTATATTACATTTTGTAATGCTCTCTATATTTTATTTCATCCTAAATTCTTCCCTTATCCATAAATCTGACATATAAACTATTCCACACTCTCTTAATTGGCTTATGGTATCAGCCTTTATGTGTAAATCATGTGCCCATTTTGACCTTATCTTGGTATGAGATGTTGGTCTATATCTAATTTCTGCTTTGCTGTTTTCCAGTTTTCCCAACAGTTTTTATCAAATAATGAGTTTTTGCTCCTAAATCTGGGATCTTTGGGCTTATCATATATCACATTACTGTGATCATTTACTATAATGCAATTTGTACCTAATCTATTCCACTGATCTACCACTATATTTCTTTTTTCCTTGAGAATTTCTTGAAGGATGATTTCTAGGTTCTTTTTTTGATCATGACTTTCAGGTAGTCCAATAATTTTTAAATTATGTCTCCTGGATCTATTTACCAGGTCGGTGGTTTTTCCAATGAGATATTTCACATTGCCTTCTATTTTTTTCATTTGTTTGGATCTATTTAATAGTATCTTGAGTTCTCATAAAGTCATTAGCTCCCATTTGCTCCAATCTAATTCTGAAGGAATTATTCTCTTCACTGAGCATTTGAAATTCTTTTTCCATCTGGCAAATTTGGCTTTTTAAGGCATTCTTCTCTTCATTGGCTTTTTGGGCCTCTTTTGCCATTTGAGTCTGTTTTGCCAGTCTATTTTTTAAGGTGTTATTTTCTTCAGTCAGGTTGTTGACTCACTTTTCATGATTTTCTTGCATCATTTTCATTTCTCTTCCCAATTTTTCCTCCACTTCTCTTACTTGATTTTCAAAATTCTTCTTGAGCTCCTCCATGGCCTGTAACCAATTCATATTTTTCTTGGAAGCTTTTGGTGCAGGAGTTCTGACTTTGTTGTCTTCCTGCCATTCCATGCTTTGATCCTTTTTGTCCCCAAAAAAGGAATTTAAAGTTGGATTGCTGTGCTTGCTTTGCTTCCTTTGCTTGCTCATGTTGCTACTCAATTACTTGACTTTTGAGCTCTTTGCTACAGTAGAACTCTGCTTCCAGAGGGGAGAGCTTTGTTCCAAATCACTGGGGTTTTCACAGCTGCTGAAGCTATTAGTTGGATGCCCTCTCTACAGTCCCCACAAGCTCTGGTTCACTGGTCACACACCCTAGGACCTCCTCCCAAGACAGTGATCCAGATCCAAGCAGGTTAAAGCAAGAGCAATTACCCTCTGAATGGTTGCTTGGTCCCCCTACAATCTGCAAGCCAGGAGCTCTGAAGCAGCCATGTGGAGGTGACTGCATGGCCACATTGCTTCCACCACTTCTTGCCTTCTCGCCCCAGGGGCCATGGCCAGACTACACTCTCAGTCCCCCCTGTTCCCACAAAGTCCACACTGACCTTTTGCTGTCTTTGGCATTTGTGGGTTGATAGTTCTGGAAACCACCACAGTGGCTGGTGATTTACTCTCGTGAAGTGTGCTCTAGCACAGCTGATCAGGGCCACCCTGGGACTAAAACTCTGGACTCATGCAGGGCTGGGCTTAGCTCCCAGTGTGCTGTGATGGACCCTTTCTGTCTGCCTGCTGACTGCCTTCAGCAGATTTGTTTCTCTTTGTCACTTTGTGGGTTCTGTAGCTCTAAAATTTGTTTAGAGTCATATTTTATGGGTATTTGAGGTGGTTATGGGGGGAGCTCACAGAGTTTTTTTGCTTCTATGCCGCCATCTTGGCTCTGCTCCTCCCCCCACTATATTTCTTAGTTAATATCAGATTGTTTGGATAATTGCTGCTTTATAATACAATTTGAGATCTGATATAGCTAGACTACCTTCACTTGCATTTTTTCCTTGATTTCACTGATATCCTTGAGTTTTTGTTTTCCAGATGAATTTTATTATTTTTTTCTGGCTCCATAAAATAATTTTTGATGGTTTGATTGGTATGGCACTGAATAGATTAATTAAGGTAGAATTTTCATTTTTATTATATATATATTATATTTTTACTTTTGTTTTTATTTTATCTTGATGTCCCATAGAGTTTCCACTTGTTCAATTTTCATTTTTAAGGAATCATTTTCTTTCTTCAGTGAACTTTTGTACTTCCTTTTCCATTTGGCTGATTCTATTTTTAGGGAGTTATTTTCCTCAGAAAAATGTTTTATATCTTTTCCCATGCTACTGACTTTTTCATGACTCTCTTGAATTATTCTTATTTCTTTTCTCAATTTTTCTTCTACTTCTCTAATTTGCTTTTTAGATCCTTTTAAAGCTCTTCTGGAAATTTTTTTTCAACCTGAGACCAAATTACATTTTTCTTTGAAGTTTCACATGTAGCCATTTGGACACTATTGTTCTTTTCTAAGTTTATGCCTTGATCCTCTCTATGACCACAGTAATTTCCTATAATCAAGTCTTTTTTGGTTTTTGCTTATTTCTTATGCCTTTTTTTTGTGATTTGATATTTTTAATGTGAGAGTTAGGCTATGGTCCTGCACTGTCCCAAGCTTTCTTGGGTCCTACTGTTGGCTTTCATTGGGCTTCAGGGCTTAGCTGCTTACTTCTTCTGGAGGGCATGCTTCTTTCTTGCTTGTACTAGGTGTGTGCTGGGGGAGGGGGGCAAAGGGGTCCCATTTCCCTCCTTTGGGTTAGCAGCTGGCCTACTCCAGGGATAGAGCCTTGCTGCTGGACTCCGATAGTAATAGAGTCTTTCTGGTGGGCTGGCCCTGGAGGAGGGATTTTATTGCTGATATGTGACCCTGCTGCCAGGTTGCTATGGAAACAAGGTCTCTCTGCTGACAGGCCCCAGAGTCAGGGTCTTGTTGTTGGTCAGTCATGGGGCAGGCCTTCACTCCTGGTCAGGAATGGGGCTTGATGGTGGCTAGTGCCAGGGTGAGATTTTGCTTTTTACTTTCCTAGGGGACTGATGGGTTTGCAGGAAGGCAGGGCCTCACTAGGGGATTGCCCCAAGCCTGGAGCCTCGCTGTAAGCCCCCTGCTGGCTGCAGCTGATGCTCCTGGACCTGACTCCCCTCCCGCCAGAGACAGATGTTTCCTGGTGGGCTGGGAAGCTGCTTCCCTGTTCCTAGACCAATTTTGAGGTGATTCTCTAGTTGTTTGGAGGGGAATTTGGGAGGGCTTCAAAGGGGTCCTTCCTCACTCTGCCATCTTGCCGTTTAAAGTTAACAAGTATTCTAAGAGGCAGAGATGGTGGAATTAATGATCACAAAACTAAGGTGGCAGCTTGTGTGATTACACACCAGTGGGAGACAGAGTGGAAGTTCAAGCCAGCTCCACTGAATGAGCCCTAAGAAGTACCTCCCATGTGCTGAGCAAGGGGTTCAGGGGGAACAGTTTAAACTGTCCAGTTTGGCTGGAATGTAGAGTGCAATGAAAGGAAGTGATGCATGACATCTCAGACCAGAGAAGACCTTAAAGGGGGTACCTGTACTTCACCTGACAGGCTCTAGGAAGACTGGGAGTAAGTGACATCAGACTTGTGCCTTGGAAGGTTGTAGCCATGAGACCCAGACCTCCTGGGATGATCACAGATGCCCAGCTTCTCAAGATCGCTGAATGATCCCAGCCATCACAGTAGGGCCAGGTGGCTGTAATATGCCTGAGATGCTTTAGCTGCAGGATCCCAGGGCAAAACTAGTCTCCTGGCTATGAGATCAGGCCATAAAAATGTTCAACAGTCAACTGTTGCTCCCGTCTGCCACTACTTCTGCTCCTCTGATCGGCAAATGATACTGTATGGTTGATTTCAAAATGACAACATGTTCCCTGTTGGCCATTATTCTAAACACACAGTTAAGCAAAAAAGAAGCCATGTTCCCTCGTGTTATAACAGTAAAGAAGAGCTCGTATATAAGAGCTTTTAAAATTTGCAAAGCACAGAATCTCATTTGATCCTCACAACAACCCTGTGAGGTAGGTGAGGTACTCCCACTTTAGGGATGAGGAAACTGGACCTCAGAAAGGTAAAGTCGTTTGCCCAGGACCACACACCTTAGTTGTCTTAGTTGGAATTTGAACCCTGGCCTTTCTGATTCCAGGTCCTGGGCTCTATCCACTACTCTGATTTTAAAAACAAGTACCACTTTCCAACAGCTCACTTTTAAAAGCTTTGTGATCAGCCTTTTAAAGCTTCATGTTCTTTGGGGAAATGTAATCTTTTAGAATGAGATTCCCAGCAGGTGGTAATGAATGAAGAAGAAAGACCTCAGCCATGAGAACAGAAATAAATAGAAAACTCAGGTGCCAATGGGGCAAGACCCAGGAAAGGCAGAAAGTAGAATGACTGACTACATGAAAGCTACCATCCTCCCACTTCCACTCTCTGTGCTTCAGTTTCTATATCTGGGAAATAAATGAGCGAACCCACTCCAGTTGTAAATCTGAGTCTATTAATTGACTGTTTTTTCTGGTTTTTAATCCTGTTTTTTCTGATTTGAAAAAAAGGGAAGGAGTCAAGGAGCTAATGATGTCACTCCAAAAGTTGAGTTTTAGGACCTCTAAGGGACCTTGGATATTTTCCAGTCCAATCCCTTCATTTTACAGAGGAAGAGACTGAGGTCTAGGGAAAGAAAGGGAAGGGATTTTGCATGCCCAGACAGATTGGAAGTGGCATAATCCGGATTTGAATGCAGATCTTTAGACTTAATCCAACTCTTTCTGCTATGCTACACTGCTATGATGACAAGTCAGGTCTAACCTTCTCCAGCCATGTCCAGCTCCCTTCTGTATAAATAGTGACACCAGAGACATGTGGACAGATAGACCATGGACTCAGGATGGCCAAGAAGAAAGCCCTCCTTGGGTCATTCCAATATGTTCCAATCCATAGTAGGCATTTAATAAATGCTTGTTGAGTGTTTAAATCAGCGGTTCTCAATCTGTGGGTTGCGACCCCTTTGGGGTCGAATGACCCTTTCACAGGGGTCACAAGGGTTGCCTAAGACCACTGGAAAACACATATTTCCAATGGTCTTAGGAATGTCCTCTATCCGTCTCCAGGCGGGTCTGCCCACATGCAGACACACCCACATACAAGGGTTGCAGCATTAGGAAGGTTGAGAACCACTGGTTTAAATGGTCTAGGCCAGGTCTGTACAACCTGCAACAAAATGTGGACAGCTCTTGGGGCTGCTTGCATCATGGAAAAGGATTTCAAGTGGCCACAAAAAATGTAGAGGAAAACATCCTTTGTATGTGGAGGAAATCCTTTGGTATGTTGTGCAGGCCTGATCTAGGGAAAACTCTATCCTTTTCCAGAGGAGAAAACTATACTCCCCCTGTGGTTTTCTCCCACAAGCCTGCTTGGCCTCTTTACAGAGGTTGCCCAACTCTGGGTTCGACAGCAAAGGCTAATCTATCTGTCCAGTGTCTTCCATTTGAGAGGCTGTCAGGCTGCTAATGGACCCCCACCCCTGATTCTCTCCCTTCCCCTCCTGGCACTTCAACCAGCAGGAGCAGGTCTCCTAATGGTGATACCTTCAGACTCCTGGTCCCCCCTAAAAGTCTCCTTCCCCAATCCCAGGCACCCCTGAATGCAAACAAGCCAGCAACATCTGCTGGCCTCTTGGGATCATCAGATGCCATCCTGTCGGGGCAGGAAAAGATGGCCAACGCCCACCAGCATTAACAAAGAGGAGTGACTCCAGGGGGCTTCCTAGACAAGCTGACTCTGTATTCGTAATGTGCACCTGGGAGCAGGAAAGAGGTAAGGTACTAAAGAACAGAAAATAGTTATATCTGAAACGGCAAGAAACAGGAAACATTCTCTACTCAATAACATCTAATGCTACGGAGAAACGGTGATGCGGCCTTCAACGTCTTGTTAGGAGAGCGGCGTGGGCTTCTTCAGGGGTTGCCTCATCTTTATGCCTTGTAACTTTTCATCTTTTAGTGCCTTCAGGAATTTATCTGGAAAAGAAGGAAACATGGTCAACCAGTTGGGCTGGCTCTGGGCTTTGGGGCTCAAAAATGCTTATTGCCTCGGAGTTTACTTCTGAGTGAAAGTAAATGGACTCTACCCACTACTCTACGATTTTTAAAAACACATACCACCATTCTGTGGAATGAGTCTGTTGTTGCAAATCATAGGATCAGAGGGTTTAATTCAGTTCAACAAGCATTTATTAAGGGCCCCAGATTTATGTGTAGGGCACTGTCCCAAGCTTTAGAGCTGGAAAAAATCTTACAACATAATGATAGTAATGTCTAGCATTTAGAGAACACTTTTAGGTTTGCAAAGCCCTTTACAAATAATATCTCAGACAACCCTTGGTGGGGAGGGGCTGTTATTATCCCATAGACAGAATTTCAGTGGCTTGCCCAGGGTCACACAGCTAGTAGGTTTCTCAGGGTGGATTTGGACTCAGGTCTGCCTGACTCCAGATACACAGCTCTACCCACTGTGCCACCCAACTTGCCCGAGCTACCAGTGCCTCTGCCACTAAGCTGATCTTAGAGGTCATCTAGTCCAACCTCCTTATTTTACGGATGAAAAGGATAAAAGATCTGCTGCAAGTCACAAAGGTCTTCTGATTCCAAATCCAACCCTGTTTCCACTGTGTGTGTTCTAAATGAAAACTTGTCTTGTATGTAGCCAGAGAGACAAAGGGAAAGAAATCCAGTTTGAGCAAAGAAATCTCTTTGACGCTTGGTATCATGTAATACTTTCTCCTTTCCTCTTTCTGGCCCAGATCCCACACACACATTGTTACATGAAGGGATTCAACTAAGTTTTTTTCCATCCTGTGATCCTCAGACCCTTCTCTCTAAGGGACAGTTTCTCCCTTGTACGAGTTGAGCTGGGGTGCCTCTAAAGCCCCTTCCTAAAGCCATCCCCTCATTCTAGGTTCCCTATTACCAGACTCTCTCAGTCACCAAATCCACCTCAGTCATCCAGGCTCAAAACCTCTGGGTCATCCTTACCTCCCCATCCTCCCGCTCAAAGTCTATCAAATCCTCTTACACTTGACTCCCTAAAAGCTCTGTGACTGAGGTGCACGATCCTCTTTACTGTTTAGTTCCACTCCTGTACTTTTGCACTAACTGTCCCCATGTCTGGAATGCTCTCCCTCCTTGTGTCAACCTCCAGCTTCCCTGGTGGCCTCCTCTCGAGTCTCAGCTCAAACCCCAGCTTCTGTAGGGAAGCCTTAACCATGTCCACTAACCATGAGCATCTTCTTTCTGAAATTCCTTTCATCTAGTCTATATGGGCAGCTCAGTGACACAGTGGATAGAGCACTGGGCCTGGAAGCAGGAGGACCTGAGTTCAAATCTGGCCTAAGACACTTACTAGTTATGTGACCATGGGCAAATCTTTTACCTTACCCTGTTTGCCTCAGTTTCCTCATCTGTGAAGTGATCTAGAGAAGAAAATGGCAAACCAGTCCAGTATCTTTGCCAAGAAAATCCCCAATGGGGTCATGAAGAGTCAGCCATGACTGAAACAACTCCACAGCAACAACAAAGTCTGTAGGTAATTTTTTTTTTGCTTTTTTTTTTGGAGAGGGGAAGGTAGGGCAATTGGGGTTAAGTGACTTGCCCAAAGTCACGTGGCTAGTAAGCATTAAATGTCTGAGGCTGGATTTGAAATCAGATCCTCCTGACTCCAGGGCCAGTGCTCTATTCACTGCGTCATTTTTATCACAGTTATTTGCCTGTTGTCTCACATCCATTAGAATGTGAGCTTGAGAGCAGAAACTGCCCTTTTTGCCTTTGTTGGTGGGGACAGTGCCCGGCACATGGCCAGGACATAACAAATGCTTGTTGACTGACTGACTGAGCTTCCATCCCAGATTTCCTGTGATACTCTGTGCCATCCCCTCTCTGCACCTTGGTTTTTCCCTTCTCCCTCAGGGAGTCTCTGAGGATCCTTCCAGCCTGATAGGCTGTGATCCAATGTATAGAAAGACTAAATTTTCTCTATATCTCTTTCCTCCCACAGGTTACAGGGTCCTAGAATTTGGGGCTCAAAAGAGATCATTTAATCCAACCCCTCATTTTACAGGGGGAAAACTGGGGACTTGGGAGGGAAAGTGACTTGCCCACATCCATGCAGGTCACACATGCACTAAAATCAGGGTCCAAACCCCAAAGCCCTGACTCAATTCAATACCATTCAGCAAACACATATAAAACACCTATTATATGCAAAATAAAGGATGACAACAGTTTTGGCCTGGAGACTCCCTGAAAGACTCGCTCTCTAGATCCCCCCCCTTCAAAGCTACAAGACTGAATGATTTCCAAGGTCTCTCCCAGCTCTAAATCTATGACATGGGGATGATATGATATTCTTCTGGGGCCTCAGTTTCCCCGTCTGTAAAATGAGGGGGTTGGGCACGATCCTTTCTAAGGCCCCTTCCAGCTCTAAATCCACGAGCACGACGCACACACCCAACCCACGCAGGGATCGTTCCTGCCTCTCCCCCACCCTCTCCCACCCCACCCGGAGCTAGGAGGACGCCGGCCCGGGACCCCAGCCCCAGGGCAGGAAGGAGGGTTGCGGGTGGGGGCTGGCTCCCGGGCCAGCACCTGGGCCAGCTCCCGGGGCCCAGAGGGGCGGGGCCACGCACAGCGCTGGGAGTCGAAGCCGTCCCCGGTGATGGTGAGTAGCTCCAGCTCCTTGATGCGGATCTCCAGCTCGCACAGCTCGTCGGGCTGCGAGGCGGCGGCGGCGGCGGCGGGGGGCAGCCGAGGCGCCGGAGGCCCCGGGGCGGGGGGCTGCTGCGGAGGCGGCGGCGGGGGTGGCTGCTGCTGCGGCGGCGGCGGAGGCTGCGGCGGGGGCGGCGGCGGCAGGGCGGCGCCCTCGGGGCCGGACGGCGGCGAGTAGAAGAAGCGCAGCGGCTCGTAGGGGATGGGGGCCAGGCCGGCCGGCCAGGGCTGGGGGCCCAGGCCGGGTGGGGGCGGCGGCGGCGGGGGTGCGGGCTGCTGGGCGGCCAGGCTCCGCGTCCCGGCCCCGACGCCCACCCCACCGCCGCCGCCCCCCAACCCGGCCCCGGCGCCTGCCGCCGCCGCCCCCGCCTTCAGCGGCACGAAGAGCTTCTTCCAGATGTTGAAGTCGTTGAGGGGGGAGGACGAGATGCCGCGGTCGTAGAGGGATGGGAAGTAGAGGGGCGGGGCGGGCCGCTTGCTCATCGTGGGGCTCGGGCAGCCGCGCCGCCCCTTCGGCATCGTTTGAATGGGGGCGGGGGGCTGAAGCCTGCGGGCCGCCACGTGGCCCGCTGGAGGGCCGCAGACCCTCCCTCGCTCCACGGGCCACGCCCCGGGACGCGCGGCCCCGCCCCTGGACTGGACCCCCACCCCACCCCACGCGCGCTAGCCGGCCCCCGGGGCGCGCTCCTGGCCCCTCCCTCAAGGGGCTCGTCGATCAGCCCACTAGCATGGATTAGGCGCCCGCTTCGCCCACCAGGTACCGGACCACATCTGGGACATACCAAGAAAGGCAAAAACCAATTGTCGGCCTTCAAGAAGGTCACGTTCTGACGGGAGAGACCACGAGCAAACAGCTACGTACGTAGAAGCTCTGTACAGTGTGCTCTGAAGATAATCTCCATTGGAAGGCATTAGCGGTGGGGAGTCCTCCACCAGGCTTGAAGGAGGACGGTGAACACCCCATGTCATCGTGTCTCCATCCATCCAGGACGCTTCCTTCTCAGCTGCTGTGTGTGGTACTTCGGAGATGAGGCTGTACACATCTAGATTGCTGGTTGGGTTCCGGGCATCCCACTTTTAGAAAGCTGGAGAAGCTGCACAAAGAAACTGGCTCGAACAGGCCTGCTCGCTGTTCACAATAGGCAAGCACCATCTCAGATCTCAGTGCCTGAGGCCAGAATACCCTTCTTCACCCCGGCCTTACTCACTTTGGAAACTCTAGCTTTCAGGAGAACAATTTATACAATGACAACATTATAGAGAAAAAGGACTTTGAAAGACCCAGAATAACGATCAAGACCGATTAATCACAAGTCCGTAAGATTGAAGATAAAACAGGACCCTAATCTCCTCCCAGAGGGATGATGTGAATTTTAGATGCAGAAGAATACCTATATTTTTTTAGCACGATCAATGTGAGAATTTGTTTTGCTGACTATTCGTATTTATGATGGTTTTATTTTTCAGGGTGTTGTTGTTTAATGGGAGGGGACAGTGGGAGGTACAGATCATAAATGCATATAAAGAATAAATATTTTTTAAAACCTGCCCCTTCCACTCCCCCTGCCCCACCACTGAACAACAGTGGGCTCCTCTGAAACAGATAACCCTATTTTTGTCTCATAACATCAAATGTCAGAATTAAATTCAGAAGGGTGGGTGGCTGGGTAGTGAGTGACTCAAAAGCATCTGGAGACATGAGCAATGAACAATGCATGAATAACAGTGCATTTATTAAGCGCTTATTTGCCAACTTCTTCATTAAACCCTCAGGATACAAATACAAGCAAGCATGATGGGCCCCTGCCCTCATGAAGCTTGCATTCTAATAGGGGAAGATCTAACACATATAAAGTATACAGGTCAACTAGGAGTGTTTGGCACAGGGAAGTCAGAAAGAATTATGATTAAAATCCATATGACAAATGATAAAAATTTTCTTTCCAAGAATTGTAGTGTTGATTTTATTTCTGTTCTCAAAATCACAGTTAGCAATTATTTATCAAGTGCTTACCATGAGCCAGATACAGTGCTCAGTACCTGCCCTCAAGAAGCTCACATTCTAATGGGCCAAATACATCTGGAAATAACAGTGTGTGGACAGCAGTCTCAGAAGGGAAAGTCCTAGTGGTTAAGGGGATAGGAAAAGGCAGAAGGTGAGATTTGAGCTGAGTCTGGAAAGACTGCAAAAGGAGAGAAACTGAAAGGTGGGTAGAAGTGGAAGAGAGCATTCAGACATGAGAGACAACCAGGGCACAGGCAGGAGAGAGTGCCAGGATCAAGGAATGGCAAGTAGGTCAGTATGGCTGAAACATAGAGAAAAGTGTAGGAAGGCAGGCAGGAATCAAGAGCTTTAAGTGACAAACTTTATATTTAATCTTGAAGGTTCTAGGAACCCGATGGAATTTTTTGAGTAGGATGGCAGCCTGATCAGTCCTGCACTTTTGGAAAATCCTTATGGTTACTGAGTGTAGGATGGATTCAAGTGGGGCACTGATAATTTGAATTGGATGTATAGTCATTTTATGGCAGACATGTGTCCCTGTAATTCCTACCCCTTCTCCTCTAGAGTCTCCTTCTGGAAAGTTCAGTTGTGCCTCCAAGTCAGATAAGTGGACCAGGAAAAATATCTGAGCTTATATTTTATTTCTCATCACTCCTCAATCCATACTAGTAGACATTAATGGAGGGTACTAGTAACATGGCTTACTTCTGTGCTTACCCAGGGTAAGAAGGCACAGGATCAGATCCATGACCTTAAGAGCTTCCAATATCTGTGTTCCTCCACTCATTATCCTTCTCAGAAAAAAAAAAAGGTTATTGCAAGAGTCCCAGGGAGAGGTGATAACATGAACCCAGTCATGTTGACGTGAGTAGAGAGAAGGGAACATTTATGAGGAATGTTGTGGGGGGCACAAACAATAGGATTTGGCAATGGACTGGATGTGTGGGATGAGTGAGGGAAAGGCAAGAATGACCTCATTTGGGAGCCTGGGTGACTGGAAGGATGGTGATGCCCTTGATAATATTAGGAAAGTTGAGAAGAGGGGAAGGTTTAGGGGCAAAGATGAATGAGTTTTGTTTTGGACAGGTTGGGTTGGAGATGCCTCTGGGATATCCAGTTTGAAATGTCCAGTTGGTGGTGTGAGACCACTCTAAGAAGTGGCAGGATGGCTATATATACTGAACCATGAAACAGATTTTGTGGTTTGCTGTTTAGTCACATCTAACTCTTCATTACCCCATTTGGGGTTTTTGTGGCAGAGATACTGGAATAGCTTGCCATTTCCTTCTCCAGCTCATTCTATGAATGAGGAAACTGAGGCAAGCAGGGTTAAATGATTTGCCCAGAGTCACACAGATAGTAAGTGTCTGAGGCTGGATTTGAACTCAGGTCTTCCTTACTCCAGGCCTGGCGCTGTGTCACATGAAACCGAGATTAACTACTGCAGCGGTTCTCAACCTTCCTGATGCCACAACCCTTTAATGCAGTTCCTCATGTTGTGGTAGCCCCCAACCATAAAATTGTTTTCGTTGCTACTTTGTAACTGTAATTTTGCTACTGTTATGAATCGTAATGTAAATATCTGCTATGCAGAATGTATTTTCATTGTTACAAATTGAATATAACCCACAGGTTGAGAACCGCAGACTACTGAAAGTATACTTCATGAGTCACTGAGGAAGAATGCAATGGCCTACATCTCTGGACTGTAAAGCAGTTGTTTTTTCCCAATGACATGTAAAGATAATTTTCAACATTCCTTTTTTTAAGATTTTTAGTTTCAAATTTTTTTCTCCGTCCGGCACATTTCCCCCCTCCCCAAGATGCAAGTGATCTGATATAGGTTATACATTTGCAGTCATCGCATGGCAGTTTTACCTGAGAAGGATAAAAGAGTGGAGGAATACAGATATAGGAAGCTCTTAGAGCCATGGATCTGACTCTGTGCCTCCTTACTCTGGATAAGCACAGAAGTAAGCCATGTTACTAGTACCCTCCATTAAGGTCCACTAGTATGGAGAGAGGAGTGATGAGATATAAAATGTAAGATAAGATGTTTTTCCTGGTCCACTTATCTGACTTGGAGGCACAACTAAACTTTCCAGAAGGAGATTCCAGAGGAGAAGGTGTAGGAATTACTAGGACAGGATGCAGATAATGACTATTCATCCAATTCAATTATCAGTCCAGTCCTATTGCATTCCAGGCACTGTTCTAGACCCTGAGGTTACAAGCACAAAGAATGAAACAAACCTACTCTCCTAGGTTTTAAAGTGACCAGAAGAGTGGTGGTGTCACTTTTTTCAGAGATAAAGGAGTCAAGAAGAGAAGTCAGTTTCATGGGGGGAAATGATGGGTTGTTTTTGATATCTTGAGGAACTTGAGGGACCCATGGGAGACTTAGAAATGCAAGTCTGGACAGCTAAAGAGAGAGAGTGGGGATAGAGAAGTAAAGCTGGAAACTGTCCATATAGAGGTGATGATTGAAGCCATCACAATAGATGAAATTGCCCAGGAAGCAAGTGTTGAGAAGAGAGGAGGGTCAAAGGGAAAAGTCTTGGGGAGTGCCCAAAGATGGAGAAATGCCAAAAATAAAAAAATAAAAAAAGAAGGAGTAGTCAGAGGTAGAAGAACCAGAAGACTAGAGGGTTACACATACCAACAGAATCCATGGTATCAAGGAGAAGGGGGAGGGGAAAATGTTAAATATTATAGAGAAGTCAAGGAAGGTGAACACTAGGGAAAAGTCATAAATGTCCAAGTAAGTGAAACAGGAGAGTTAGGTGAGAAAATAAAGTTTCAAGGTAATTTTTAAAATGACTACAATACTCTCATGGATGGGTGATCTCATTGATGAGGGAACTCCCTCCAGAGTTACAGGGCATTCCTCATCAATGCCTAACAGTCGTTGTTGACTCTTGTCCACGTGTTTCCTTAAATCCATCACAAAATTTCCCCATGTAATGGGGACCTTTCTTGAGTTCTCTTTATGCATGTTTGGAGAACAGTGAAATGGACTGAGGTGAATGGTTTGTGAAAGATGGTGGGAGATAAGGTTAGAAAGGTAGCCTAGGATCATCAGACTATATTTGAACTTTAATCTTGTAGGCTTCTGAATGTGGAAGTGATGTGATGAAAATGATTTCAGAAAATGAGTCTGGCTGCTGTAAATAGGACAGATCGGTGGGGGGAGAGGCTTGAAGACAAACAGAATATTGGTAAGTGATGTAGGTAGAATTTAAACCCAGGTCGCTCTGCTTCCCTGCCCAGTTCTTTTTCTACTGCCTATTTGTACAACAAAAGAGTAAATGGTACTGTGCACAGAGTAACAGCAATATTTTAAAATGATCAGCTATGAATGACTTAGTTATTCTCAACAATACAGCAATCCAAGACAACTCTCAAGGACTTATGATGAAAAATGCTGTCGATCCCCAGACAAAGAACGGATGGTGTCTGAATACGAATTGAAGCATAATTTTTTCTTACTTTATTTTTCTTGAGGTTTTTCTTTTGTCTATGTTTTCTTTCACAATTGATTATTATGGAAGCATTTTGCATGACTATACGTGTATAACCTATATCGAATTGTTTGTCGTCTCAAATAAGAGAGGGGGGTAGGGCTGGAGGAAGGAAGAGAATTTGGAACTCAAAGTTTTAAAAATGAATGTTAAAAATTGTTTTTACATGGAACTGGGGAAAAAAATAAAATACGAAATAAAAGGAGAGTAAATGACCAAAGACATTATTCCTGATTACTTAAAAAAAATAATGTGGACAAAGCATTCCACCCCTCCCACGTTCAGTTACTGGAGTGGGGGATGTTAACTTGGGGGAGCTTGAGACTGAGAACATTAGTCACAAGAAAGACACCAGCTGGACCAGACTGGCTCCAACAGACCCCTCTGTTTGGTCTCATTTGTGAAACAACCACAAAAATGCCAGGATATGTGTGGGCTCAAAGCAAAGCCAAAAGACAGAAATAAAGACAGTCCAGTTCTCTCCTAGGCTCCTTGGAAACAATATTCCAATGAATTCCTAATTAATCAAAAGGACCACTCTTCATTTTGGACTTAACTTCATCAGTGTAGATATTTAGTTCATTCTATAAATGTAAATATGAGATTTTAAATTCTGTTATCTATCTTTCCATTCTCCTTCTCTTCCTTCCTCAATTAAATCCACAGAGCTCCCATTCATTCATTCATTTTAATTTTGACAATGTCTCTAAATCACAAATACCCAAAAAGGCAAAACACTGTGAAAAGGCCGATATTAATTCTGGGCTGTGGTGGTGGTGCTCAGACTTATTGTGTAACCCAGTGGTGTCAGACTCAAATAAAAGGGGCCCCTTGTCTGTACATAAAGATCTCCTATGGGGCATATCAGGCTTCATTTTTAAGGACTATGTTACCTACTGTGCTTTATTGGGTTTTTATTCATTTTGTTAAATATTTCCCAATTCCATTTTAATCTGGTTCTGCCACATTGGAGTATCTCTAGACCTCATCAAAGTCAGTCATATAACAGAGCTAGAAGGGCCCTTAGACATCAGCTAGCCCACCCACCCATTTGATAAGTGAGGAAACTGAAGCTCAGAGAGGTTAAGAGGCTTAGGGGTATCTAAAATAGCTATCAGCAGAGCTGAGGTCTGAACCCAGCTTCTCTGAATCCAAACCCAGATCTCTTTCCTGGTTCCTGAACCCTCTGTCTTCCTATGGGTTTGATTTGTATAGAGTAACCCTATGCTTGCTGGGAGTAAACCAGGCCTCACTGAGATGGGCTGGTAGCCCAAGGAAAGCTTGGTATGGTATGGTATAACTTCTCACCTTCCCTCTCGGATTGGAAGGTTGGAAAGGTCATCCTAACTCTGAATGTGACAGAGTCTGTGACAGCCTTTGTATTACCACTACCACCATTTTCCACCCGGATAAGTAAAAGTAAACAAAGGAAGCCCTAGATGTGGGAGTGGGAGGATTGGCCTCTTGCTAGGCTCTAGCTGACAGAAGTAACTCCATGGTTGACCCCTAATAGACCTAGCTATGGAGTACAAGTGGGTGTTATAGTATTCTCACTGGGCTTGGAATCAAGAAGACTCATCTTTTTGAATTCAAATATGGCCTCATATACTTACTAGCAGTGTGACCCTGGGCAAGTCATTTCACCTTGTTTGCCTCAGTTTCCTCATCTGTAAAATGAGCTGGAAAAGGAAATGGTAAACCTCCGAGGAGTTCTATGTAGCTAGTAACAGTTTCTTACCATATTTAGGCAAAGTATACAAAGTTAGCAAATTTCATAATGCAAGTATTCAAAGTTAATAGACTTTCTTAATCACAGTGCCTTTGTGGTTGTAGTTGGGATCACATGCTGACTGACTGATCCTAGGGTCCCTTTCCCACTCAGTCCCTGTGAATCTGCTTATCAATAATAATCATATATAAGAGCAGAGACCCAGAGATCTGGGCCATGGGTTAGAGTTTGCATCCCACAGTGCATCCAAGCTAATTTGTGTGTCCATGGGACTATAGGCAAGCTGGAAGAAGGAGAAGAAGGAGAAGGAAGAGAAAGAGGAGGAGGAGGAGGAAGAAGAGGAGGAAGAAGAGGAGGAGAAGGAGAAGGAGGAGAAGAAGAAGACAAAGACAAAGGAGAAGGAGGAGAAGAAGACAAAGACAAAGAAGAAGAAGAAGAAGAAGAAGAAGAAGAAGAAGAAGAAGAAGAAGAAGAAGAAGAAGGAAGAAGAAATTTTCTTTCCCCAATTAAAACTGACTGGTTGGGTCCCCAGGGGACAGCTACTACTAATAACAGATTATTGTTCCTCCATCCTTGAAGAGGACCAATGACATCAGGAGGATGACATCTTGACTTGAAAGTGAATTGGACTTAAGTGAGACAGAACTGTGCAAAGTCATCAGCCTCACTCTGTCCTCCCCCACCTAAGCTAGATATCAGGGAGAAAACTTCCTAACAATTAAAAGCAGTCTCAGCTCAAGAGGTGACATTGCCCCTTCTTGGAAGTCTTTGGGCAGAGGCTGGACAACCATTTGTCAGCTATGCTATGATGGGGAGTCCTGCCCAGTATGGGCTAAACTAAATGGCTTCTGAGGTTTCTTCTACTGTTCAAATGATAATACCTCCAACAAGTAGTTTTCCAGTCTTTTACTGACATTTTCCAAAGAGGCACAACTTACTACTTTCTTTCTCTCTTGTCTAAAACTGTCTTCCTCCATTTTCCACCCATTGCTGCTTGTTCAGCCCTCTAGGACCAAGCAGAACCAAGTTAACTTTCCTTCCTTGGAACAGCCCTTTGAATATGTGAAAAATTGCCATCTTCCTATTAGTTTTCTCTTTGGGTTAAACATCCTCCTGTGGCATGACCTCTTGACCACACTGTGGGTGCTCTCTTTACCGTGGGTGCCCTTGTTTGTTTATGTCCTCTCTAAAATGGGACGCCCATGACCGACTGCAGTACTCCAACTATGGTTTGGTATCAGAGGAATGTTCAGTGGGAAGAATACAAGAACACACTGGAGAAGTCTGCATGATTATAAAAAGAGTTCTCTGAGGACACCTAGATCTGCGTTATTTGCCCAACGGTGGCATCCAGAGGCAAGGCTATCTTGATGAAGTGCTAGGGTCAATCAGAAGAGAGCAGCTAGGTGGCCCAGTGGATGGGATGCTATTGTGCCTTGGAGTCAGGAAGACCCAAGTGCAAATCTTTCCTTGGATACGACCTGAATGACCTTGGGCAATTTATAAAAATCTCCTAGCCTCAGTTTCCTCCTCTGAAAAATGGGGATAATAGTAGCACCTACCTTCCAGTAGATTATTGTGTGGACCTCAAGCTATGTAGAGTGCTTTGCAAACCTTCATGCTCTAGAAATGTTAGCCATTGTTGTGAACATCTGTCACCTTAAAATCCCTTCACAATAAACTTCCAGCCTACTTCTCTGATCTTTGTATGTAGTGTTCCTCTTCATGCACTCTCTTGTCCAAATCCATCCTTGCTGTTTTGCACATACACTGTCCTAAATCTCGTTTCTGTGCCTTTGAAATGAACTCCCTCCTCGCCTCCACCTCTAAGAGACCCCAATTTCCTTCAAAGTTTAGCCTAGGCACCATATTATGCATGAGTCCTTTCCAGCTCTCCCCATCAAAGGGCCTTTCTTACCACCTCTCAAAAAAAAAATTAAAATGATCTTTTATTTATTTTGCATATGATTCCATGTGTACATGTTGTCTCCTCCTATAAAGTGTAAGATTCTTGAGGGAAAGAAATATTACATTTCTGTCTTTGTCTCCTCAGACCCTACCTGGACCACAGAAGATCTGAGTTCAAATTTGGCCTCAGATGCTAGCTGTGTGACTCTGGGGGAGTCACTTTACCTCAGTTTCCTCAACTGTAAGATGGGGATTATAATAGCTCCTAACTCTCAGGGTTGTTGTAAAGACCAAGTGAAATAATATTTGTAAGAAAAATGCTAAGCACAGTGCCCATAGGAGGAGCTTAATAAATACTTCTTGACTGATTGACTTTTTTCCCAGCCTTTCATTTCCAAGATTATATTCTTTGTACCACTTCCTCCGA
The DNA here is from genome assembly GCA_028627135.1 of Pseudochirops cupreus. Lineage (NCBI taxonomy): Eukaryota > Metazoa > Chordata > Mammalia > Diprotodontia > Pseudocheiridae > Pseudochirops > Pseudochirops cupreus. The sequence continues at coordinate 29,756,099 of CM053583.1, read as the reverse complement.
CTTCTCTTCATTTGTAATGTGTTGCAGGCATGCTCACTCCCACCATACACCATTACCCTTTCTCTCATCAGAAACGTGCACTTAAAACCTCACCGATTCAAAATCGATTGTAAATCAGCTCACTGTACCAGCAAGTGCCCCCAAGTCAGGCTCAGACTTTGTGATAGACTCAGTTTCACCCAAACCTGGGTAGGAACACTGTCCAGGATTCCCAGGGAGCCTCTGGATGCCAATGGGCAGAGGGATGTCTATTTTCAAAGGCCTGGTTACATAAAATTTTAAAATAAATGCAGTTTTAACTTCCAGGCATCTCTTTTATCAGTTAACCAACCACTAACCAAATGGTAGCAAGCCTGATTCCTGCTAGACTGGCAAGACAAGAATTATAACATCTTTGATCTAGAGCTGGGAGTGACCAGAGGTCATTTGGTCCAACCCATTCCTTTTACAGAAGAGGAAATGGTGATCCCAACCCAAAGTTACACAAATAGTAACAGAGCTGGAATTTAAGGTTGGTCTGTGTGACTCCGTATCTAGCACTCATAATCAGCAGCACTCATAATCAGCAAGAATCCTATTTACGTAAGAATTACTCATCTGCTGGCAGATGAGTAACCTGGCAGAGAGATTGGTCACTTTATTCCCCTTCCAGTGGGCAGAGCTATCCCCTTGAGGGTTGCTATTTTTCTCTGTAGGCATTCCTTAAGGCCCTCTCCCTCTTTGGGGCAAGGTTCCCTTTCAAACTTCCCAGCCAACCACTTCTGTGATTTCTGACTCAATTCAATCTGAAAGGATACCTCGGGTGAATGTGTTCTCTCTGCTCTGGGAAGCTTTAAAATACATCAATAGATTCTCGCTTTGGCTTTGGATGTTAAGGCCCAGGCTGGAAGATACAGTGAAAAGTGGTTCAGCTCTCCTTCCCTTTTGGGGTTTCCCAAATGCTGCCACTTCATGGTGCCTTTAAGCACCGGTGTATACAGTTTGATAATTGACCATGATTTGAATAGCAAGGGAATTTGGGCAAAACTTATATTAAACTTCCAAATCCTCATATTAAACTTCTAAATCCTCATATCTTAAGCAACCATTGAGAACCAGAAAAACTGCATTCTTGTCCAAAGAGCTGGGGGGAAGCCAAGGGAGAAGAGGAAACCTTTCTCTATGGAGTGGGATGAAGATTCCCCACTGAAAACCACTGATCGTCTCTACTCTGAATTCCTATCTGGCCTCAGTATCCCAACCCTAGTCAGCTACATAGGATGAGGTACAGGCTCTGTGAACCCTCAGGAGCTCTCCTTGAATATTCCCATTTGATGAGGCATTTGCCTGAGGCCATAAGCCTTTCATTATATGTGGCCCAAATCCCTTACTCTTACTAGCCAACCCTCCATTGTCCAGCTGGACCCCCACTCTTGATCCTCCCAAAATATCTATGCCCAAATCCGTTACCCTTAAACTAGCCTAAACCCTCCTTTGTCTGTCATTTCCAGGTAGCCTTCAGCTATTTCCCACCCTTAATCCCTCATTACTGGAGTCTGATCTCATCTGACTCCTGAAGACCCTCCCCAAATTCCTCATCTAGACCATCCCTAGATTCCTCCCACAACCTTTATTTATATAAAACCCATCTTGCCTCCATGAAGGGGCCAGAGCATTATATGGCGCAGACTCACTCTGTGTCAGATGATTCTGGCCCTTTTGTCCAATGCAAGAGTCACAGATACCGAGGCTCCTTAAGAGTCTACCCAATATGGTGAACTTTTAAGAAACTTTGCTTTACTTTGGCTGAGAGAAGACTTGAGTCTAATTCATTTAGCAGGACCCGGTGTATTGGTATTTTGGGGTCTTGCACACCTCTAACCTTAAACCTCAACATTTTATGGTTCTCTGTCCTCAACACATACATTCCCCCTATCTCCTCCATTACAAAGTTGGAAAACTCTGACCTGCTACCTCTCTTTCCTCTGTCACTTGAAACTTCTTCACCCACAGTCTCTTCTGGATGTGTTTCTTCTCTGATAGCCCAATGATCCTGAGATCAAGTCCGTTCTCCTTTGGGGAAACTCCCTTACTCGGCACTGTTTGTCTATACCACCCAGTTCTATCAGCATCTGGAAGCATGGATTACATTATTTTTCTTGCATTTGACAGAACAAATGTATAAACCAGCCTAGCCTGTCCAAAAAATCACATCCTTCAGCCCTTATTCAAAATTCCTGAGATTTTCTTGCAAGGGCCCAGTTCGAGCAATCTGTTGGTACCAGCATCCATTGAACAGGCCCTTTGACCCTTACCAGCCAAGTGACCTTTAGAAAATTACAAATGCTCTTGTTCTAAGTAGCCTCATCAGTAGAAGGGGATTCCTATCATTTCTCATTAAGATCAAAAGGAAGGAGGTTAGTTCAGATAAGTGCTAGGGGCCCTTTCCATCTCAAAGGTTTATATTTTGAAAGAAAGTTGTGAAATCAGGATTGTCCTGCTCTCAGCAATATTGAAGAAAGTGGTGCTGGTGAGGCTGGTTTTTTCCAAAGGCTCAGAGGAATCTGATTCTGCCAAACTTCAATTTGGAATACTCTGCTGTGTGGGGCATGGGAGCAGGAGTCCTTCTGCAGGGGGAATAGGAATCATAGAATCCAGATGTTAGAGTGTGAAGGGGCATGTGTGAAGGATAATCCCACCCTCTCATTTTACAAATGAGGGAGCAATTGAGGCTCAGAAAAGGGATGGGACTTGCTTAAGGTCACATAGGAAATTAGTGGGCACCATCAGGTCTTGAAACCAGGTCTTTATGTTTCACAGATCACAGAATTTCAGAGTTGGAAGAGAGCTGAGCAGCCAACCACCAAGACCGACCCATGCCTGAAAAAGGATCCCTTGTACTTTTGTACTCAGCAAGATAAAGACTTCTACCACCTTCCTGAGACAGCCAGTCCTACTTTTGGACCCCTCTAATTGTTGGGAGGCTTTTTTCCTTCAAAGCCTCAGTTTACCCTGTGACAGCTTGTACCCATTGATTTTAGCTCTGTCCTCCAGGCTTGAGTAGAACAAGTCCAAGACAGCCCTGAAGACCCTTACAAATTGCTCTTCTCCCCCCCAAGGACCAAGGCTTTCTCTTTTTTTAATTAAATTTGAAATTAAAATTTTTGTTTTGTTTTTTCTTTTTTAAAAAGTTATTTTAAGAAAATTATGAAGAGAAAGTTAACCAAATGGGCTTGTGCTTTCTCAATCTCACTACACTGCCCACCTGGCGTCATTTAATAATTAATTAGTGTAGAAATGCAAAACTAGTCCCATAGGAAGGAATGACATAAACTCTAAACTGGGCATCTTGCCACACAGAAGAGTAGGGGGAAGGGGGATGAGAGGTGGGGTGATGGAGGGGAGGGCAGAGTGGGGGGGAGGGATGATGAATATTCACATTTCTGTAGAGGGAGAGGGACAG